>CM048820.1:39665433-40108980 GCA_026586065.1 Dioscorea zingiberensis | reverse complement strand
TTAGAGGGAAGGTCTCTGCACTGCATAAGACCTATGTGAAGGTGTGTGGAGATGGATTGAATAATCGTGGAGAGCGATTCTACTCCAAGTTTGTGACATGCATAACTAGCTCACATGAGCTAAAAAAGACTTCAAATTTTGACCAAGGTATAGCTAATTCCCTACAACAAGGATGGATCCGTGTGATCATTGTATGATAGCTAAACATCACAGGTGGTGTCTTTTAAGAAGACTTTGTCTGGAAAGCCAAACTGGCCGCCAAGAGTGTACTGCATGTGTGTGGCCACTTGAGGTAAATTCAATAGGTGGAAATGTGTAATTCGTCATGTTCATCAATGATGCATCAAGAAAAGTTTGGGCATACCGCTAAAACCAAAGATGAAGTATTTCCAAGTATCTCAATAGTTCGTGAGCCAAAAGTAGAAAGAGAAATAGAGAAGCCTCTAAAGTGCATCTCACACCACAATGGAGGAGAATATATACATTGAGGAATTTAGAAGGGAACTTCCGAAAGCACATGGCATTCAAAGATGCGTGAATAGTACCAGAACTCCTCAATATAATAGAGTTGCCGAGAGAATGGACCGCATTATTATAGAGAAGATGGGCTAAGCATGCCTCAAGATGACGGGCTGTCGAAGACCTTTAGGGGAGAAGCAAAGCACATAACATGTTACCCTCGGATCAACCGCTCAGCTTCTCAGCCCGCTTAGGAGGATACACATTCCGGAGAGAGTGTGGACCGGAAAGAATCCTACCACTCTCACCGAAAGTCTTCGCATGCAAAGCTTTTATTCATGTCCCAAGGCGTAGAGATCAAAGCTAGATGATAAGGTTGTTGTTCATTGCGGGTTGGCTCAAGCTATGTGCGACGCAGGAACTCCGGAGCACGCTTCGAATTTGGAGAAGAGAAGCATAGTAAGAAGTAGAGATGTGGTTTTCTAAAGACCCTAATGGACCTCGGAAATGGAGAAAGTTTGAAAGGCACGAAATGAGGTCTTCGTCAATCGCAACATAGAGATCCTGAGGAGAGAGCTATTTTGAATCGAACCTCAAGTGTGGCAACCAAAGGATTGTCAAGATGAACCACTCAGAAGTAGATACAAGCTGGAGAAAAAAGCAAAACCGCTGTAAGAAGAAGTTCATATCAACCGGCCGTAGCATAGCCGAAGAAGAAGCGGATTCCCCCGGCAGTAATGAACAAATTTCCAAAGCCAAGGTGGAAAGCTCCTCGAAAGTGCTCAAACAAGGCGGTCGGGTTAGAGAGCCAAAACTATACAAAATACCCATCCTTCCGATTATATTTTGCTCACCAATATGGGGAGCCAAAGACATTACCTCAAAGAAGTCACTTGTCATGAGGGACAAGGACATTGCATGGTTGGAGTATGCTTATGAAAGAAGAGGATAACTCTCTCATGTGACAAAAATAATGGGGAACACCTATATACAACTTGTTCTAACTACCAATGTAAGGAATGAAAGCCTTAAGAAACAAGTGGGTGTTTAAGTTGAAAATAGATTGTCGAATCGAATGAAGTACAAAGCCCTTGATTAGGGTGGTGAAGGGCTTTTGCTCAAGAGAAGGTGATTTTGATGAAGTTTTCTCCCAAAGGTGAAGATGCTCATCCATCCAAGTGGTTTTTTGTAATGCATCGGCAGCCTCTAGATCTGGCTGCATCGAATAGGATGGATTTCAAATTCCATTTCTTCATGGCAAATCTTAAGGAAGAAGTATATATGTTACGTACCTCAAGGATTTGAGCGTAAGAAGAATGAGAAGCTAGTCTACAAGATGAAGAAGAGTCTATATGATTTTGAAGCAAGCTCCTTCTAAGAATGGTACCTAAAATTTGACTCCTTTATGAAGAAGAAGGAATATATCCAAACTGCTGCTCAACCGTGATGTACAATGAAGAAATACTTTGATGACAACTTCATCAGCCTACCGCACATATATATGTAGACGCATATGTTGATTGCTGGGATGAATAGTAAACTGATTGGAAAGGTTGAAGGCAAGATTTGTCTCAAGGAGTTTGAGACGAAAGACCCTACGAATCCAAGAAGATCTTTAGGAATGAGGATTCTAAAGAACAAAAAGAGCCTCGAAAGTGATCCTGGATTATCTCAAGAGAAATATGCGTTGAATAGGTTCTCTTGATAGGTTCAAATGATGAAGGACTCTAAGCCCTCATAGCACTGGCCAGCTTTGGAAGTCACTTCAAGCTCAGCAAGAAAAAGTATGTGCCCAAATAATGTGTCCAAAAAAGGAGAAGGAGAAGATGTCTTCTATTCCCTACCTGGCCCGCATTGTAGGAAGTCCTATATATGCAATGGTATGAACAAGACAGAGATATTGCTCACGCAGCTTAGGCATTGTGAGTAGATAAATTCTCTTAAATCCGTGCAAGAAGCTATTGGGAGGCAAAGAAAGTGGATCCTTCCGGATATTTAAGAGGGATATCAAAGTTGTGTCTATAAGTTTTGGCATTTCAAAAAGCCAACCTTTGAGGGCTTACATGTGATGTCGTATATGGCAAGCTTACTTAGATGGCGTAAGGATCCCTTGACCTGGGCTATGTTTTTACATATAGGAGAGTTGTCTCATGGTAGTCAATATTATAGAAATGTGTTGGTCTTTCCACTACCGAAGCCGAAAGTACATTACTACAAATGTAGCAGATTGTCAAGGCGAGATGGTGTTGATGAAGAGCTTCCCTTAAGAGCCGGTGAGCCAATCAAGAAGCACTATGTGGTATCTCTCGTGATAGTCAAAGTGCAATTGAATCTGAAAGTAAGAATACTCACATATCACTCTCGGACTAAGTACATGGGAAGCATGTTCACTATCATTTGATTTGAGAAGCCCTTGAAAAGCCGTAGGGGCTTCCAAGATAGAGAAGATTCATATCGATGAGTAACCTCTTCCTGGACATGTTGACGAAGGCGACTTTCTATAGAGAAGTTGGTGAAGTGCTCAAGGGCGCGTTGAGATGGACTCAATGTGAGTGAGTCAAAGTAGAACATCTCTTCCGCTGATCTTGAGGGGAAGATTGTTCGATAGTGTCCAAGATACAAAGCCATTTTTTGGGCTTGCCAAGAGATGCAAAGAACCGAAGAAGAAGAAGTGCCGGTGCTGTATAGCTAGGTAGTGTAGCGTTCCAAGATCAAGAGAAGCTGGGTCGTAAGAGAACTCTAGGAAGAATAGGAAGCCAAAACGCTGTTGTTCAAACATAACAACAAATCTAAGTGGACCAAGCAACAATACCCGAAAATGCATATTGCAGACAGATGTTTGACAAGGTGTATCTTTAGGCGCAGTAGGTGTTGTTGGTTGTTCGGGCCAGCCGTAGGGCACCGAACAACCAACAACATACTATGTTGCGTAAGAAACAGCTTATTTGGCAAGGATTCCTAAAAGTATCCAACGCCTCCCCCATTGGAAGTACACACATGGCACCAATCCTAAGAGAGGAAATGGCTGTGTTAGGATAAAAAAAAGGTATCTTGAACCAACTACAATGTAATGACAAAGTGCCATTAAATGGTGTGACAAAGAGGGTGTTACACAAGTCACAGTGCAAAGGTAAGCTTTGGGATCCCTCACCATAGAAGTATAAAAAGGAAGTTGAAGCTTCTTTTGTGAGATAAGATGAAAAACTGAAGTTATCTTTTGAGATGGAGAAAGCACAATCAGGAGTGGCAGGAGATCAAGCAAGAGGAAGGAGTAGAGGGATGGAGATAGTTGAAAGGTTAAGCCAGAAGGTATCCACTTCTTTGGAGAAACGCTGATAACTCAACTATTGTTAGAGTTTCTTTGTTTTGCTTAAGCTTCGCTTTTAAGTTTGTTCCTTGCTCTTTGATCTTGGGGTTCTCTTCTCCCCGGCTTCTAGATTTGTAATCTTGAGTTTGGGGCATCAACTCAAGAGAGCTTCATTGTTGTTACTTTGCTTTCGATATTGTAGTGGATTATCTCACTCAGCTTTAGGTTCCTCGGCCATGGTTTTTTCCCTCGCTTTATAGGGCTTCCACGTGAATCGCGTGTGTGTGCTATTTTTATATTCTATCTTTCAATCCAGCATTTTCTACTCAGATTTGTGTCCAAGTAACGCATTCGCTCAATATCTTCTCTTTTTGCTCTTCTCGAATTTGTATCAAACATGGGCCAGTAAATCGAACCGCGGTTCCTTTCCTCTTCTCCCGTCCGGATTAGCAATCTATTTTTCCGCCAAGATTTTGCCTATCATGCTATGGACTACCATAACTATGATACAAGAGGAGACTATAAAGGTAGGCATAGAAATCTTGCCCGGATTGTCTCTTCGCCTTCAATTCCACTGAACCCTAGCCGCCGCGAAATAGAATCGCCCGGTAGATCGCCCGCCAAAACTTGATTTGTTAGGGTTACACGGCCGCTATTTATATATTTTCAATCTGCGGAAGCACGGCCGTTGTTAATCTAGAACACGCCTCGTTGGCTTGAGCATGTTCGCGTTAATCCGCAACGCACTGCTGTTGGCTCGAAAGCACGTGTTTAATCGGGAGCACGCCCGCTTTCTTCATAATTACACCGCTGATCGACCTGCTTTCAATCGAGTTTCACTTGCCTTAGGCACGCCGCTTGATAAACACGGCCGTGGTAAGTGAGAGCACGACAAGCACTTCTTTGCAAGTGTGGTCCTTTGCCTTTTGGTTCTCATGTCTTGTTTCTTGTTTCTTTTGCCTTAGTTGCTCTGTTTACCTATTTAGTTACAAAGGAATACCCGTAGAAGTACAAAATTAGAGAATTGATGCCCAAAAATTGGATAAGTGCATATAAATATGATAAGGAGAATATGTATAATGATGCATTTATCAACCTTCAAGTAACATTGAACCTCACGCTGGCAATTCCTAGGTAAACAAAAGATTAACTCATACTTGAGCCTGTAAAACCCCATTCCAAGTGAAAATAAAACAACATTCCACCTCTTAAAAACACAAAAGTAATTAACTTTAAGCACAAAAAACAACTTCAAAACAATCAAAAAAATAAAACTGTAAATACTTGTTGTGCATCAGAGAAAGTAAAAAAAACTCAAGGGAAATGAAAAGTTAAAGTAAATGTCATCACTGAATCATCAATCTTAATAACCAAAACATACAGAAAAAAAAGTGCAAATAATCACGCAATGTCCATCAGCAGACACTACGCATTACACCCAAAATAGCAAAAATAAAAAAGATACGAGTCCAAGTTGCACAGCAAGGGAAAAAGGAACAGAGAAAACCAAAGCAGAGTTTGTCAATATTACAGCACAAACAAATTAACAACTCCCCACCCCAAAAAAAAAAATTAAATAAAAAAAAAAACCAAAGTTTGTCTCTCAGAAAACTAACTTCCTACATCTACTAGTACTAATTAATATTAGCCTTCCTAATAATTCTTGATTACTCTTACTCACTCTCTACCTATGATTTCCTCTATCCTATCAATAGGAATTGTTACCAAATATTGTTACTAACAGGGTAAGAAAAAGGAGAAAGCACTATCAACATTGTGTTTTCTTCCATCCAACTAAAACCAAAAAAATAATGGGTCTTATTTTTATCTTCCTATCTTGAACTTCTCCATCATTCTAACAACATCAATCATTCAACATGACCCATCATAAAGAAAAGCACAAGATCAAATCAAACAATAAAAAATCTAATTCGTAAAACAAAGCACAAAGACCATCACACCTAAAAACACAAAAGATTACCATAGAGTCTAAAACTAAAACTCCATCAATTGAAGAGCTTGTATGAAATCACACAAAAACATAACCCTATATTCATCACATAATCAACAAACTTTAGAACATAAATATAATCTTGATTGTAATGACAATGGGTATGCAAGAAAGAACCTTGATCAAAGCGGAGGTGGTCACCGGTGATGAAATCAATCCAAAGGTTGAGAAGACTCCAATTGAAGCTCTCCCTATTTTCCGAGACGAATCGACAATTAAATTAATCAATGTTGTGTGAGTTTCACTCAAAAATTCATTTTATCATTGGTCCATGTCATCTAAGTAGTTACATTTGTAGTTATAAATAGTCATGTAATCGTGAGAATGGAACCATCTTTCAATTTGATGCTTTGTTTATCCTTTTCTCTCGCTTTGATCTAGAGTACCTTCTCTTCATTTCAACAATGGATTTGCTAACAAGCTTCTCCTCAAGAATCAACATGGTATTAGAGACCTTGGGGTGAATTCACGGTGTTCTCTCACCCATTTCCTTCATTCTTGAAGCTTTTCTAGTGTTCTTCTATTGTTCTTTCTTGCTCAAGGTAAATGAATTTTCACCGCAAATGATCATTCTAGCCCTTTATTTTTGAATCCATCCCATAATCCTTGAACCACCCTTTGTTTCCCAAACCTTTAATGGGACTAGTTTTGGTCCATGGAAGAAAGCAATAATTATAAGCTTGTCTCTAAAGAATAAACTAGGGTTTGTTGATGGATCTTGTATGAAGCCCTCGATGGTAATTCACTAGATTTATAGCAAATGGATTCACCGCAATAACATGGTGATTTCTTTTTGGCTTTTGAATTCTCTAACCAAAGAGATATCGTGAGAGTGTTTTATATTCAAGCACAACTTCCTAAATTTTGGGCGTAACTTGAAGAGAGATATGGACCATCCAATGGAGCCAACTTAATTCAAAAGGAATTGTCCCAGAGGTCCTAAGTCAGCAAGCGATTAAAAGATATTATACTAGGATTAAAAAGTTATGGGAGAGAGTACAATCTCTATGAGTATTAGCCTCTTATTCATGTGGTAATCAAGCTACTATTCTCAATGAAATTTGAAGAAGAGCATAAATTAATCCAGCCTTTTTGATAGGTTTTAAAATGAATGATATACTACTATAATGAAAGTGCAATATAATCGATAATGAAGTCACTTACATCTGCTGGTAAAGTTTATTCTATCTTAATCCAAGAAGAAAAACAAAGAGAGACATATTCCAATTCTCGCATTATGATTAAATCGCCTTCTTATAAATGTTGGAAATAGCTATAATTTTCAAAGAGGAGGTTATTCTTTTCAAAGGGGTAGAGGTGATGGCAAGAAAAAATAACTTGATGTGTGATTTCGTAAGAAACCAAAGTTATATAAAAGAAAGATGTTTCAAAACTACATGGATATCCAAATTGGGTTTTAAAGGTTCCAAGGAAAAGAAATTTGCCGCTTAGGTTCAACCCGAGATTACGGCTAAATGAAGACTTCCAATGATACTACAAGTGTTACACACATACCCGGTTACAAAAGATCAAGATGCTACATTGTTGCAATTATTGAACCAATCAATAGAAGGGTAATCATCAACACAGCTTCAATCGGTTCTCAAATTTTGCGGTGTATAATTATCGATACTTCATAACTCCTTTGCTTTTTAGTAATAACCGTAGCAATTACCTTCTTCACATAGTCTTTGGATTATAGATAATCGGTGCTAGTGGGATTGATAATGTTCATTTGAGCATAATTTTATATCATATTCTTATATGCTTCGCGATGTAATTTTGATATTGTATACAATATGTAATTCAGTAAAAGACCAAAAAGGAGGAAATCGTAAGGCTTTACAATATGTATAATGTTAAATAGCTGAAATGGAGGAAATTGTAAGGCTATGGTGTTAACATCGGCCCCGCCTGCATACATTTCTCGGTACTATTCAGAGGATTGAAGTAGGGGTGTATATGCGACCGATATGAGGCCTATGTGATATCATGGTATTGATATTGTGAGTACCTATGATTGATGTATCCTAGCTGTCATGTTTTTATACTTGGCATACCAGATTGAATTAAAAGAGAATGCATATGATCAACATTATTTCGAGGCATTTCTATTTTCCAGTATATGTACACATTTTTCCTTATATTAGCAATTCTCACTCAAGTGAAATATTGGCACAGGTGAGTGAGCGCTGATTTCTAGTAGGAGGCTCTAACATCTGATTATTGGTTGTAGATAATGTACTTGGTATACTGTACTTTGTTGGTAGTGTATGCCGTGAGACATGTTGTATTTCCCTTTATGAAACCGTTGTTAGACCTCGTGAGTTTGTATAATCAAGTAAATGTGTTGTTACTTTTATCAAAAGGGTAATATATTCTTTTGCTTTCGATATAATTGGTTTTAGTCTACATTAGCTTGTAAGGTTCGCTTGCACTCCCAACCTAGCCGGTGTGTGACATCCATCTTGGTGGAAAAGACGGGTGTTACATCATTCACTTGTTGACTATCTTTTTCAAATCCCGAGGAGTAGGGACACGTGTCATAGAAGCGCCTCATGGGACTTTTTTGATTTGTCCGAGGTTGGTTAACCTCTCTAGTCTTCTTTGGAATGTGAGGACATTTTGGTTGTAGGACCCTTGTAGGGCCCATTTATGTTGAGATTGTAGGGTCTCGTACCCTTACTTAGACTGCTCACTTCCGCTTATGCACCTATATCCTAGAAATATTTATGGTTATGTTGTATTTTATTCCGCTGTGCATATAATGTATGTTTTTGACTATTGAAGCCTTGCATCCGAGCTGGGGCATGTCCCTACTCGTGCACGCCCTGGCCTCTGTCGGACTCAGGCCCGGGATTTTTGGGCCGGGTGTGATAGCTCTCACTTATATTTTTGGCAAGTATGGTCATTGTGGGAAAGACCGGACATCCCAAAACAAAAGTGCTCCTCGAACTAATTAGCTACCTTGAAGGTTGGGACAAGAGTCAGAATCTCATGCTCCAACAAGACCTGAAGCTTCTCCTCGGTCGGCCTCGTGATGATAAATTTGGAGCTCAAATGAAGCACGCCTCTAATTCTAATCAGCATGCAAAAAGGGAAGGCTATAAATGTTTATGCTTCTCTTATGAAGAATACATGGTTAATTAATTAGGATACTACAACACATATGACGCTTGATTCTAAACTTGTTAAATCCTTTAATCCTTCATCTCAAACTGCTGTGACTAGCGTAGATAGCAAAATTGCTCCCGTCTCCCGTTATTGGGGAAGATACTATTTCTCTTACAAACAACCCTCAATCTTGATAATCGCTCTTGTAGTTCCTTCCCCTTGACTATAATCTGCTATCCATTTCCCAAATAATTGTTGTTCTCAATTGTGTTATCATTTTTTGGCCTTCTTCTTGTGTGTTTAAGGATATCCGCATCAAGCAAGACGCATTAGTGATTGCACTAAACTAGATAAGCTCTACTACTTGGACTTGTAATCAAATAGTAATCAAATGATAAATGCATGCCATTTCCTAGCTTGAGATCCATAGAGGGAGAAGCTCCAAGACCTGGGTTTGGTCTCGTATGTTTGTTTATAGCATCGCCGACTTGGGTAATGCCTCGCTTGGGTACTTGTAGAGACTCTTTCCTAGTTTATTTTCAAAGAGTCATGTTTTCTCAATTCAAGTGTGATGTTTGTAAACCCACACACACACATCAAGTACATTTTCTCCAAGTTTAAGTAAAATTTTTGTTCCTTTTTATGGTTGTGCATTCGACATGTGCTGGGTCCATCTAAAATTGCTACCCTAGGTAGCTTATTACTGCTTTGTGACCTTTATTGATGATTGTACTCAGATAACATGGGTGTCTCTTCTAAAATAAAAAATAAAGTTAATTCTCGCCTTTCACAAAATAATCGTTGTTCAATATAAAGCGCAAATCCAAGTTCTCCGCAGTGATAAAAGGCGTGAATATGTGAATTCTGATCTCCATCGGTTTCTTGATCACCATGGGATTACTCATCTGACAACCTGCCCATATACACCCCAACAAAATGGTGTTGCTGAGGTGAATGCACCACTATTATATTGTGGTAAGGCACTTGTCTCTGCTGCCTACTTAATCAATTGTGTACCATCTCGTGTGGTGAATTTTCAGACACCACGTCAGGCACTCTCCACTTTTATTGTTACACCACCTAGTCTGAATTTGCCTCCTCACATTTTTGGATGTGTTGCCTTTGTTCACCTTCATCCTCACCAAATAAGCAAGTTAAAACCCCTGTGCTTTAAAGTGCATGTTTGTTGGGTATACCTATATACCATAAAGGATACCGTTGTTATCCATTGTCTTCCAAGAAGATAATTATTACTCTAGATGTAACCTTCCAAGGAGTGTACTAGATATTATGTACCACATGGGCCTTCACATAAGGGGAAAAGATCGATGTAGGAAGTTCAGTGCTCTAGACTAAAGTGAAGATCCCACACAATCACTATAGATCTTATGTGATATCAAATGAGACATTGGAGACAAAATGGTGATGCCATACACGAATGGACCAACGGGCCATAGAGCCAATCACACAAGAGCCGAGGGTTACAGACTGCAAGAAATTAAAGGATCATCGAAATCGCCCACTATAGTTATGTCTTCTTCCTCCCTACCAACGAAAGCAAAGCACTCAAGTATAATCAATAGTCTTCAAGCTTAGATATCCCACTACCACAATGTCTTGCTCCATGTTATAATCGAGGTACTCCTAAAACCCATATATGAGCCCCATCCCAAAAATATGGTGAAATATCCTATGAGTAACTATATATCTACTTACCACATGTCTAAATTAAACAAGTTATTTGTTCATCAATTATTCATTGTATCTATTCCTAACAGCTTGCAAGAAGTTTTGGCTAACTCCAAAATGGTTGGAAGCAATGAATGAGGAGTTGAGTTTACTAAAGAACAATGCCACCAAGAAGATAGTTGACTCTGCCAACCGTAAAAAGTCCATGGGGTATAGATTGGTTTATTCAAATAAGTAGAGAGTGATTGTATGATTGATGGTTATAAAGCCAGATTGGTGACAAAGGGATACAAAACATATAGGATAGACTACACGTAGACGCTTAAGGCCTCAGAGCCAAGATCAATACCATAAGTGTATTACTACCTCTAAAGCAACTAACCCTGATCGCCATTACATCACTTTGATGTGAAGAATGCCTTCCTATATAGAGACTTGATTGAGGGAAGTATATATGGACTTACCAATTGTGATGAAATATTCCAAACTCTCATAGCAAGAACGCTTTGTAGACTACTTAAGTCTTTGTATGACTCAAACGATCTCTCATGAAGTCCTGATTAGTAGATTCACAGATGCTATGAAAAGGTTTGGATATGAGCAAATCAATCTCGCACTATACTGCTTATAAAATGAAGAGGAAGCAAAATCACAACTCTCATCGTGATATGTCGATGATATGGTGGTTACAAAGCAGATGATGCAAGGAATAATTGGCATTTCAAAATACTTATCTACGTGAGTTTGAAAATGAAGAATTTATGCACTCAAGTATTTTTTAGGAATTGAAGTCTCCTGGACGTAAATATGAAATCTTCTTTTCCCAATGAAAATATACATTAGATTTGTTATAGGAGGCAAGTATATTGGGTTGTCAACCAATTGATACACTATTAGAGGAGGGTCTCAAGCTTGAATAAAGCCGCACTGTGTACCAATGGACAAAGGAAGATATTAGAGGTTAGTTGGCATGCTAATGTACATAGCGCATACTAGACCTCAATCTAGTGCATACCTTGGGAGTGGTTAGCCAGCTTTTATGCATAATCCCTGAGAACAACAAATGAATGCAAAGTGATGAGGATATTGTGATATCTCAAAGGAAGTCTAGGAAAATGGATCCTATTCAAGAAGAATAATTATCTCGTAGTTGAGGGATATACGGATGCGCATTGGTCTACATCGTGCTACTTTACCTTCATGGGAGGTAATTTGGTCACATGGAGAAGCAAGAAGCAAATGTGGTTGCTCGCTCAAGTGTTGAGGCCGAGTATCGTGGTGTGGAGTTGGGAATTTGTGAAGTATTGTAGATCAAGAATCTATTAAAGGATCTAGGTTTCGAGAACACTGAACCGATGAAGTTGTTCAAATACGCTAATCAAGCCGCCTTCAAACTTTGCACATAATCCTATTCAACATAACCAAACAAAACATATTGAAGTTGATCAGTTCTTCATCAAAGAAAAGATCAATGAGAAAATCATTTTAGTGCCACCCAATCGATTAGATGACCGCTAGCGCATATACTCACCAAAGCAGCTGCTGGGCATGTGTTCTCAAAATTTGTGTCTAAGTCAAGTGATGTGATATATATGCACCAAATTTTGATGGGTAGTGTTGAGCGTAGTGTTGATTCCACCTTAACGGATCGGGTTGTTGGGATTCACCCGCATCCGCTAAGTTAAAAGGCTTCTATATATATGTAAGTGTTAGGGTTTGTAATTCTTTGAGATTGAATACAAAGGTGTAAAGCCACCACCTTATTGGTTTGCTTATTGTGCATCGTCATCCATCTATCTCTGGTCATCTTCGGTCATCACCGGTTGCACCTTCCTTTTCTCCTCTGTGCATTAAATTATACGTGTATTTTTATATTTTAATAAATAAGAAGAAAAAGTAGTAATAAACACATGTTGACAAGACCAATGAAACCCGTCTGAAACGGTGAAACCTTTGGAAATAAAATAAAATAAAATAAAATAAAATAAAAATAATAATAATAATAATAATAATAATAAAGGAAAGATAGTAAAAATAGTGATTTACAAACTCCTACATGTACCCGTGGAGCTCCTTGAAGCAAAACTCTTTTTTTACCAACGCACTGCCTGGTCTATCATATCTCTGGCCCCTACAAGAATTCCAACAATCAAGAGGTCTCGTGTTCGATTCAAGGTGGATGGCACATTTCATAGTTTGAGTAGTGCTTGAGGTCGGTGGTCCCAAATACCATGTGTTAGTGTGCCTCATCCCCATGTTCGCCTCCGCTAAGGCTTATGCGTTCTTGGTTTATTAGCCTGCACTGCGCTCATATTACAAAAATAAATAAATAAATAAAAACCCCTAATGTATTTTATTTTTATTAGAATTTGATAATCTACATATGCAAAAATATGTTAACTAATTTGATAAGAAAAGATTATAATAAATAAAATATGATGTATCTCACCCTCACAAATAAATAAATAAATAAATAAATAAATACACTTCCGCTTAGAATAAGAAATTTCTTTTTAATAAAGTGGATCAATTATATTTCATTTCAAAAATTTAAAATCAAGTACATATAATACAATCATGGTATAAAAAATATAAAAAATACATTCCAACCCAATATCCTAGTCATAGAATCAATCTTCTCCGCTTCTCCTACCTCCTTGGAGTGTCATCCTTGAACGCCACATCACCCTTTGTTGCCTTGTTGTAGCCTCCCCTCTAATTGTTTCACTAGATTTTGAGTTGTCTCTAGTCTTGACCACTTAGATGTGGATGTTGCATCAAACCAAGATAATATGAGTGAGTGATATCAATGTAATAAGTTGTAAGAAAACATGTCGCTTGTCTTGAAAACATCAAAACTTTTGTTGTCCGTGATATATTCCAGGTAGTAACTAAGGTTTTGAGATTCCATCCTCCTTTTCAGTGTTATGTTTATCCTTTGGGGGGTCCCCATGTAACACCCAAAATCCATGAGTTCACTGGTGCATCTTGTATGCTGAAGATTCGTTGGAAGTGTCTCCATATGTTTGTAGTGTATAGGTAGAAAATGAGGAAGTGGCACACTAATTCTGCTTCTATTCCACAAAAGAAATTTTATGTGTGCGTGCCCTCCCCCAATTTTGCATATGAATATTATACAAGGTGAAGATTCTATTCTCCTTTGCCAATCATACAAATATTTTAACATTTTTGGGGTATGGTTTAATCAAGAAGTCCTTTTGTAGGTCACTTCGAATCCGCCATCCACCCCATAGGAGTGAAATGTTTTAATTGAGAATGCTTGCAATGGTATTCATTGATTCATTGTTCTTTCGTTGGACGCAGAGTTGGATAAGTAAATACCCATGAGGTGTGGTAAGAGGTTGTTGTGTCTATCACCCATTTTATGTGAATTATTTCTTCTTTGGAGTGGCGTGGTAAGAGGTTGCTATGTCTACCACCCGCTCGATGTTATGGGAAGATGCATAGAGGCACTCCTCTTTCATAGATAAAACCACAATATCACTTGAGATAGTTGTTGGGGTGTTCTTTTCATCCTTTCCATGATCTTTTGTCTTCCTTCTCCCTCTTGAAGTTTCCAATACTATCTCTTCATATGTCTAACCTTGGCACAATGATAGCATTTCACCTTGCCGATTCATCAACTTTGTCACACCCCCACCTGCAGTCAAGGCCTCGAGCCCATGTACAGATCGGTCGTACCCAAGTAGAGGAGCACCTCACTCGGATACAAGGCCCAGGTAAATCAAGACATATTATAGATAATAGCAAATCCAAATATCATAAATGATAAATCCATTGTAATACAACAGAAATAAAATGAGGGTTGAGTCACCCCACATAAGGCAAGGCCCTACAAGGGTCTTACAAATATAAATCTCCTACTCAAAGAAAATACATAGTTCTCGAACCTCTGCAAAGATATCTCTATCCCTCGCGCAGCTCTTGAGTCCAAGTCACCTACTCCTCAAGATCTGAAAAAGAAGAGTGAAAAAAGTGGATGAGCTTTTGAATAGAAAGCTCAATAAGTACCCCACAAGAATCACAATGAAAACATATCCAACACACAAGATGATAAGTCAAGAAATGAACATATCAACTAATCATCAAGATAAGCCAAGCAAGTAGGGACCACGCCCAGTACAATCTAAACTCAAGGAGTCTCGAACCTACCACAGAGAATCTAACAAAGGTAGGAACTCCTAACGTAACGACAACCCTCAGTCTCTAGAAAAGAATTCCAAAGAAAACTGAGCAAGCATCCCCCGGACAACATCATCAGCCTCGGCTGAAAACAACCCTCCTGCTGTGAGTCTGGTGAACGCCATCTCTCATACATGCCTACACGATCGCTGAATTAATCCCACCGACGGGTCGTGACAACCGTGCAGTATCCTCCATCCGTATAGAAAGCCGTAATGTCGTAGCGTCCTCGGCCCCGGTTGTTCCAAGAATGAAGCCCCCACGCCCAATCGATTCAGAATTGAAGAAATGTAACTCGCTTGTCACACACCTACCCTACCAAAGACAAGTATTACACGTGCACTCATGGTCAAGTGCCAATCAACAGTGGGCATGCCCATTGACCATTAAACAACATATAGTGAAACCGCACACTCCTTCCTCCTGACGGAGCCAAGGCTCACGTAAGTTTCCACTACCACATGCCATGAATCGGACAAATCATGTTCAAGAATCACTATCTCCAATATATCAACCATATACATATAACAAGGAAACAAAGTGTAACAAGGCGTATATCTACGTATGTGTATGCAACCAACAAAGAGATCATCAAATAATCGTGAAGGCATGCTAGAACATAATAAAGAACAAAGTCAATAAAACCCAAAACTAGGTAGGAGCTTGTGGGCAAGAGTAACTTAGTCAGATATCGTGAGACAACCGTAACTAGTCGAGACTCCTCCCGATGTGTCCCTATGCTCCACGCCAAGATTCCGAGCAATAACATGACCTATATCAAGATAATGTATGTAATCACAAGTATGCTCATCCCTATTAAGTGGTATTAATTTGTGATACCTATTTAATTGATTCAACCTTATCGTTCATGTGGCTTATCAGCCACCATTACTCTTAGAGCAAACTAGTCTTGACTAGGTTGTGACTTAACTAATCACTCCCAAATCTACTTACATTTAGTTAGTTATCTTCCAACATTAAGTTATCACATAACTATTTTCAATTCTCATGTATGTCATTTCTAACATGCTTCTACACATCAAATAACCTCTTTCAGATCCATAGTCCATACTAGACCAAGTCTCACCCAATTAGATCAAGTAGATACCATATTCAAGATCAAAACAAATTGCCAAAAACTTTAACTTTGACAAGATTAAACACATCCACCATGGCTTATGTATACTACTTGGTGAATAAACAAACAAACTAGTCCTTGAAATGCTTGGATGACTTTCTACTCTTTTATCAAAGAAATCAACATGATTAGACCAACCACAGATGTATGCACCAACTTAAACAAACAAGGTCGAGGGACTTAATAACACCTACTCATTCAACATGGCCCGAAGTTACCAATGAGTCCACTAATGATTTTTGTAAGCTTCAAACCTTAGTTTAAAAAACACAAGTATAAGTTATAATAATGCAACCTCATTCATTTATATATATCTAGTTAATTAAGGTCCTTAATTGACTCCTCGCGAAATCAAAGAATTTTCAAGAAGCCTAAATCCAAACTATTCAAAGCCCATCAATTTACTTATTAGAATTATCCTCTTGATGGGTTGGTATTAACCATTTAAGGTCTACATTCCTTATATGGTAATCGATCCACACCTCTATTATCAAGTCCATGTGGTTTAACATCTCCATACATGCACGTGGTTACTTTTAACCAACACCATCTCAATTGATACTCAAAGGTTTAACCTATGGAAACCACCTCTTCTCCTGAACATCCTATACTCAGACACTCATGTTGGGGAAAAGAAATGTAAGAATAAAAAAAACACAAATGCAAGATAGATAAAGAACAAACACTTCTTCTGTTCAACCCGCTTAATACAAACACTTACACCCTAATATATAAAAGTACATAGCTAGATAATTACCATGTCATGCATGATACACACGTACTGATCAAACTGCTTTTACAAACTACCCACTCACGCACACACAAGACAACAACTCCTTTGACCTTTGAATTCCACACTAACTCCACTTCACACTAACTGCATACACGCACTAACACATGACTCTTGGACTCAACTAACACACCATATCATGTCTTTGAGTGTTGACTTTTGATTGTTGACTTTGACTTCTGACTGTACAGCTTTTAATCATTCTCCAACACACCCCCTTGATTTGAAGCTGCATACTGCTAACATTAGAAAAGTTTTTCCTCAAGCTGTTGACTAACATGATCATGCTCTTCAACCACATTCTCTTCAGCCATATGCACACCCTCATCCTTGAACCAATACTCACTTTTACATGCCCAAACTTTTACAGCTTGTGGTATTGTATGTGTTGTCTAAACATTGCTTGATGCTCATAACTCCTGGTCTACGCCTTTGCCTTGAAGCCTTCCTCCTCAACATGCCTCTTCCTCAAAACATGCCTCTTTCTCACCTCTACCAAAATTCTTGTCATCTTCTCTTGAAAACAATGCTTCACCTTGCATGTGAAACACTTGTTCTTCGTGATTTTTCTATAGACCGCTTAAGCCTTGCCTCATGCACTTGCAAGGATCCACCGAGCTCATCAATATACCAAGGTACTTAAATCTTTTGCTTCTTCTATGGCTGCTACAACGTGATCAAACCTTGGTGTTAAACTCCTTAACACCTTTGTCGCAATGGTTTGATCGGTGATGAGATCTCCATAGGTCTTCATCTGGTTCACAATTAAAACCATTCGTAAAATGAAAGCTTGCACAGACTCATTACCTTTCATTTGAGTGGTTTCGAACTCCTGCAGTAGAGTTTGCAACTTTACCGCGATTACTTTGGAAGTCCCTTGGAACTCTCTCTTCAATATTGTGCATGTTGCTTTGGACGTTGTTGTTGCTGCAATTCGAGAGAACACACTCTCATGTAATGCCTGCTGGATAAAGAACAAGGCCTTTGCGTCCCTCTTCTTATTTTCATTCAAACTTGTTACCTCATCAGAATCAGCGAACCCTTTCTCCACTAACTCCCAAAGATCTTGAGACTGAAATAAGGTCCTCATCTTGATGCTCCAAAATTCGTAGCTTTCTCCTGTGAATATAGGTAAAGAAGGTTGGGATACATTGGATGCCATAAAGAGATGATGAGTTTTTGGTCGGTTCTCGATACCACTATTAGGTCCCTGTGAGGTACCCCACACTTCACACAAAGTAGCAATATTGTCCGCTTTTGGGATAGAGCCTACAGCTTTGTTCTTGGGCTTAACCCTAAAAAGCCCTCACTACTTTGAAGTGTGTTGCCACATATACGACCCCTTCACTATTCTCCACTAGTGGACAGCAGACTATTGTTTGCTTAAATTCCAACAACTCATGCAAAGAAAGCCAAGCCTCCTTTATGCATGCACACCATTCCTCTTTATGTAATTATTCACCCACTAACGATTCCTCTCTCTAATATACATCCTCTAACTATGTATGTGTAAGCCCAACCAGTACTAAATTCATAAGTGTTTCCCTTATAAGATGCTACACTTCTATTAGTCCATTGTTAATATATGTATTAAGCTTTTATGAGGACTTACATTAACAATTTCCTTATTAGTCTAGAACTCCATATCCTATATGCACATGGACTTTGCACCACCTCGCAACCCACTTGAGGCTATGATTTATTCTTTAATTCCACTCAGAACTCTACCTGAGTCACAACTCAACTAGACCCAACCCAACTTCCATTGTCTCAGTCTGTAACGCCCCGAATTTTCTAAGTGAATAAATCAGAAATTATTCAATAATTAATGAGATTAATTAACACGGGAAGTAAATTAATTAATTTTATAACCCGATTAAAGGAAAAATTCGAGGAATATTAACTTAAATCCAAAATTTCTAAATCGATGGGCCTAGGAAGGCCATATATCAGGGCCAGCCGCTTACGCCGTAATAGTTGGAGTAATGGTTGAGTGAATCCCGATTATTTACTCTTAGAATTCATAAGTGTTAATTAATCAAAATGGATTAAGTAGAGAATTGGACAATTTACTTAATCTCGAGCAAAAGTAGATCCGGCAGTGAGTCAATACCTAAAAACACCTGGATCCTGGCCTGAGAAGAGATCTAATTCGATGCTACAAGACTCCCCAGATGATCGAGATCATCAATCTGTGATTTTCTGATCCTGCCTGTATTATTAAAGAAAAATAATATAAAACTAATTGACGTGGACATAAAGTAGGGAAATGATATTAAATAAATTAAATGGTGATAGTGGGAGAAATAATGTAAAGGATGAGTCAATAATTGGCCTAAAACATCATGATAATTAGAAATTAAATAATTGAAAAGTTAGGCATGTGACAATGAAATAATTGAAAGTTAGGCATCTGATAGGATAATAATTTGGATATTAAAATGGAGAGTATATGAGTATAAGAGAAAGGTACTCTCTCTCTTTATCTTTGAAATCCTAGATCTAACCTTACGACCATCTCCTTCCTTCTCTTGAACTACCCAAGCCCTCATCAGCGAGCTACCGGACTGCGCCTGGCAGCTGCCCGAGCCGTGCGCTGCTCAGCCCCCTCGCCTCCCTCGCGCGCACGAAGGGCGCGGCGGCCGTCGGAGCTGCGCCCGACTTCTCTCTCAGCTCCCTCTGTCTCCAAGACCGGCGGCCTGCACCGGGCGGCGTCCCTCTCCGCCGCGTTCCCCCTCCCTCACACGCTATCAGACCCCGCCGGCCGGCCTGCAGGTGGACACGCTGCTGCTTTGCCGCCAAATACCATTAACAGCCCCCTTTATCCTTGGTCCGGTGACGTCTACAGCTCCAGCTGTGAGCTGAGTTGATCTCAGGCAAGTATTATCGACTAGCTGACTATCCTAATCGGGAGGATAGTAGGCTTAGTAGTAGTGAAACTCTAAATTAACGGCATGATTTGGGGCATGGAGTTAGGGGATTAGCTATGCCATGAATTGCATGATTAAAACTAATATTAGTGGTATGAGATTGGATTAAGTTTCATGATAATATGGTGATTGTTTGTATTATTTCGGGGCCCTATAAATAGGGGTGGTGCTGCCGAATTTTCCATGAAATTCCTAAGTCTATGCTCAATTAACATTCATATTAATATGCTTAAGTTTGAATAGCTCCACGATTATCATGTTTAAGTATACATGCTTTAAATTGACCGACCTTGTAAATTAAGGATGCTTAGAAATCCTTAAGCATAAATACTCTATTAGTGATTATGATAACACACTTAGGTATGATTAATGTCCATGAATATCATGTTTAAATGTTATGTGCTGTAGATTGATCGGACTTGCAAATGAAGCATGCTTAGAGTTTAATGTCTCTTATAAGTCCCTTGGAGCGTAAATGGAACTTTTGAATTACTTAATACTAATTTTCGTATTCTTAGGCTTTGTATCCTTGAGTTATAAAACTAAGTTATGGAAAGTAACGGACTTTATATTTATTAGTACTCTTGTTGATCCTAGGAAGTGGAAAAGTCTAGCGGAAGTCAGCCAAGGACCAAGTGATTCCTAGGGATTTGCGAGGACTTCAAAGTGCAGGGACTTCACCGTAGATCTAGAATTATTTTATGTGAATTCATCGATTTCGGCTTTATCGCTTTTCCGTGAGTTTCATTTCGGTTTGTGGTTGCCGTATAGAATTATGGTTATGCATGTTTAATGTTTTAATGCGTGTACAATTAATTTAAACTTTTAAAGAGCATGCAGTAATGACTCAAGGAAACCCTATGCAAGTAGATGAAGATTAATTTGTGTATCACAAGTTGTATCTTAGTTAGTTATGTATGGGGATCCAAATGGAGGGCTCGTGATAGAGCCCTGTGTTTTTCCTAGTTGATGAGACCGCTACTAAGGGATTTGTTTTCAATCGTTTTTCTTAAAACCAAAAATGTTTGCGAAAGTCGTTTTTCTTATAAAAACCCTTCTTGTCTCGTGAGAGAGAGCCTGTATCGGATACGAGATGCTCGCTTGACGTTCATGTAGATGTATGCCTCTATTCGTCAGGCGCCGGGTTCATGTAGATGTATGCCTCTGTTCCCGGCACCAGAATCAGGTAGATGTATACCTCTAATCCTGGTGATTGCTGGAGTCTTTACGGAGACATTTTAACTAGGGGTACATGCTTATGTGATATGAGGCCATGGCATGTATACATGTTCGCTATGTGCTCGCACGCATTGGAGATTTCAGTCGGGTTTTCTCCGATTTTTGATCATACTAGCATTCTTATCAAGATTGAAGATAATAATGCCGACTTTCATGAGTTATACTCGCATTGATTATGTTACCGCATTTTAGTACGCATTACTGCATGTGTAATATCCGGCCGGGTAGTCTATACTCACCTAAGCTTGCATAGCTCAGTCCCTTTCTATAATCTTGCTTTTTACATTACGTGATCTAGACTCGGATCCGATAGGATCTCTTGGTTTGGCAGGTCGAGGTCTAGATGGCTCAAGGATCCTGCTTCTATATTTAATGTTGTTGGGTTGTATTAAACTTTAATTATGTTTTTATTCCGTCAGATTTGAGGCCATAGTTGCCTATGACTCGTGTGATGTACTCTACTATGACGCTTTATTGAATATGACTCCCTGTGTAACCTAATCGTTATGTTAGCTCATATGAATCTTGTTTAGAGTACATGATCCATGATTTTCGTGTTTAACTGCATAATTTTATGGGTCGGGTGCACTCCTGGGCCCAACCGGGTGCGACATCCGTTTCATTAGCTTAAATGGGTGTTACATAGTCTCACAATATATCCCACTACTTCTTAACCTACATACCGACATCTGTAACCGGGTTCACTCATTAATCAACCTTCATGTCCACAACACTATTAGAGATCGATAGGTGTAGATTGGATTCAACCATGCATGCTTTAAAATTTGTATATATTTAAATCAAGAGACCTGGAATAATGAAACAAAACCATGGTGTACTCTTCTATTGTTAAAGATGTTCTCTAACATCACTCCCTATCAAACTCTTTCTATAGTCATTGAACATAATTAGTCATTAATGATGAAAACTATATACAATGCAAACCCAAACAACTCTTTTCCTTATAGCAACCATGCATGTTCAAGATAACCCATGTAAATCATCTCTTCCCTATAATTGATTAATAGCCCCCATTATTAAGCCACAATTCATACCAGCCCTAGTCCATGCACTACTGTTTATTTAGATCCTCATGTATGTTCAAGAAAAGGTCTAAGTAGATGGGTTCTCTTCCTTCTCATTCTATTCTTCCAACCCATATTGGATAGATTCATACACATCCTAAACCACTCTTTCATATCTGTATATTGAATCCAATCACAATAATAACCAGTAGATTCAAAGGCCCTCCTCTCTATGTTTATACCTACGCAAACCAAGTTCAAGACTCATAAATTTTCAGTAACCTGCAACCTCTACAATGAGTAACTAACAACCTTTAGTACCCCATGAACTCATCGTCAGTATCTTGATAAACATTTACCGATAATTCAAAAAGAGAACTTCATGACATTGAGAAAGAGAAAAGCTTACCACTTCCGGCGCGTGTTTCCGGTTTGCACGCACTCGCCGCCCTTTCTCTTCACCTGAAGCTCTCCGGAAAGAATGGAAGAGGCTCCCTCTCGATTTCTCTCATGAAGTAGGTGATAGAAAAAAATCAAAGAAAAACCCCTTTCCACTATCTTCTCTCCAGAGCTTCACTATAGTACTTTGTTTCAAAAACACAGAGAATGTCCTTTATTGACTTCTTACACAACATACTACTTAACTGACTAAAGACTAACCCATATTAACTTATAGACTAGCTAACTAACCATGACCAGAATTTAACATAAAGACTTGACCCCAAAATACAGTAGCAACATAACTCTATACAATACCAAGTTTATATTTCAACACAACTTCTTAAACTAGTAATTTTGTAACACCAAGATAAGCTCTGGATGTGTAGACAACTTCAAATTTCACAGCTTTAGTAAATATGTCAGCTACCTGCTCTTGAGTCTTCACATGCTTCAGTTGAATTTCACCTTTCCCAATGCTTTCTCATATAAAATGGAACCTTGTATCTATGTGTTTGCTTCTTTCATGAAATGTTGGATTTTTTCCAAGTGCAATAGCAGATTTGTTGTTAATAAAGATCTCAGTAGCATCACTTTAAGGAAAATTCAACATCTCCAATAATCACCTTAACCAAAAAGCTTGACAAACACAGGATGCAGCAGCTACATATTCAGCATCAAAGGTTGAAAGAGTCACAATTGATTGCTTCTTAGAATTCGAAATAAACGCTGCATTACCTATGTAAAACACAAAACCTATCGTGCTTTTTCGATCATCAATGCCTCCTCCCCAATCACTATCACTATAACCAAATAATCTGAAATCATTTAAAGCTTCATAAAATAACCCATAATCCATAGTTCCTTTAAGAATTCTCTTTTCCACCTTCATATGTGTTGAAGTAGGAGCTTCCATGTATCTACTAATAAGTCTAACTCCATACAGGATATCAGGTCTGGTACATATCAAAAACCTCAAACTTCCAACAATCCTTCTAAACAAAGTTGAATTTACATGTTCACTTGTATCAAATTTGGAGAGCTTTGTACCACATTCCACTCGAGTATTAACTGGCTTACATTGCTCCATATGAAACTCTTTCAAAAAAATTTCAGCATATGCCCTTTGAGATATATAAATACCTCCATTAGATTGTTTCACCTCCATTCATAGATAGTAAGTCATAAGCCCCAAGTCTGTCATCTCAAACTCTTCAGCCATTTTCTTCTTGAATTCTTCAATCATTTCTTGATTGCTTCATGTAAGCAACAAATCATCCACTTATAAGAAAACAAACATTACCTCTCCATTTCAGTTTTCTTAGTAAATAGACCATGCTCCTGAGGACATTTTAATTGAAAAACAATTTTTCTGGAAATATTCATCAATGCGAGTGTACCAAGCTCTTGGAGCTTGCTTGAGGTCGTACAAGGCTTTCTTCAATTTCAATACTTTTATCTTTTTGTCCATCAAACCACACGTTCCCCAAAGGTCAGCCACATACACATCAGCTTCTAGATAACCATTCAAGAAGGTTGATTTGACATCCATTTTAAAGATTCTCCAACTCTTGTGAGCTGCCATTGCAATAATCAATCTAATGGTCTCCAATCGAGCCACAGGTAGACATGGGCACGTTGGCGTCGTTAATCGGGCCTCGGCTGGGCCCAACTCACGGCTCGGCAAAGGCAACCGACCCTGAATCGCTACCGCCACAGGCAACCTGGCCGCAGCCTGCTTCTAACTACCGGGCCGGACCCGCTGTCAGTCACAGTTGTGTCACCTTCTGCAGTGACCCGTGAATCGCCCGGGGCCATTAACGAGAATCCCATGTCGCCCAACCTCGCCGTATCGCAATGCAATGTACCGCTTTTATTTTTTTTATAATTTTTTAAAAATTATTTAAAATATACAAAATATATACATTAAAAATTGAAAAAAATAGCAAAAAAGGTGAAAAAATGTTTAAAAACAACTATGATATTTTTGATATAAAAAAATATAATGAGAAAAAATGTAAAACATTGAAAACTATAAAATTCATAATAAAATCTAAATTGTATAATTAAATATATATTTAAAAAATATGAAAATGAAAAAAACAAACCTATGCTTTTATGTATAGAAATTTGAAAAACTATAAAATTCTATAATAAAATCTAAATTGTATATTGTATAATATATATTTAAAAATATGAAAAATGAAAAAAAAAAAAAAACAAACCTATGCTTTATGTATAGAAATTAGAAATAGAATAAGAAAATGTAAAAAAATTTGAAAAACTATGATATATGATAATCATAGATTCAAACTATATATCGTAGACTCATGGTATCATAGATTCATAGTTGTTCATCATAATATTATGGTTTTCTATTTTTAAAAAAATAAAATGTAATTTGAAAATTATCAAAAATGTAATTTAAAATGATATTATGATATATAGAAATAGAATGCAAAATGGAAAAAATGTAAAAAACTATAACATTATAATTACGCCTTGCACCTCTTAATTCGCTATCATCAATTGCTTGCCTACGATCCTCTTCGCGTAAGAGGAATCAAAGCCGACGTAGTTCTCTTTACCTTAAATCGACCGGAGTTGTCACCCACTTACCTATTCATCGGGCGCCGTTCTCGCTCTTGCTCTGGGGATTTCCGGGGCCGCCATGTTGTGCTCATCATGTTATCTGAAGAAGAAGTCACCTGCTTCTCGACTTCCTGTACCGCTTCGTTGTCTGTTGTCGCCGCGCGCACGCCTCCAATCATCTCGCAAGCAAACTTGAATTTCAATGTTTGTGGCTAATAACCGCGGTCGCAAGCAGTTGAATCCAAAGATGTTTCCACTTTGTGCACCGAAAAGTCCGCCGCACGCCATCGTAGACATAGGACACGCAAAAATATCCTTTTTTACAAGTAATGAAAGAATAGGGATACTTGATTTCCATTACCTCGCCACCAATGTAAGAATATCAAAAGTCATATCTACATTCACGCCCCCTCGTGAGAACCTGCATACGTGGTATTCAAATACGTGTCGACTCCTCTCAGGTATCAGGAACCCCTAGGCTTCTTTCTTCGCTTTGCCTTTGCCTAAATGAATCTCCCCACTCAATCGCTAGGATCGTCTCTACCGCCTCGCTACAATCCTGCGGGAACTATATGACTATAACGAAGCAGTAGCTCTCATACGCTCCAACGAAGTTGTAATTTTAACTTCACTAACAATTACACTAATATCCGTGAAATCCGCCTGTAATCCTGGGCCCATACCATTGAGAGTCTAACTCTACTCATGACCCATTGTTGACTATTCATCTTGACCTCCATTAAACCCTAAGAACTTGTAATAAGCTTCTAAATATGCATTTAAACCTTCTAATTTTGCCTAGGATCTAAAAGCAAATGCAACTAAAGCAATAGGAGGTATATTTCTATAATAGCTCGAACTACTTTGCCTTTCATCTCTAGAAGGTCTGTGAATTCCAATTGAGCATCTAATCTAAAGTTCCACATTTGTTCAAAGAATATCAACAAAGCACTCATACAAGAATAAAATGCGCGCGTGGAAAATAAACTTCAAGTAAAATAAATTCTGTACATGTATTAAAACACGTAAAAGCAAGCAATTCCATAACTCTAGTAGCAATATTCCATTGGTATTCAAATAAACTAAAATTAGGCAAAGCTTCATTAACAAAAAGTACCAAATAACAATGTTTTATAAGGAAATGTAGCATTAAGCAGCCTATAGGTAGAGTTCCATCTAGCTTTTAACGTCTTTTTGGGAATTTTTAGGCCTCATGTTATTTGCTTTTACAATAATCTTAATTCCCATTGTTTCATCAATGTCATGTTCCTTCCTATATATGATACTATATCCCTAATCGGGTCCTACAAATTGTTTTAGTGACTCTAATCCGTTTGTACACATAAGTTCAATACATGACAAGTAATATCTAATATGGAATATTTGTTCTCGCATTTAAGGCCTCCCAAATATTCTTCCAAAGGTCTAATCGAGGCCAGATATTAGCAGAGGCATTATCAAATGAAATTGAAAAATCCTAAAACTCAAACTATATTCTTTCGATGATCCCTACCTAATCATCCTATAAATATTATCTACGCCAGATGAGACTCGCTGCCGAATACTTTCTAAAAGAAATGACTCGCTTTTTGATATTCCACTGAAAGTCATCAATCCAATGTGCTGTAGAATACCCATAAAAAGAATTTTCATGGAATACATCGGGTCCATATATCGCAAATACAAAGAAACAGAGGAGGTACAAGAGCCAAAAATACTACAAAGATTTTCTTTCCATACAGGTCAAGTTTGAAGATCGCTCTTGAATCGGCCCCTCCTTGATAATACCTTTTTGCATCGCCGGGTCAGTAACGCCTCATTGATGAACTCTTGCACTTGGCAACGCCCGCAGTTGAATGGCAAGTGCTCCACGTAAATCGCCTCCGCTGATTTTATCCCCCTATATCCTCGCTGAGAAAATGTAAATAAAGAAGAGCTGGAACCCATACCTTCGCTTCGCCTACTAATCAATTTGAGATTGATTTCGAGGATTTCCTACTTTGTCCTGGATGCTTCTTCTCCATATGTCTAGCAAATGTGCCATACCTCCTCCCTTGCTATGCTTAAATTCGGAAGTACAATACTTACATTTAGCATGAGTTACGCTGCCTATCATTGTCATACACTTTCAGTAAAATGGACTTTAAAATATCGGATTTTGAAGTTGCTCAAATGGGATTTGTTCCTCCTCCAGCCTTCCGAGGGCGCTAGGGATCTGCCTTGCAGCATCGGGCTACACCTTCGCATTTTCTTGCCATTCATTGCTCTCTTTGAGTAGGCAAGTGAGGCCGTAACCTCAAAAATGCCTTTTCCTCGAAGCTTCCACCACCACGCCGATGCCATTTCTCTGGAGTAAGCTCTAAGTGCCTAACCCCATCCAATGCAAGGGAATTGTTGAGAGCCTTGTTGAGAGTCTTGGTGACTCTGGAGAGAAATATAGAAATTAGGAGAGAATAGAGTTTGATGTGAGAGTGAGGAGCTTGATATTGAAGGAGAGTGAGTATATATAGAGTTTAAAATAATTAAATAGGCCAATAATAAAATAAAAAAATAAACAACCAACTGGGCCGGTCGTATGTGTGGTATACGTAGAGACAGAGATCTGCTCTTCTTCATTACTAGAATACGCTGGCCCGGGCGCCAACGGCTACAATTGTTTTATTTTATTCTTTTTAATTAAAATATTAACCTCAGCCGGCTTCAACTACCTACCTGACGGCCAAGCCGAATCGGCTGTTGACTCCACAGCCGCTGGTCTGTTAAATGGACCCGTGAATCGCCTCAAGCATCAGAAGGCCGTTTAAGCGCCTCCCCGGTCTATACGCCCGGGTCCGGGCTTGACCACGGGTTTTCCTGCCTGCCCGCCTGCCTCGCCAAAACCTACCCAAGGCGGCTCCTCTAGCCACATGTGACCAAAAACTTTATCATAATCAATTCCTTCCCGTTGACTGAAACCCCTTGCAACAAGTCGAGCCTTGTGTCTTTCAACCTCTCCTTGGACATTTTTCTTGATTTAAAATCCACTTCACACTAAGAGCCTTTTTTCCTTTTGGAAGATTCACTAGCTCCCATGTATCATTCCTTTCAATAGCTTTTATCTCTTCATCCATGGCCTTTTTCCACTTGCTATAATGAATTGCTTCCTCAAAAGTAATTACTTCTGAATCTGCATATAAACAAAACAAAGTTGAATCTTCTATATCCTGTGATTTTTCTGCTTCTATATAAATTTCTACCAAACTTTTCGTAAGGTGTGGCCTTTCGAAAGAGCTTTGAGGAGTAACATCTTCAATAACTATTGTTGGGTTGCGAGGAGGGGTTTGAGGCACAACATCATCAGTGACAACATGATTATCAACAAAATCATCAACCAAGGGAAAAGAATTATAGTTCTCATCCTATACATTCCAATCCCAAGTGCCATCTTCATCAAATTCTACATCTCGACTAACAACAAGTTTTCTATTTTCTTGATTATACAACTTGTAGCATTTTGAATGTGCATCATACCCAACAAGCACCAGCTTCTCACTTTTGTCATCCAATTTAACTCTTGATTCATCTGGAACATGAACATAAGCCAGGTTGCCAAACACTCTCAAGTGTGAAATATTTGACCTTCTTCCACTCCATGCCTCTTGAGGTGTAATATTCTGCAAGCCTTTAGTTGGATAGCGGTTGCATAAATAAACACCACAAGCCACTTCTTCAAAATTTCAAAAAAATCTTTTGGCATCTATTTTTTTCAACATGCTAATGAACCATGTGAAAATGGTCCTATTTTTCCGTTCCATAACAACATTTTGTTGAGGTGATCGTGGAACAGTCAAAGGACACAGAATGCCCTTACATTCACAAAACTTGTTGAATTCATTAGAGGTGAACTACCCTTCTCGATCAGTTCTTATAGCCTTAATCTTTAAACCAGTCTTATTTTCTACACTGGCCTTGAATCTTAAAAATGCTCCAAATGCCTCTGATTTTTCTTTCAAAAAATAAACCCATGTTTTGTGACTATAATCATCATATTAAAGCGAAAAATATCTCTTCTTACTAAAAGACATTGGTTTTATGGGCCCACATACATCTGCATGCACCAATTGAAGTGGCTTTGTTGCTTTGTTTTCAGACTCCTTTGGAAAACTTATTCGAAATTGTTTGCCAAAAACACAAACTTCAGAAAGTTGATTTGGATGATCTATAAGGGGAAAACCTCTCACCATCTTCTCATTCGATAGCAGCTTTAAACTTCCAAAATTTAGATGACCAAAGCGCAGATACCAAAGCCAAGAAGAATCTGATGATGAAGCCTTCAAACATCTTTCACAATCTGCATTTATGTTAAGTTTAAACATTTTGTTTCTTGACATTAGGACCTTTGCAATCAGTATTCCCCTTTTATCTCTAATGATCAGCTCAAAGTTCTTCATAGCAATTTCATATCCTTTCTCTAACAACTGTCCCAAACTCAATATGTTAGACTTCAAGGATGGAACATATTAGACATGAGAAACAAATTCATGATCTCCATTTTTCTCGCTTAACAAGAATATCGCCTTTCCCCTATAATTGATATTTTAGACTTATCACCAAAGGAAATGCTTCCTCTCACGTAATTTTCCGTGATTTGCAAATAGAGTTTTGTTACCAAATATATAGTTACTAGCTCTCAAACAATGTACCAAATCAGCATGCTTTCTATTATCATATCCATTGCAAGTTAGCAACAAGGTGGATTCTTCATCTTCTTCAAGCTTCTTCAACTTCAACTCAATTTGCATTTTCTATCACGCTTGAATTCAATTTGTAGTCTCATCAGATAGTGCCCAAATTTTTGACAATTGAAACATCACCACCTCGTTGAAACCAACCACCTCTTCCCCAACCTCTAAAATTCTCGCTCCAAAAATCAAGTTAACCTTGATCTTCTTCCTCTACCTATTCCTTGATCGCCATAACATAGAGTTTCGCCCCTCTCGGCCTACCACTACCTCCAAATTGATCTTGTTCTCGATTCAAGAACTGCCTTACAAGTTGAGATTTGCTTGAAGAACTTGAGCAAATGTGATTCTTCTCTTTTCTTTATTCTTTCTACATGAGCTTGTAATGAACCCAACAGTTGATCAACAGTCATGGAGTCCAAATCCTTTGACTCTTCAATTGCAACTACAACATAGTCAAACTTTGAATCCAATGATCGAAGGTTTTTTTCAATTACACGAGAATCTTCCAATTTCTCACCATATCTCTTCAATTGATTAACAACAACCAATACTCTATTGAAATATTCTTCAATTGATTCAGACTCCTTCATCTTAAGGGATTCAAACTCACTCCTTAAGGTTTGTAAACAGATTCTTATTGCCTTATCTTTACCTTTGAAGGAATTTTTGAGAATTTCCCATGCTTTCGTTGCATTTTCTGCACCAGAGGTTTTTTCAAACATACTTTCATCCACACACATATGAATGATAGTGAGAGCCGATTGATCCTTTTCTTTGCCTTTTGTAAGATATCTCTTTGCGTTGTAGTCAAAGTCTCCTCATATTCAGTTTGTTCATACCCTTTATAATCACTCTCCCATACATCTTGTTAGCCCAACAAGGCTTTCTAAGTACAAATACACCGCTATCATAATTTTCTTTAGTGAGTTTCAAAAATTGGAAGGGAAACATATTGTTCCTTTTTTGTGTCTGGAAATGACTGCCTTTGCCCTTAATTTAGAAGAGAAATGATGCAGAGAGAATGGGAGTGGTGATGGTGCTTTAGGAAAACTACAGTACCAAGTTTATGAAAAAAAATTGCAGATTCAGATCATGAAGGCTTGCCTTCTTGCAGTCCGGTTCCCCTCTTCGCAGCCCGAGCCGTGCTTCCCCAAAACCATCAATTTTGGTGTCGACATCCTCTCTATATAACTTCTAGAAAAAAAAACCTAGCCCTATTCTTTTCCAAACTCCTTGGGGATGATGACAACAACGATCTCTCCCAATTGATCGCCGTAGGCCAGCTTCCTAAGGTTGTAGCTAAGAAACCCCCTGCTTTGACCGACACCCAATTTTGATACCACTTTGATAGAAAAAAATCAAAGAAAAACGCCTTATCTCTGTCTTCTCTCTAGAGCTTCACTATAGTACCTTGTTTCAAACACAGAGAGAATGTCTTTCATTGACTTCTTACACAACATACTACTTAACCGACAATAGACTCACCTCATATTAACTTACTAACTAGCTGAATAACCATGACAAGAATTTAACATAAAGACTGACCCCAAAATACAGTAGTAATATAACTCTATACAATACCAAGTTTATATTTCAACAGTAGGAAGAAGAAAGCTACCCTCCGCCTGGAGAGGTTGCTAGTAGGTTTTTTCGTGGGCTGGGTTCTTATAGGACATGATGGAGGAGATGGAGATCCCCCTGATCTCGGTTGATGGGCGTATTCAAATACTTTCCATAGTTGACCGGTAATAATCGCAGAGAGAATCGAGTTGGAGATCTCTCTCTCTCTCTCTCTCTCTCTCTATATATATATATATATATATATATATATATATATATATATATAAGGCTCAGATCTTTCTCTACATCTCTTTCAATATTTAAACATATACATAAATGTTGATGTCAAAACCGTCCACCTCACAAGCCTTGTAATGCGGTCTCAAAATTCCTCGACAAACGGTTGAGATTTATAGTTGATGAGGACGCTTACAAGGATTTTGAACAGGAGATGCTCTGAGGAATACCGATCGGAATTGTCCCCTTTAGGGGAGATCTGTAAAAGGGAGAGGGAAATGATTGGAATTGGACCTTTCTGCCCGGATTTAACTCCGATGCTTAAGTCAGAAAACTTGAGAAGGAAGTCTTAGACATAAGTTGTTCTTTTATAATTTTTCCGGATCCCTTTCTTCTATCATTGTTCTTCTTTTATAGCAAATTAAAGGCGTTTTAGGAAAATATCCTGAAAGGCGGTGGGAAAGGCAGTGAGTAAGGTGGTGGATAAATATCTCATGAGGCGGGTAAGAAAATATCTGACCTTTGTGTACCTCTTGTGTAGGTGTACCTCACTCTTGTGTAGGTACTATGTAGGTAAGTAGAAAATATCTACCTATTGTAGAGGCAAGTGGATAAGATCTACTTATCGTAGAGGTGTTAGATATTTTCTTCCTTAGGTGGCTATGAGCCCCTTATAAGACAGCAATCTCTCAATAAAAAGGGTTGCTTTATAATTCACGGATTTGTTGGTATCCTCATTTTTATTTGCCGAACGGAATTTATTTAGAATATTTGGTGATATTGCCATGTGGTCGAGGGATGTGGCCCGTGCATGAGAAACAGTGGCCATTTAAGTGGGTGACACGTATTTTACCAAATATCTCCGTAACACGTATCATTATACATCCAATCATGTGCATGAATGGTTTCTTTTAGCTTTTATATTATACACCGATACATATATATATATATATATATATATATATATATATATATATACACCATTAATACTACCTCAGCCACTTATCCATCAAATAAACTTCTTACCAAAATATACATATATATAAAGATATATATATATATATATATATATATATATATATATATATATATATATATATATATATATATATACCTTGTGTGTGTGTGTGTGTGTGTGTGTGTGAGCATACGTCATCTAGGGCGCCCCTAGATTTTAATTCTAGGGATGTCCCTAAATTGGTCGTTAGATCAATATCCAACGCCATCCTGAACTCATCTATTGATAAGAGAGATTTTTTTGTGTTTTTTCTATCACTCGCCTCCGCCTCTCCCCACCATCTCCCGAACTCGGCCTCCACCTCCACCTTTGCCGCCACCCATACCCCGCCCCCGCCTCCGCCTCGTATAAGAAAATCAGAAACTCTAGATCGGAGGACTTGGCGAGAAAAACCCTAATCAAAACGCTCCCAATACCATTGCCTAATCCTAACCTCCTCGTCATCTCCTCCCATCCACCCTCCTCAACCCTCGCCATCCCCTCCCATCGCGCCAACAATAACAACAACAACTCCGGCGCCAAGGGCCACTGTGTAATCTAGAGCTCATCTATATATTAATCAGTGAGTTTTTTCCTTTTTTCTTTTTCTGTTTTTTTCTTCTCCTCCACATTGCGTTTCGATTAGCATTGGGTCGAGATGGTGATGACGATCGGTTTGGTTGGTACCAAGGTTTGGATCATTTCTTATATTGTTTTCCTTTTGTTTGTTTGTTCATTTTTTATAATATTTTCTTCTTTTCTTTTTCTTTTGGTTTTTTTGTTTTTATTTTTGTTTTTGTCTTTGTTTTAGCTATTTCTTCTTCGTTTTTGGAATTTTCTTTGGTTAGTATAATCGAATTTAATATAAATGATGAAAGTGATTTGCTTTGATCCGAAGATTTGTTTAATGCTATGATGTTATGGATTTGATCTTTGATCTAGTTATGTCCTTAGGTTGAAATTTGTTTCTATCAATTATTTTTACAAATAGGACAAGGATTATTTTGAGTCTGGCTGCCACCTAAGTAATTGGTTTGGTATTTTAATTTGGCATACGTACCTGGAATTGATTACCCAAAACATGAGGGTGTGCCAAATAGTTATTTTAGTGATTTTACTTAATTTTTGTTAAAAATTGTAGATGATGCAAACATCATCAATGTGATATTGCATTTCCTTGATAAGCTCCTTGCCTTTGTTCTAATATTCACTTCACCAACATCTAGTTGCTTTTTAATTGTTATAGATTTGTGGATTTACAAATATCAAAATCTGAGATAGTGATATTGCTAAGATAGTTGGTGATTTCTGAAAATCAGATTTTGGTGGTTTACATTTATGGTGTAACAATATCACTAACTCAGATAGTTCGCATTAAAAATCATATAGTGGTTACAACCTAACTTTTACATTGGAGTATAAGTATAATCTTTCAGAAATACTCAGGATGTGCACCAAAATAACATTAATAAATTTTTTTGAGTTGCAGAGAAAGCTCTTGAGAATTGTTGTTCTCTTGAACCTGTTGAACTAGTGGGAATTGAAATGTCTTTGCTACTGAATGTAAGGAGCAAGATGGTGGTGAACAAAAATTGATTCATGAAACTTCAGTAGTTGTGACAAGTAAAACAGATGAAACTAAATTTAATTTAGATTCAGACAGCATGATGAAAAGTGATTACAAAATGGAGGAAACAACTGTTAACATTAATTCAATCAACAACCACAAAAGAAATAGTATCTGTTTCTGGTATGAGTTGTGCATAAATTGTTGGTCAGTTTGCATCTACCACTCTGATCAAGTTGAGGAATCAAAGCATGAAGAAAATCCATTGGTTTCTTTGGATGATTGCTCTCCAAAAATTAGTAACCATATGAACATTGATGCGTCTGTTGGGATGTCTTCCCTGAAGCATATGATGTCATGAACATTATTTAATTATGAAAAAAATAATATCATTATTACAAGTGCATGTATTGTTTAAATACTTTATTAATATCACGAAAATTCCATAATTATCTACGTAACCTTAAATAAATATATATAAGTGTTATATATATGTGAGGATATTATTTAAGGATGATAATTTAAATAAGTCCGTGAAAACTAGTCAGTTGACTTAACAATTAAAGTATGGAATCTTTAATTGGCTTTCACTAGTACAACTCATTATCATTAAGAATGAAATGATTTTATCCAAACCATTGATGTAGAGGGACATCTAATGAGGGCACTATACATAATGAGATTATATGGGACTGGGACACGATGTGATTTGAATCATTGATAATTTCTGTTAAAATATAATGCAATCAAATCATGTCACTGATGGTCGGATATATAATGATCTTAATCCTAAGTGGTTAGCAAACTCCTATTTATTGTGTTACATCTTTTGATTTACTCAGTACTGATTATAAGATCATAATCCTTAAACTTTGTATTTTGGAGGTGTAACAAAATAAACAGCTGGTAATGTTAACATCACAAGATGGAATCCATTCCTTCTTTATGAGAAGTAGATAAATAATTCCCTTGAGTGATGATTCGAGGCTTGAATGGTATGCATACACAGATTTTAGATTTGTTCTTGAATCTTATCACTCATATGATATAGGAGAAGACTATATCATATGGATGACTCGAATCCCGAGTAATTTTATATCTGTAATTTCGGGAGTGCAATTCCAAGTTTTTAGTGGAGTACCTTTGGAATTAATAAAATATATTGATTAATTAAAGAGTTTATTTAATTAATATAAAGTTTTATTGAACCCGAGATTATAGGTCCATAAGTCCCCCTCCGGAAAAGGAATTCTGATTGGACAAGTTTAATTAATTTTGTTCTGATCACTTATTAACTGAGAATTGATTTGTAGTATTTATGAATAATAAGATTATTTATAAATAATATAAATAAATACATAATTTGATTATATATTTATTTATGGGCTTATTGAATAATGTGAGCCAAGATACATGTGTTTAAATTTGAGTTAAAATTAAGATAAACTCAAATTAATTTGAATTTAGATAAGCTTGTGAAGCATACATCTAGATTCAATATATGTGGCAAATTGGTTACTAAATTTGATTTTGAATTTTGAATTTAAAATCAAATAATTAAACACATTGAAAAGGATAAAGATAAAAGATATTTTATTTTTAAGCTTGGCCAAAAATCTCTCTCAATTTTGTAGTATAAAATTTGATTTTGAATTCAAAAAGGTGTTTATCCTAATTTAAATCGAATTTGATCCTACTTTTAAATTAGAGATTTTTTTTCTATAAAAGAGTTAGTCTCAGTTACTCGATCATATGATGAGATTCTGAGCGAACAAAATTAGACGAGTTATCTTATTAATCTTCAGTTGTGCCTACACACACAAGTCCATTCCGGAATCTTGTTAACGGAAGGAAGACCATGGTTTTGGGAGAAGAAGATCTACCATTTTAGGAGCTTTCTAATTTCAACGTACGCTCTCGCTCTAGTTTGATTTAATTCACAAGTAGAATTTAATTATTATAATTTATGAAGTACTTTTTATTTTTATGAATACCGATCCTTGATCTCAGTTTTATACATGTTTATTCATGCTTCCGAGAATTTTGAAAATTGCTTTCCGAAGATTAAAACCAACAGCGTCTTGGGTCGGTGAGTTCTTAATTCACTGCTATTGGTTAAGACATGGATGATTATTTTTCTCTTGCTTTCTAAAATTGCTCATGTTTAACTACAGAATCAATTAGGAGCAGTGAACTACACTTATGGTGAGATCAACCACAAGTTGATAAATTTTAACATTTCCAGTGCAAATAAATTTAAAAAAACCAAATTCATAGAGCACCAACACAGCTTGTTGATGCATTGAGATTGAAAATTCAGATTACTGAATTGAAGAAGGAGAACATGCTAGTTATTAAAGTTGAGCACACGATTAATTTCACAGTGGAGAAATCAAGAAGGCCTCCCCAAGGTCTATAGAACAATGAAATAATACTCTAGAAATGAAGTCCAAGATGCTTTTTTTTAATTTTTTTAAACACATTGTTAAAAGATTCACTGAACTTTGATCTGAAGGACAAAATGGTTGTTGTGTTATATCACAGTTCTGAATGTTATTTATGAGTGATTCTTTTCAAACCTGATTTGTTTTGCTTTGTGTTAAGCATGTTGTTTGGCAACACTTAATGTAACACCCGTTTCCATAACATGAACAGATGCTACACCAGCTGGGCCGGGAGTATACCCAACCCATAATCTGTGAAATTTCAACCTCATAACAATTATAATCAAACTAATAAACATAAATGATAAACAACATATTTAAAATATTATACAAAGTTTACAGTTATTGCGGAAGCAATCTAAAATTCTAAACATCAAATACAAACAATCTATCCTCATCTGCTATGTTAGAGCCATCTACAGGAAGACTCAATTTCGTACACCTGCACAATTTACTTGAGTGAGAATCACTACACAAGGAGTGTATGAATATAATATCAGATAAAAATGAATCTCAATGTAATGCTAATCATATACATTATCTTCAATCCGTATAAACATGCCAAACAGCATAAAGAAACCCGGATAAATCCAAATCAAGGCAATCACAATGTCAACTCATGAGTACAATGAATGATCCTACAAATACCCTGGGCAATCTAATCATTACCCTAGCCTCCTGGTGTGGGAAACTAACAACCGTGGCAATCAGGTATAATATCATATCAATCTAACATGTACCCATGATCTCAATGTCACCATCATACAGTATAATCTATGCTGGGCGGAGCTCCCTCCTAACCCGAACCCTTCGGTTGGAGCTCCCTCCATATCCATAGGATCCCTACGGACTGTGCTCCCACAGAGCCGTAGGACAAAATGGTATGAAGGAACATATATTGTACAAGAACTCTGGTCTCTACGGACTGTGCTCCCATAGAACTCAGGAGGGACTAATCGTGACCCGATGCAGGTGAATCGTGCTCCACGAGAATCGTAGGACTAATCTCGTAGGACAGAACATATATGGTAAAAGAAGCCTACCAATCCTTATTTCTAACTCATCTGTGGTTTTCTTCCTGTTCTTTATTTCTACATGCACATAAGTTACTCGTTTGCAATACACGAATACAAACAACAAATTCGTTAGTAATATAATATGTATAAAACCAACGAAACTGCACAAAACCCGGATACAAGCTCAATGCAAAACCATACAAACAAATCCATTGTTAAAACTCGATTATAAAATATCCATGTATAGTGTCATCACTCACATGAGGTCCTTTCAAGCTTAAGTGTGACTAGGTCCACCCAACGCTCTCGGAATGTCCTTTCCTTTTCCTACTATTTATATAACGAACAATAATAAATACTAGAACCATGCTCATATAAAATTACTTCTAAATCTAAGCAATGTAGTCCTAAATTCGAATGTAGGAATTTTCTGCCAATTATGCGCGGTATGACCGTTCTGTCCATAACTTTCATTCTAGACATCAGATTTCTCCAATTTTGGGGCGTGTTAGAAAGATAATTTCAAGACCTTTTCATTGATAAATAACATACTGCGAACGGAGTAATATAGAGGATGCAGTTGTCCCTTGAAGGGGCCAGCCAAACTGCAAGTCTAATTAAGTTACATCGTATTTCTTTTAGCACATGGCTTGAAATGAAATCTAACCAAAAACAATGGAAGTTGTTACGGATATATTTGGTAAGACAGATGTCATTGACCTAGGTCACCACCTGTCACACACAGGACCGTGTTTTCTCAGCCACGTAGCATCTTTGGCCACGTGGCAATATCACCAAATAACCTTGCACAATTTCCGCTCTACAATAACGTGAGGAATAAATCCTGCGAACAAGTCCGGTGAATTATAATGTTCTCTTATACAAGGCGTGGGTGGAAGAAGAGAAGTAAATATCTAACGCCTCTACGTAAGTAGGCCTTATCCACTTACTACAAGGCGAGATATTTACTCTACTTACCTACTGAGCACCTACACGCTAGGCGGATATTTTCCTACCGCCTTTAGAAGATATTTACTATCTAGCCCAGCCTTACCCCACCGCCTTGCAAGATATTTGTTTAAACCGCCTCTAACTTGCTATAAAAGGAGAGGAAGGACAAAAAGGAAAAGAGGCAAAAAAAAAAAGAAACACTCACTACACATTACACAAAGCATTGCCTAGGACTTCTTACCCTAATTTCTGACTTAAGCATTGGAGTTAAATCCGGGCAGAAAGGCCCAATTCCGATCACTTTTCCTCCTCTTCACAGGTCTACCAGTGGATAATTCCGGACGGAATTGCTGAGTGCCCTCAGCATCTCCCTGTTCACAAGCAGAAGTAAGCGTCCACACCAACTATAAATATTAACCGTTTGTCAAAGGCTGAGACCAGATCACGAGGCCACAGTAGCCAAAGAGTGAGGTGGACCAGTTTTTGGCATCAGCGAGTTAGCGCCCGTGCGTAGGGGACCCTTACGAAAAGCCAAATGACCACTACCAGAAGATCAAAACGAATCCAAGGACAAGGAGCACCTACTAGCCCTGAAGGACCTATCGAACTTGGCGAAGTCCAAAGACATGAAGAAATCCGGTCGGACAATCCACCCATTTTACCTTCATCAGAAAATCCGTCCGTCCAACCCCAAGGGTCCATTCCGGAGTTTTACCTTAACATGCAGCAACAACTGGAACAATTGGCTCAAGCTGTCCACACTTTGACCCATCCTCCACCTCTTCCCACACAAGCCCCAATACCAAACGTATCAACGGTCCCGTTAGCTAATTCCGAAAGTAGAGGGAGGACAAGAACCCGCACCCATAAGGAGAAAAGAGAAAGAAACGCGCACTTTTTAAAGCTAGCTTCGGGAACCCCACCTCCGTTAGAAGCGTAGAGAGCAAGGCTGCTTTACAAGAACGAGCAGGACAAGAGCGGAACAAAATAGCCCATCCACCACAAACTATGGATAGAAGGACCCGGTGGCGGGACCTTTCCCAAGAAAACAAGAAATCGAACGGCATATTCTCGGTATGTGTTCGCCCTTTGTCAAGGAGATATTGGAAGAACGAAGTTCCCATGCCTTCAGCCACCAATTATGACCGCATATGAAGGCGTAACCGATCCATCCCACACCAAGTCTTTTCGATCAAAGATGCTCCTCACCGGAATTACCGACGTCAGATGTGCCGAGCTTTTCCCGCCACCTTAGAGGGAAAAGCGTAAGACCGGTTTTGTCGATATTCCATCTAAGCACAATTACTTCTTTTGATTTTAGCGGATCGCTTTTTAGCCTACTTTGCTAATTACTCAAAGCAAAAGAAAACTCCATCTACCCTTTTGCACGTTAAACAACGAAAGGGAGAAACACTCCAAGCCTATTTAAATTGTTATATAGGCGAAGCTTGACAAATGTTGCGGACCTTCTTCCGCGAATGGCGTAACCTTCTTAATGAAGGGATTGTTAGACTCCCCCTTTCGTTTCTCCCTCACTTTGGATCCACCAAAGACAATTCCTGCCCTTATGAGCCATGCCCAAAAATACATCAATTCCGATGAAATTTATACGGGTTGGGAAGAAGAGACTTCGACGAGGGGCACATGTAGACACTCTAAAAGGAAAAACCTACCAAAGTGTCAACAGAAGGCCCCCGGATATACGGAAGGAAAGAAGATTATATAGGGACGACAAGGGCACAAAAAGAAATCTGGAAACCCCAACGCGCCCTCAACGACATATCTTTGCAGCCCGAGGAACCTACAAAGGAAGGAAAGATTGTTAAATATGATCATCATACCCCACTAAATCAAACCGTAAGCCATATCCTTATGCAAATCAAAGAGCAAAAGCTTCTGACATGGCCAGAGCTGCGAGAAATACCGAACGGCAAAAGAATAGCAAGAGATATTGCCAGTTTCATCAATCTAAAAGGACACGACACGGAAAAGTGTACCCACTTGATGAATGCGATAGAGGATGTCGTTCGAAGAGGACAGTTGGAGCAATATATCAACCTTGAGATTCAGGAGGAACCTGAAGCTTCACAACCTGAAGAAGAAAAAGGGGAGATGGTGGGGTTTATTAGTGGTGGCCCTGGTTGTGGAGGGGAAAGCTCCGCCTCTCGAAAAAGTTATGCCCGAATGGTGGGAACGACGCAAGAGACAGAAACACCACGAAGAAGGTCTCGACCCGCGGCTCCCATCATTTTTTATGATAACGATGTTAGTAAAGTTCGTCACCCCCATGGCGACGCAGCGGTTATTGCCATCAAGGTCTCCGGTTTCCAAATGAAGAGAGTTACGATAGAGCGGTGGAAGTTCAATTGACATTCTCTTCCGGAGTGCTTTCGAAAGAATGAGGTATGGCCTTGGATGATTTACTTCTGTAAAATCATCCTTAGTAGGATTCTCCGGAGGGTGATACTGACCCGAGAAGGATGATCTCTCTACCGATTCTGATAGGAAACTCACCACGATCATCAACCGTGACAACGAAATTCTTAGTTATGCTTTGTGCTTCCAGTTATAACGTGATCCTTGGCGGGCCAACCCTCAACGCCTTGAAAGCCATCATCTCTACTTACCATCTTCTCCTCAAATTCCCAACCGAGAGTGGTAGTGGAGAGGTAAGAGGAGACCAACCCTTAGCTTCGGCAATGTTACGTCCTCGACCCTCAAAGGGAAAGTCCTAAATAAAAGGAAAACAAAGGTTTGAAGCCGTACTAGTCGTGAGAATAGCCAAGCGGGAAGATGAAGGACTTCGACCTACACCCGATTGAAGAATTGCTACTTGATTCCCTAGAGCGCAACCCGGGCGGACCCGCGCAGTGCAGATTGGGGCAAACTTGGCAACACCGCGACAAGAAGACCTCATGAGAGTATTAAGGGCAAATTCGATCTCTTCGCTTGGTCATCGAGGATATGCGAGGCGTAAAAGCAGCGAGATCATAGAACACCACCTTAATGTAGATCAGTCATTTAGGCCTATGAAAAGAAAAGAAGAAATTCCGCTCCAGAAAGGCAGAAGGCCGCAGAGGAAGAAGTATCAAACCTCCTAAAGGCTAAGTTTATCCGAGAGGTGTATTACCCATTGGTTGGCCAATGTTGTTCTAGTAAAAAGCCGTCAGGAAAATGGAGAATGTGCGTTGATTTCCTGGGACTTGAACAAGGCTTGTCCAAAAGATTCGATTTCCTTTGCCATCAATTGTGGTTTGGTTGACTCTACAACGAGGCATGAGATGCCGAAGTTTCTTAGACGCCTTTTAGGGCTACAACCAAATCCGAATGGCCAAAGGCGATGAAGAAAAACATCCTTCATTACAAACCTTTGGAACTTATCACAGCTGCGGTGATGTCGTTCGGCCCGTAAAAATCTTTGGAGCCACCTTCCAAAGGCTCATAAATACAGTCTTCAAAGCGATTGGTAGAAATGTTGAGGCGTATGTAGATGATATCCTGGTGAAGAGCCGAAAAGCCGATGAACATTTATCAGACTTACAAGAGGCTTTTCAGTCACTCCGGAGTTACACTATGCGGTTAAACCCGAATAAATGTTCCTTCGGTGTTCGATCAGGGAAGTTCTTAGGATTTATCTTGACACAAAGAGGAATAGAGGCAAATCTAGAAAAGATCAAAGCTATTCTTGACATGGGATCGCCCAAAAGTCTTCAAGAAATTCAACGGCTTAATGGACGCCTTAGCGGCGCTTAGCGAATTCATCTCCAAAGCCGGAGAGAGAAAAATCTCCAGCTCTTTCAAGCCACTGCAGCGCCAAAAATGGATTGGACGGAGGAATGCGAAAAAGCCTTTCAGGGGCTTAAAAATTATCTCTGATCGCCTCAGCTATTAGCTAAACCGCAAGTGGGAGAAGAACTCTACATCTACTTGGCCGTTCCCCCACGAGCAGTAAGTGCGGTTCTTTTGAGAGAAGATAACGGAGTTCAAAAGCCAGTCTACTACACAAGTAAGATCCTTAACGATGCGGAATCAAGATATCTGCCACTTGAAAAATTGGCCTTCGCTCTTATTACATCTGCGCGAAGATTGACACCATATTTTCAAGCCCACAGGATCACGATATTGACTGATCAACCACTAAAGCAAGTTCTTCATAAACCGGAAAAATACTGGACGCCTAGCCAAGTAGGTAATAGAATTAGGCGAGTTTGATCTCACCTACAAACCCCGAACGGCAATCAAGGCCCAAGAAATGCTTGGCGATTTCATCGCGAAATTAACTTTTCCCTGCGAATGAGGGCGAACTCCCTTCACGTAATCCGAGAAGAGTGCCTTAGCATCCCGTGGTCTTTATCACGATGATGGGTGGCAAGCTGAAGAAAGGTCGGGGCGAGGTTTTGTCCTTTATTCTCCTACTAAATGGAAAATGTCGACAGTGCTCAAGTTCCAATTTCGGCGGCTAACATTGAGGTCGATTATGAAGAACTCCTTGCAGGATTACACACGGCGGGGCTCAAATTCAGTCTGCATGTGTATTCCGATTAGCGGCTAGTCGTGAGCCACACCCTAGGCGACTTTGAAGCAAAGAAAAGAACATGGTCAAATACCAAGCCATAGTGAGGAAAATAGTACCATGCTTAGCCTATTTCCGATTGAGAAAATTTGCCAAGCGAAAAGCGAAGAGGCGGACGCCTTATCCAAAAGGCCACAACGCCAAAGCGGAGATCACGAGAATCCTCTTTTAACCTGCGGTACCTTCCCACAAAGACTATCGATAGACCGGAAGGAGAGGTACAAAGTGTGGCGAAGAGCCAAGTTGGATGGATCCCATAAAAGTTTCCTACAAGGTGGGCTGCACCACCCAACAAAGTGGAGGCCCGGCCGGATGCGCCACAAATCCGCTCAATACACCATCATCAACGAAAGCCTGTACAAAAGGTCCTACACACAACCTTTCTTGCGATGCTTACATCCTACAGAAGCTAGCTATATCCTTCAAGAAATTCACGAGGGCATCGGCGGTGGTCACATAGGAGGCAAAGCCTTGAGTTACAAAGTCTTGCGGCAAGGTTATTACTGGCCAACGCTAAGTCAAGATGCAATAGCGTTTGCTCGGAAATGTGATGCACGCCAAATGACATTCTAAAATTCGTGAGAGGCGACCACGGTACCACTTCACTCCAATTATCAGTCCACGGCCGTTTGCCATTTGGGGGTTGATCTTTTAGGGCCATTCCTACTTGATCCGTATGTGAAGTTCCTAATAGTCGCTATCGACTACTTCACCAAATGGGTGGAAAGTTGAGCCCTTAGCCAAGATCACGGAGAAAGCTTGCGAGGATTCTTATGGCGAACGGTCATCTCACGATTCGAATTCCGATTAGCCTTCATCTCCGATAATGGGTGGCGGTTTGATAACCGGGCTTTCGGGGAGTTTACATTGCGAACTCGGAATTGAATCGGATTGACTTACGCGGACACATCCCCAAGCCAACGGCCAGGTAGAAGTGACAAACCGTACCTTACTCCAAACTCTGAAAACCCGGGTATCCAAAAATGGAACCAATTGGGTGGAAGAAATTCCGAGCGCCCTTTGGGCCTACAGGACAACTACCAGAACTCCCACAGATGAAAGTCCATTTTCTCTTACTTACGGGGCCGAGGCCGTCATTCCCGCAGAAATAGGAATGCCTACTTTGCGAACACAGCAGAAATTCTCATCAGAAGAAAATGAGAAAAATCTCCAAGCGGAACTAGACCTACTTGAAGAACGAAGAGAAATGGCAGAAATAAAGGCCGCTGTCTATCGCCAAAGAATCAAAAGGTTCTACGACACAAGGATAAAAAGAGTCTTCTTCCAAATCGGCGATCTGGTCCTAAGAGAAAATGAATTCCAAGGGAATAAAGGCCGAACGGGGAAGCTAACTCCTAACTGGGAAGGCCCTTACGTCGTCTGAAAAGAATGCGTCAGTGGCACCTATTATCTAGTAAATATGGACGGAAAAGCTCAGCGTCCATTCCATCTTTGAACACTACTGGCGCTACTATCAATGAGTTTTGTAGCTGTCTCTTAAATTTCATGGAGTAAAGTTCAAGTCTTTTCCATTCTCTACTAAAATGCGGTGAAATTCCCATGAAATTCCTATTCTACTAAAATGCGGTGAAATTCCCATTCTACTAAAATGCGGTGAAATTCCCATTCTACTAAAATGTGGTGAAATTTCCATTCCTAAAAGACGAGTCGGAATTATCTTACACAGATAAACGGCAACTCTCAAAAGACAAAAATCCCGATCGAAGTATGAGGCAACAATCTCATTCATGAAGGCGAGTACCTCACTCAACAAAGTCCCATGATTGGACTAAGGACTCGTTACGAAGCTTACAAGCCAAAGGAAGAATAAAGAAGTTCGCGAATTTCTTACATGGTTCAAAGACAACCATCACTCGGAAATAAACCTTCACCAAAATAAAGGTTTGCGTTTCATTCATATGAATAGAAATTACATTTCCAAGTGACTGAGAATTTACAAAAACGTTCATAAAAGAAAACATCCTAAGAACTAGGGCCCCCAGGGCAGCCGCCTGCTTCTGAAGGAACTTGGGTAGAAGGCTCCAAGGTAGCGGGGACAGGAGCCTCTGGAGTCTTGATAACTTGTTGCTCTTTCAGCTCCGTGAACTTCTTCAAAACTCCAGCCAGCCCCATAGACAAAACTTCCGTAGGAGGAACGTGATGGCCAACTTGTTGCACCACGGAATATATACGAGTGGCTCCATCTTTAACTTTCGCCCTAAGCCGGGCAACCTCCTTCTCTAATTTGTCCGCTCGTTCTATTAAATCCTTAATTTCTTGCGAGTCGGATTTAGGAGCCTTCAAGCGGGAAGCCAAATCTTCTTTTCGATGTGTCACGCTTCCCCTTTATTTCCGCCAACTTCGGCTTGCGCGCGGTAAGCTCAGTGACCTTCATCTTTAGGTCCCATCGAAGGCCGCCGCTCATCCCGAGTCGATTGAAGTTCCTTCTTCAAGCTACTTTGGATTCATTTTGTAACCCTTTGATAGTCTCCTCGCCAGTAAGAAGAGAACCTTTAGAAGCAGATAATTGGGCCGCTAAATCGGCCATCTCCTTTTCCATAGCGGCGGCCGGCCTTCAGTTATCTCGCTCAAGGGCCGGATAGCATCAAGTCGTTCTTTCTCCTTCTCTTCTAAGGCTGCCACCCTAGAGCTTAAGCGGCGATGTCGCCCTATTCATTTCCATCTTTGCCAAATCTTCTTGGCAAGATTGCCATTCCAGTCCGCCCGATTAATGCGATCTCTGAATAACAAGGCGCTTCGTAAAAACGCACTCAAGTTTAGAAGTAAAAGGAAATGTGAGAACAACCCTTACTAGCATGGCGGCGGAATAGTTGATAAGTGGCCTCTTCCCTCCCGACCCTCCAGGAGTTTTAGGTGGAGGCTGCACCGGGCCTCATGGCCATCAAAAGCGTCCTTACGGACCCGGGCTGGCCGCGAAAGGAGTATCCTCAGAAGATAACTCCTTTTGCTTAGTGGCAGATCCCTTTAAAACTGAATCCGCCACTTTTAATTTGTCTAAGAGGGCCGCTTCTCCCGCCTCCGCCTATAAAATAGAACTTAAGTTAAAAGTTCTAAGTGAAACATACCCGTAGAAAAAATATATATAGAAATTCTCACCTCTATGAGAAGGATGTCCTCCGACCGGTTAGAAGAAGGACCCTCGGAAATTGGGGACAATGCCGGGCGGACCTCTTCCGCACAAACCTCTTCCTGAGGCACCCCCACCTGTTCTTCTGCAATTCTGGGACCTGATACGTCCTCGGAATTCTTTCTCTTGGTCCTCCTCTCCCGTGAGGACCCTGCACCCTTCTTGGAAGAATCCGTCTCCTTTCTCTTCCTCTTCTTTCTTTCCTCTTTGGAGGTATCAGCCCCTTGGCCAAGTACCCCTTCCTTCTTCTTCCGCCCGCGAAAGAGGCCAAAAGACCCTTAACATAGCTTAGGTCCTCATCCTCCATCGGATTTCCTACAAAACAAGGGCCAAAATAAGTCAGTTACCGTAGTTAAAAATCAGACTAGCAAGATACACGAATAATGCCTACCGGCGGACACTATTAAACGACATTTAACAAGGTTTTCCTTTGTCAAGAACTCATCCATGTACACTTTGGATAGCCCTGTCATTGACTTAAGAAGAACCTCCTCTTCTCCCGTCATTTCCTCACAAGCGATGTCCGTTCGGGGAACCTCCCACTTTGTTCGGACATCCCACTCGGACTTACTTTTGACAAAGAAGAATTTACTCTTCCATCGCTTAATGGAAGAAGGAACTTTCCCTAAAAATTTCCTCCCAGAACGAGCCGAGAAGTAATACCAATCGGCGTTAGACTCTAGGCATAGGCTAAAAAGCATACGGAACCAACGGATGGTCGGACTTATTCCGTAATGCTTGAAAACAATAACAAAGCCGTTCAATAGTCTCCAAGATTTTGGGGCCAACTGTGAAGGACACAAATGATACTCTTCTAGTATTACCTTAGCAAAATCAGAAAAAGGAAGCCTAAGGCCACCCAATAGCGCATCTTGATAGATGGCTATCTCCCCTTCCCTAGGAGAACTTGCCCTCTCCCTGCAGGGAACCCTAACCTCAAAGCGAGGACAGATTTATCTCATACCTCGCTACTGGCTATCTACTTCCTTTTGTCCAAGAAGACTTATGAATGTGTCCGACTCCCTACCCATTGCCCTAGAAGCGGGATGAACCCGCTTGAACCACACAGGCAGGGCGCCTCCAAGTTCACCCGGAATGTAGGGATCATAGCGAAACCGTAGGGTTGGATGGAGAAGGAATCGAGGGCTCATGAGAAGAACTAGAGGAGGAAGAAGTAGCGCTAGCCATTACCTTAGGAAAGAAAAAGATAACACAAACACAAAAAACTCGAAACCAGAGCTCGGCAGAGAAGAAGAAGAAATCTTAGGAAGAAGACACGATTCAACTTTGAAATAAACCTTTTTGGCACATGCGATTTTAGCATATATATGAAAAGCAACGAATCTCTGGCCGTTAGATCTCAGTGTTACATTCTGATCAAAACCGTTGAACCAACGGTCCCCAAATCCTGACCGTTCTAATAAGCCATTATTACTCCTCCAAGAAATCCGTCCACGTCAGCATACCAAACGCCGCCTGACACATATTGGTAATCGTGCCCATCATGCTGTTGACAAAACGCACACCGCGCATGTCACGCCATATCCCCCCTTTAATATGAAACAGTGCCAAAGACACATGTCCCTCAAAGAAATAATGAGCACAATACCATAGGACCAACACCATAAAAGACAAAACACACATTCCAACATAGGATCGCCAGTGAAGGCCATAAAAACGCCAAAGGATTTACAAACAAAACGACAAACATCATTTATTCAGGTTACATGACGAACGCAAACAAAGCAAAAATAACAAAAACATGTTATCCGACGGACTAAAGTTAAATATCCGCGGATTCGTCCGAAGCCACGCTCGGATGAGACTCGGAGGAGATGCACGGACTCCATAGCCGTCACTATCCTCATTCCCACTAGGAGAACCCGGATCAAAGACGGGGCGAAGGTAGGGACCCACTTCTTTACGGCAAGAGTCGTCTCCAAACATCTCAAATTCGAAACGTACACCCCCTGCATAAGTGATAACTAAAAGGTCCCTCGCCTCCATGCCGTGATCAGCATGAAAAGCCTCCCACCCCTGCATCGATACATATTTCACAGGTCCCCGTTAATCAATAGAAAGCCCGGCCACACACGTGATTCGGACTTACTAGGTGGATAAACCCAGTCCTTAATTAGAGCTGGATGTTAATTGAAAGGAACTAGGAATTCGTAAGTGACGAGAGCATTGGCTAAAAGTGAAGAATTTATAAAAAGACAAGCGTTGAGCCATGATACAAAAGATTTCTGACTATGAACGTTACCCATACAAGCCCTTAAGTAGAAAAATAGGCAAAAAATTTCGGAGAAAAATCTACTTCGATAATAAATAAAGAGAACTACGAACGCCGGTCACCTATTAAAAACACGCATTACACCATAGCCATAGACGAAGCCCACTCCTACATAGACGTGCCAACTAAGAAGAATACTTGTTCTCGAACCAAAGCGAAGCGTGCAATTAAGCTCACCTCTTTTCGGATTCTTGAACAAGTACATTTTAGGGGGACTAGTGTTACGGATATATTTGGTAAGACAGATGTCATTGACCTAGGTCACCACCTGTCACACACAGGACCGTGTTTTCTCAGCCACGTAGCATCTTTGGCCACGTGGCAATATCACCAAATAACCTTGCATAATTCCGTTCGGCAATAACGTGAGGAATAAATCCTGCGAACAAAGTCCGGCCGGAATTATAACAACCCTCTTATACAAGGCGTGAGGTGGAAGAAGAGAAGTAAATATCTAACGCCTCTACAGTAAGTAGGCCTTATCCACTTACTACAGTGGGCAGATATTTACTCTACTTACCTACAGAGCACCTACACGCTAGGCAGATATTTTCCTACCGCCTTAGAAGATATTTACCTAGCCCACCGCCTTACCCCACCGCCTTGCAAGATATTTGTTTAAACCGCCTCTAACTTGCTATAAAAGGAGAGGAAGGACAAAAAGGAAAAGGGCCGGAAAAAAGAAACACTCACTACACATTACACAAAGCATTGCCTAGGACTTCTTACCCTGATTTCTGACTTAAGCATCGGAGTTAAATCCGGGCAGAAAGGCCCAATTCCGATCACTTCTCCTCCTCTTCACAGGTCTATCAGTGGATAATTCCGGACGGAATTGCTGAGTGCCCTCCGCGTCCCCTGTTCGCAAGCAGAAGTAAGCGTCCACACCAACTATAAATATTAACCGTTTGTCAAAGGCTGAGACCAGATCACGAGGCCACAGTAGCCAAAGAGTGAGGTGGACCAGTTTTTGGCATCAACAGAAGTGTTGTTAGCATTCCTAGATAAACTCATCAATAGTTAGTTGCTATTCTAAAATAGAACTATCTTGGATGTCCTTTTCACAAAATCAGGTATTGATTGACCAATAGGGAAGTCATGCTCAAGGTTGTTCAATTTCTAGTTAACTTGTCCAAATGTCCACATCTCACTTGACATGTATTCTTAATGAACTGAACAAGGCTAATAGGATGGACCATAACTCCTCTTAGACATTAACTAGAATATAGTAAGATACTACAAGCCAAAATATGAAAATGCAGAAATCTGCCTGTCCAGCGCAGTTGGAAAGAATTGGTCATAACTTCTAAACCGTAAGTCATAATTCTTTCATATAAGGCTCTATAGAAAGATCCTTTCGAGACTTCCCATCGGCTTATTACATACTCTGAACGCAATATTATATAGGACGCAGCTATCCCACGAAGGGGACAACAATCTGCAAGACTACAGGTAGGTATCCTGATTCTCATAGAGGTAATTTAGATTACTTTGGATTGCAGCCAATAGGGAATCCTCTAATTAGTCTTCATGCATCAATAAAGTCATTTTGGCCGCATTAATCGTGCTCTATTTGACATGATTCAGCAGGTATTAGAGTCAGCTATGCAGGTTCTTATATAACCAGCTTTAAACCTTAGTTTCAAAACAACCTGCTTGTAAAATCCAAGGATTTTATGGACATAAAAAAAACCTGTTTAAATTCCTTTTAAAGTGGAATAAAATTTTTGGAATATTAGACGAAATTTTCCTAAGGAATTGTTTGGGAGAAAATTAAGTTGAAAAGGTTTAAAACCCTAATTAAGGGTTTATGGGGGACCAGAAGGATTTCCTCATAATTTTTAAAAGTATGGAGGACTAAAAGAGAATTGTTCCCTCTCACAGTCTTGGACCTGCATGAAACGTAAAAAATGTCAGGGACCTTTGGTTAATTTTCCGAGAGAAAACTATATTAGTAATGGAACGAACGGCTGAGATTAAGAGATCTCATATCGTTGTAAATCTCAGGGCATTATAACGGCCCACAGGGAGCCACATGGCAAACGTGAGTTCAATCCATCTAATGCGTGAGTAATGCGGTCTGAGGCAAGAGAGGTGGATAAATTGGATATGACCTCACGGTACGAGTGACCGTGAGTTGTCCATCTCGTGATCACCTATATCTCGAGGCAAAGGTTGGAGATCTGGCGGTTGATTTTCAGGCCATCTTGACGGTTGATCTCAACAAGTGTTTGATACGAGGATATAAAATTAAAACCTAGCCGTTGATTGTGATCAAACGATCACAGCCTTCCATCGTCAGAGTGACGATCCTGAGGCCAACCATCCCCTCCACTAGTGACCGGAAAACGCCCGCGCGAGAAACTCGCAGTCTTTCCCATCCGTTACGGGCGGTAAAAGCCCGTACGTCGGTCGGCGATAAGGGCTAATGGGACGTTGGCGATGCTCTGTCTGGCCTCCCGAGCCCTATAAAAGGGCATTCCACCCTCTGTCTCGGCACACAACAAGCCGAGCTTTTCCCCTCTCCGGTGAGGTGACGAATGGAGAAAGTGAAGGAGCTCTCGGTGGAGGCTGTTGCTTTGCGACCACAGAGGAGCGTGGGAGCTTTCGCGTCATTCAGGCGGAGCAGGAGACCAGGACCGCGGCTGACACGGAAGAGAGGAAGCTCGCCGGAAAGTGGAACCGAGGCCTGTCACGACATAAACAGCGCCGCTCGACGTTGGAAAACACCGGTAAGCACTCCAAACTCCCTTTTGAACTGTTTGGAGCATTTGCATGTGTGGTTTGTTCGTCGGTGAGCTCGTCGAAGGAAGCTGTTCACGCGGCCAAGAATATCAGGAACTCTAGCGAGAAGGTGTGGGCCGGTGGCGCTCCGGAAGAGCCGGCCGAGTCGTGAGACCTTCTGTGACGGGGTCCAAGCACGGGCAGGTGCTCGGAGCTGCCGGAGAAGAAGACCGGAGACGCCGTAGCCCTCGGTCGCGATAGAGGGAGAGAGAAACGAAGAAGTAGAAAAAAAAATAAAAAGAAAATGAAAATTAAATTAATTATCTTAATTAATTTAATAACTCAGGAATGGTTAATAATTCCTTAGAAGTGTGACAAAATATTAAAGTGATATTTTCATATGTGTGACAAATAAATTGATTGATTTAGTATAGTTGCAATAACTATATGAAACCTTAGGTGGTGTGACAAAATGGAAATCAAATTAATTAATGATTTGTCTCTAACTAGATAGGCGTGACAATTATTTGATTAATTATTTCGTGTAGTTAAAAATAATTGTAGGACTTTGATAGTTTGACAAATTAAGGGAAAACAATCTATGTGACAAATTAATAGATTGGTTAACCATCTAATATGGTGATTTGGACTATGCAAAGTGACAAATAACTTAGTTAATCAAAGTAAGAGCTAAGTCAACTTATGATTGTGGATCAGTCTAATCGAGTTACATAATAGACTTGGTTGGGTCTACTGGAAATGGGCTGGAATGATTAATAAGATCAAACTGATTCAATATGTAACTTAAAGATGGTCCATTGGCTAATTAATTTAATCCAAGGATGGGCCAGTGAGCCTAATCTACTTGGTGGACTAATCAAGAGAGATGATTAGGTTAATCTAGTAAAGAAGATGAGTTTTCTAAACTAGAGAAGCTACAAAGATTAATAAAATTAATTAATCAATGGGTACCTAAGTCAACTATGGACCATTAAAGAGGGAATTGGGTCCATTGCCTTGGGGGGCCCGATGGGCCGGGCTCAAATAACCCTTTTGAGTCAAGTTTTATTATTACGTTAATAAGAATGAGAATTTAGGATACTGGAAAGGAACTAAACCCTAAACAGGGTAAGACCTTAAACCCAAGGATCATAATTTACCCAAATGACTAAAATGCCCATCTTTGGTTAGAAAGGGCTAAGGTCAAGCTAAACTGTGTAATGGACTTGAAATGGGCCCAATTCAACTAAAGTGACTAGACATGGCTAAATAAGGTTTAGACTAGACAAATGAATGCAAAGTTGACTACGTTTGACCAAGTTGGGTCTGGGATCAACAAAAGAACATGGAAACATGGGATAAGGACCTACAACCCGAGAAATGGTCCCTAGGACCCGTTAGTGGGCCTAGGCCCAACAGAGTCGATAGACATGCATGTGTAACTAGAGACTCATTGAAATCTTGTCTCTAATAGGCCTATGTATACCAGATACTCTCGGGGAGACGTAAGGCATTCCAGGAGATTCTAGGAAGACTTCTAGTTTCACCAGGAGGTAAGTACACTTGCCTAGTTCCCACCCGGTTTCGTGTTTCCTTTGAACTTGCCTATGCCTTAAATGCCTATGCTTTAATCATGACATACATGCATCCTTGTTTGTTTCTGGATTCCTGTTGAGCATGTATGATTTGCTTACGGGATGTTGGTATCCCTGTTTGATGTGGTCTACTGCCCGGACTCAGTGGAGAGTGGGGGCTCGGAAAGGGGAATGTTCAGGGACAGGACCCCCTGGCATTTCTGCTTGCCTTGCCAGAGAGGCAATTCTCTGGTGGTCTTACCTGTCAGTGGGCATGGTACACTGACCGTGTTAACACGTATGAGAGGTAGTTCTACTGATTTGCGACCGGAGGGTCGAACGACCAGAAGGTCGTGCTTACAGCAAGTAGCTGGACATACTGGCCGGGAGTGATCCTTGAGTTTTCTTTAAAACTCATCATAGAGCTCGATGGCTTTTGTTATCAGGGGTCGTACCTTTGGATTGTTTCTGGTAGACTCCTAGGGTCGTGTTTCTTGGTATTGTGACCTCATTGTTTGACATATTGCTTATTTATGTCTTTGCGGACCCGCAGGGGTACTTACTAGGCTTTCCATTCGAAAGCTCATGCGTTTTGCTCTTTCTCTCTTATACAGATTCCGAGGTTTAGAGGGTGGAGCAGGGGGGAGGACACTAGGAGCTCCGAGATCTGGGAGTCTCCTTTATCATTTATTTTTGTGAGCTTTACTTTATGTAGGACCCGTATAGGGACTAGACTATTTATAGGGCCTATGGACCCTTATGATTCTAAGTTCCTTTGAACTTGAGTATATTTCATCTTATTGATTATTATCTGCTTATCATCTTTTAGGCCTTGTATTTGAGTTGAGCTTGTCTCTGCTTGAATACGGCCTGTCTGTTGGCGCGCTCGAAGTCCCGGGATCCGGGTCGGGGCGTGACACTGCTCTTAAAGGCAATTCTATAGACGTGTGATAGGCATCAATTGTCAACAACTTGGTTTATAGCATAACAACCTCCAAGGTTCATACTTTACAGCCTATGCATCCAAATAGAGTCTAAGACACTCACTTTAAACCAACCTTAAATATACTAGCTACTAATAAACACAACCATGCTCTTTGTCACCACAGAAGCAATTAATCAAATACCTTGTCTGCATGTAACACTATAGCATGATTCTATAAACATAGTTGGAGAAGTTATGAAATATACAAGCATTCTTAAGCTCTAAACATCCATTTCCACACAATCAATCTATCGGATTTCAACACTAATTTCAAGCAATCTTAGTCTTAAGCAAAATATCCAAATTAATCCCTTCTCCAGATCCAACCAACCTTGGATTCCAAGGATTCAGTAGCTCATCACAGTTGAGAGAATAGCAGGTTCTCAGCTGGTTCTATGAGGAGTAGAGGCCACCACTTGCCAGTGTCGTTCCCAGGTGATGGCTAAGCTGGGAGAAGCTACCAGACTTGGCCCTCGTTGCTGCCGAATCTAGTGGTCGCTGTCGTGGGCTGCTCACGGAACAGCGGTGGTTTACTCACCTCCGAGATCCCACTGAGAAGAAGAGATTGTGCAGCTCGCCGACGTAGGCGCGTGTGAGGAAGAGCTCTCAGGTTGGAGACGAGGAGAGGGGTGGAGAGGAAGCCTATCTCCTCCTTCTTATACGCTGGAGACCCAGCCTCAGTGTTCACCTGCGGCTTCACAAGATGCATGTGCTTTCTCGAGTGAGATAAAGGGAGCCATCTACTGCATGCGCACAGGAAACCCCCCTGTCTCTATGGAATTTCAATAATAGAGGGGTTGGTCTTAATTGAATTAATTAACTTAATCCCCTTCTTCTTGTTAAGATTATGAGTTGTTATGAGATGTTAAGTTTGAGCCTAGCCCATTGCCTCTCTACTTTGGTGGCCCAAGTAAACTTGGTCTTTATCAATTAATCATCATTTATTAAATTAACCAATGTCATAATTTTTAACTTAATTTATAACTAACTATGCCTTCTTCCTTTCAACATTGCTGGTCTATAAAACCTTGGGATTGGAATTAAATCACCCCAATTAAACTAAATTATTCTCATCTCAATTAATTAACAATATTCGCCTTTATATTACTTATGCTAAGGATAAGAGAGAGGGCCCTGCCCACCAAGGCCTTCTCCCAATTTAATTTTATTTGGACTCAACTCAAGTCCATTCTCAATATATTTTTAAACATGACCTCTATATAATTAACTTCACCATTAACCATTAATGACCTAAAGTAGATTTTGATAATAGAACGTTGTTTTATATAAGGAAATTCCAGGGACTTACACTTAATGTCACCTTTACTATTTTGAACTTCAATTCATAATAGTGATGTTTAGGGAATTAGAGGCAGTGATGCATGAATCAATAGTTTCAACCACCAACTTAACCTTCAAAACAAGACCAAGTTAATAACCAAAACAAGTAAAATGTTTACAACTTACATTGTTAACAAACAATTCATACAACTCAACATTTGTCAGAAGAAGCAAAATGGAGTAAGTGAGGAGAAGACAGAGGATGAGAGAAAACTATTTGCTTGTTCATTTCATTGCATTGTAGCCCATGATTTCTAACAAACTCGTGCCTCCTAGTTACATGATTTCATTCATCTAATCATACTATGCTTCTAAATTAATCTTGCACCATTAGCCCTTGTTTGGTTCAAACGAGGAGTTTGGAGGGGAGGGGTGAGGGGGAGTTTGGAGGGTTTTAAAAAAATTTATGTTTGGTTCAATGGGGTGAGTGAGGAGAGAGAATCTTTTTTTTGTTTGGTGGTGACTAGGAGTGAGAAAGAGTGTAATGTGTATTTGACCAATTTGTCCTTTAGTTTAAAATAGATAATGATAATGTTTGGTTATGAGGATTGAGGAGTGAGGAAAGTGTAACGTGTATTATTATTATTAATTTAATTCTAATTAATATTAATTATATTAAAGCTATTAATTATATTAATTTAGTATAATTAATATTAATTATTAAACAAATACAAATTTTATTACTAATAATTATATTAGTATAAAAGTAGTATAAAAGCTAGTACTAACCTAATTAAAATTAATTATAATAAAGTTATTAATTATATTAATTTAAGTATAATTAATAGTAATTATTAAACCAATATAAATTTTATTACTATTAATTATATTATTATAAAAGCTAATATTAAACTAATTAATATTAATTAGTTTAATTTAATTTTAATTAATATTAATTATTAAATCAATACAAATTTTATTACAATTAATTATATTAGTATAAAAGCTAGTATTAAGCTAATTAATATCAATTATATTAAATATATTAATTATATTACTTTAAGTATAAATAATATTAATTATTAAATCAATACAAATTTTACTACAATTAATTATATTAGTATAAAAGCTAGTATTAAACTAATTCTTATTAATTATATTAATTTAAGTATAATTAATATTAATTATTAAACAAATATAATTTTATTTTTATTAATTATATTAGTATAAAAACTAAAGTTAAACTAATTAATATCAATTATATAAAAGCTAGGACATAAATGAAATTTTGAAAATAAGTGGAGGGCAAGATGGTATTTTCAAGTGGTTTTTTAGTTTAAAAATATATATATTTTCCACCCCTCCAAAAAACCCCGATTTGGGGGGGGGGGGGGGGGGGTTTGTCACCTCACACCCCTCCTCATCCCTCCTCAACATGAGTTCAACAAGATTATGTATTTATAAAGGAATTCAACAAGAGTTCGAAGAAAATCAAAGTTCTCTGCTACTAATCCAACTAAAATTCTTAAAAGGGTCAAGAATGCTTATTCAATTCGGGTCAACAACATCAAACAATGAGCTTGCCATAATCCTTGCCGTAGTTCAGAAGCACCATCCTCCCGATCTCCACGTATCGCTTGAGCGGCTTTACATCCCCAAAGAGAAAACCCCCACAATCAAAGGTCAACGAAACAAGCAAATTAATGAGAATAAAGTTGCCATCTATATTAAAGAACTAATGGATTAGATGCGAAAGGGGAAGAGATTTCGCTCACCATTGCTAGGGATTCGACAATGGGATTTGAAGCGTTATGATTAGGGTTTTTGTTACCAAATCCTCCGTTCTACGATTTGTGAATTTCTTATTACGAGGCGAAGGTCGGGGCGGGGGCGAGGGCGAGGGCGTGGGCGAGGGCGAGGGCGGTGGCAGGGGTGGGGGTTGTGGTGGAGGCGGAGGCGGCTCGGCGGAATTCGGGAGAGGGTGGGGAGAGGTGGAGTGACATAAAAAATAAAATAAAAAGCACTCTTATAAAAAAAAATTAGCTCCAGATGGCAGTTGGATATTGATCCAACAGCCAATCTAGGGACATCCCTAGAATTAAAATATAGGGACGTCCATAGATGACGTATGCTCTCTCTCTCTCTCTCTCTCTCTCTCTCTCTCTCTCTATATATATATATATATATATATATATATATATACTAATTATTTAAAGGGCTTTTTTGCAGGTGTACCCCAAAATAATTTTAAAATTGCGTATTTACCATTGAATAAAACATAATTGCATACAAACCCCTGAATAATCTCTCTCTCTCTCTCTCTCTCTCTCTCTCTCTATATATATATATATATATATATATATATATATACTAATTATTTAAAGGGCTTTTTTGCAGGTGTACCCCTAAATAATTTTAAAATTGCGTATTTACCATTGAATAAAACATAATTGCATACAAACCCCTGAATAATGGGTATAATTGCGTATATACCCCTGGGGTCCAAATCAAATTAAAAATTGTCGGTTAACAAACGGTAGACATGCAAAATGACTATTATACCCTTTACATATATACCCTTAAAAAATTTATTTGATTGTAGATTTAAAAAATACCCTTTTAAAAATCTAAATTTTAAAATAGTTAAAATATATAAAGAGGGATATTTTGAACATTTTTCAATCTTTAACCTAAGTTGTAACCATGATTAAGATTATATAGTTAACTTCTGTCAATGGACCCTAACAGCAGGGATATATAAGTGATTCAATTTGTTTTTTAGGGGTATACTAATAATTTTTATTTTTTTCAATAGTAAATATGTAATTATGAAACTTTTGAGTGGTGTATAACCAATTTCCCCTTGGTTAAAAAAATGAGATAGCATGGCTGCCATCCACGCCCTCCAATACTCACATATTCCTTAGTGAGACAAGGAGCACTGAGATTGATGATGTGGACTAGAGGAAAAATATAAAATATAATTTTTTTTCATTTATATCCTATAAATATATAGAATTTCATCTACAACCCCTACAAATATATTTTAATTATGTGTTTGCATAAACTCAAAAGTATTTCTCATGTATCATAAATTAAATATTGCATGGGTAAAAATTAAAATTGATTTTTTTTTTCATTTATACCCTATAAATATCCAGAATTTCACCCCTTACACCTATTTTTTTAATTATATGTATGCATATGTAAAAACTCAAAAGTATTTCTCATGTATATATAAGTTAAGAAAAAAAAACTGTTTTGAGTTCTTAATTTAGGGGTTTTATCATATATAACCTTCTAGAAGTTTTTTTTTTTTTTTTTTTGCAATTATGAAGGTTTATGTAGGAAAAGAAAATAAAATAGGTTTATGTGGGTGATTTTTTTTGCAATTATGATATTCATCAACCAATATCCATCAACCACTCCATTGATCCAACGGGTCATTTTTCACTCCTTGTGGGTCCCCTTGCAAATGTCAAATCTATCCTATCACGTGATTCACATAATAGAAGGCTGTACACAGACACTATAAATTGGTATGAGCCTTGGAACGACAGGAGGCACGACCTACAGAAGAAAACCCATGCCATGTATAATGGCACCTTCGGCCATCCTCCTCTCCTCGTGGGCCATCTTTGGCCTCCTTGCATCACACTGCCAGGCCACTGACTACGTTCTCTATTCAAACCCAACTACAAAACTCCTCTCTGGCCAAAGCTTGTCATATGACATGACCCGCCATGGCATCCCCGGCCCAGCATCCCTGGTCATGCAGGAGGACTGCAACCTGGTGAGCTACTACAAAGGAGAAGTGGTCTGGGCAAGCAACACCACCGGCAAGGCTTTGTGGTGCTATCTATATGTTGATGAACTCTACCACAGAGCCGAAATCATAGGCGTCCCGACAGAATCCAGCGGGCTCCCGTACAAATACAATTTGCTTGTCTGGTCCAACGACGGCTTTATCTTTGGGGGGGACTCTGTTTTCATCCTTCAGTGGAATGGTGTCCTCGGCCTCTACGGCCCCAGCATCTGGTCCAGCCCTAACGAAGGAGAGATCGCCAACTCCTCCATTTCGTCAGAAGAGACCACGGACTACGTCATCTACTCTTATTCAGTGCTGCCGATTGGACTCATAGCCAAGTACAAGAACTTCCAGCTCGTTCTTGATGACAGCTGCAACCTGGTCCTCAGCCGCACCGATACCGGCAAGGTTTTGTGGCAGTCCCACAAGTTCAGCGGCTCGCATGACTGTTTTGTGACGCTCGACGGCAACGGCGAGTTGTTTGTTACGCATGGAAACCGGGAGATCCTCTGGAGGTCTGAAACTCGTTCCAAGAATTATGGCATTTACGTGCTCGCGCTTCGTAAGGATGCGCGGCTGGTCATCTATGGCCCCCAGGCCTGGAAGTAGTACTATGCCCAGAAAACATATATCGAGCTGGTAGTACTTTCTTGTCATCTATGGAATGCTGTTTAATGAAATAAAATTAAGTGTGTGGAAATGGAATGAAGTAGTCTTTATTTTTATTTTATTTTATATATGGACCTGCTTATATAATTAGCTACTTGGTTTAATTAATTTCCTTTTAATTTGCCAGTTATGTGTGACAGTAGCCTCATCTCGTTAATTAATTTCATCCACATATATATGTCCCCTAGCTCATGGCCACTTCTCATCCATGGGTTGTTTGTTTTTGAAGGATGAAGTGTTTTTGCCATGAAGATCTCTCCATTCCTCATATTTTATTTTATTTTATTTTATTTTATTTTATGTTTATTTGTGTTTTAAGAAAAGGGATGAGGATATCTTAGCAGGATATCACAACCCTAGCTAGTTTCACGGACGTGAGTCACTAGAGTCCTCATCCACCTTCTCAATCATCCTTTTAAATTAATTTAATAAATATATATTATTAATAATTAAATTATTTAATTAAATATTATTTATTAATTATTAAAAATAATTAGATAAATTTATTCATAATCCCTATTTTTAAAGTTATTGATATTATTATTTTAACTCTATATAATTTAAAAATATTATTATTGAAAAATAAGAGATATTATTACTTATTAAATTAATAATTGATTTCTTAATCTTTTGTGTACACTATTTATGATATGATAATATAAAATATAATTTATTAAACTAATAATATTTAATATTACCCATTGTCTCTTGGTAGATGACTGATTAACAATGTTTAGGACTTCATTTTGGTGATCTGTAATGAAACTTCTTACAAGCTTCTTGATCATGAATACCTTTTTTTTTTTTTATCTTAATATTATATATGTTAGATATTTTTTATTATGTGGTCTTAATTAACTATTTTGATTAAAATGTCCCAATATATTTGGTTTTATATAAAATTGGACTCACATATAAAGGATAAACCCAATATAAAAGAGCTCTGGTCTTTCTCAGTTCTCTGTTCTGATTAAAGAGGGTGAGTCAGAAAATCAAAAGCTCATCCATCTTGTTAGCCCTACAAGAGAAATACTGCAGTTCTATATATGTATATGAAAGGCAACGCGTGCACCAAGCTTGAGTAAACAAAAAGAACAATCAGATAGCCTTTTGTTACTTGAGAGCCTATAGCTGCATGGTGGATGTACGTCGCCATAAGAGTGACCAAACGACAAAATTGAAACAGCCTTTAATATGCACGTTGTTTAGAATTTATTCCTACATGTGCGTTGCTTCACCACCCACTATTTTAGATATACAAGAGGCATAAAAGTCAAATGAAGCTAGTAGTGGCGGATCTTGACATTAAATTTTGGGGGGCCAAAAAATTCAATGATAAATAATAAAAATTTCATAAAACCATGAAGTTTTTTTTTTACTTTGTCACCCCCTCAAAAATAATCAAATCACTTATTACCCATTACTTTTCAATAATACCACATAACCCCCTCGTTTAACTTTATTTTATTTATCACTTAGACCAAATTTTATTTTAAAATCTATGATTTCACCAACAATAATTATATTTATATTTTGAAATTATTCATAATTATATAAAATGACATGCTTTGTTATTACACCCATGAGACCCATGATAGGTGTTTGTTACCTAGATATAAATAATTATTGTTTGAAAATAGATTTTAAAAATATATCAAATAAAAAAATTATAAATAGGATATGTTTAATGGAAATTATTAGTATTAAATTAAATACTTTAAAAAACAGATGTAATCCTCCAATAAAAAAAATGATAACAATTTTTTTTAAAAAAAAAAGAAGAAAAACTTTCAACTTATTGGATTCAAACCAATGACCTTGGCCCACTAAAGTCCACTACTTACCAACTGAGCAAATTTTTATTTTTATTTGGGGGGGGGGGGGGGGGAGGGGGGAGGGGGAATTTAAAGCTTTTAACTACATCTATATACATAATATTAATAAAAAAAATATTTTTTTTTTCAACATTTGGAGGGGCCAAGGCCCCCCAAAGCTATAAATAGGTCCGCCCCTGGAAGCTAGATCTATAATTTATGCCTTCAAGTGTGCACACCATGTATATCTATCACTGATTGACAAACCAACATGGTCCTTAAATTAATTTTGGCACATGCCAAGGATATCCTAATATTGTATTATTGCAAGTATTGATTGATGAATTTTCGTGTTAATTCTACAAGTTTAATTGTAAGTATTAATTGAGGCTTTATGATGACAAAGGTAACTGATCACAGGAAATTAAATAAGGATGCAATTATCTAATTGGTATGGGAACACTTGTATTATTAATATTAAGTTAGGGTTTACATTATAAGCTTGTGAAAAAATAATAAGGTCATTTGTATGTCGACCCAAAAACATGAGTGGCAGACTTGTAAGATTTATCTTCCTCGAGGAAGGCCTCCTCACTTGTAGTCCTCTTTATGAAAGCCAAGCAAGGGCACACGTCTCTGTCATGATGTGTGGGTGTGACCAAACGATTTAAGAGCCAAGCAGGGGAATATTTATGATGTGGTTGTGACCTAAGAACTCATAGATCTTTCAAGTGGTCCATTCAGTTATCTGTCTTATCTTCTAAGTTGTGAAATTTGGCCACATCACGACCCACGGGCCATAGCTCACAGGGAAGACTGGGAAACAACATGTTTACACTGAATGTGGTCTATGTATTTCCGTTGCAACACTACTAGATCACAACGCACCTGATCTCATTTATTACTTGAAAACTAGGATAACAATAAATTATTGGCCCATTTGGATTAGAGCTGGATTTTGGACCATGCCAGCCCGGACCCAACATTGTAACACTTCCCTATATATATATGTATATATATATAGTAGACGGTGGCGCTAACATGTGGTGGTGTGTTGCAGATTATCTGTGTTTATAAAGCTACATCTCATGATATAACATACATAACACCAAGTAAATAAATTACAGTTTTATGATTTACCATTCATAAGAACAAGATCCTGTTTATTCATATTAAGTATGTATTGGATATATAAAATCCAACAATATAGTGATTCCAAATTTGCCCACAAAGCACAACCACAAATCTCCCAGATTACATGATGAAAATCGGAGCCATCCGTTTGGTGCCCGGACATTTATGTGTTTCTTTAATTGTGTGGTTTTGCATATCCTATTTTTGTTGCTCTTTTTCCTTTAAAGGTAAAACACTATGATAGTATTATTATTAAAAGACAGTATTATTGAGATTTGTCATTCTATTGCCAAAATGAGGAACACCACTAGAAAGAAAAAGTCATTTTATGATTTGTCTTTCTATCTAACCAATTGTGTTCTAAGGTGATCAATCAAGATCAATCTAAGTCTAACCACAAAGAGAAATTTGGCACCATTAGCTAGTCGATGAAAGAGTTATGAGTGTTTAACACATTGTTTAGGCATGGAAAAATTGGTTAATTATCTTATTATGTTTTGGAAGTCTTGTGCAACATCTTTTTCATGGATGTTGGCCAAATTAAAGCTGCTTTGGAAAAAGGTTATATTCATGTTTATCACCGGTAGGGAGCGGCATGACTTGGTAGCTGATGTTTCACACATGCAAAAAACACATCTTTTTCAATTTCTGTACTGTTTTATGTGGTCCTTCGTTTAATCATATCATAAATAAGACAGAAAAATAATTAATACTTGGGGGACACTTGTGCTGAAGTTTTTATTGAGATGACTTTTGTCTTTTGGACACTATATATAGATGACAAGGACGGCGTATGTGATATATATTGATTGGGTTCTATCGTTGGAAGAGTACAGTAACTGCTTGAAACTCCCAAAAATATATACCGATCCATTTTTATCTCTTTTTAATTATATTAGCCTTCAAGTTAAATTTTTTTCTGAAACTATGGAGGACAAAATAGAATTGAGAATTTATTCCTACATGTGCATTGCTTCACCACCCACTCTTTTAGATAAGAGACATAAAAGTCAAATGAAGCTAGATCTATAACTAATGCCTTCAAGTGTGCACCCCATGTATATCTATCACACTGATTGACAAACCAACATGGTCCTTAAATTAATTTTGGCACATGCCAAGAACATCCTATTATATTATTGCAAGTATTGATTGATGAGTTTTCTTGTTAATTCTACAAGTTACATTGCAAGTATTAATTGAGACTTTATGCTGACAAAGGTAACTGATCACTGGAAATAATTAAGGATGCAGTAGGTAATTGGAGTACTAAGCCCTTCTTGTGGACATATATATATATATATATATATATCGAGCTGGTAGTGCTGTCTTCAGTAAGGGCATATTTGCACCCCATATATGCAATAAGTATGCATTGAGAACAACCTTGTGATATATGGAATGCAGTTTAATGAAATAAAATTAAGTGTGTGGAAATTGAATGCAGTAGTCTTTATTTTATTTATATATGGACCAGCTTAATTAGCTACTTGGTTTTAATTTCCTTTTAATTTGCCAGTTATGTGTGACAGCAGCCTCATCTCGTTATTTAATTTCATCCACATGTCCCCTCATGGCCACTTCTCACGTCTGATCCATCTTCTCAATTAGGGGTTGTTTGGTTTTTGAAGGATGGAGTGTTTTTTGCATGAAGATCTTTCCATCCCTTGCATTTTATTTTTTATATTTATTTGTGGTTTTAGAAAAGGATGAGGATATCCACAAACGTATAGTTTCATGGACGTGAGTCACTAAGTCATCATCCACCTTCTCATCCTTTTAAATTAATTTAACAAATATATTATTAATAGGGTAAACTATTTAAATAGTCACTCAACTATTCAAACATTCCTGTTTGAGTCATCAAACTATAAAAAATTTCAATTGGGTACCCTAACTTTAAAGTTACATTTAATTGGATTACCCACTTACAATTAGGGTGTTAGGTTTTGTTAATTATGTTTTTGTAAAATAATTAATCTTTAGTTGTATTATTTTTTATGTTGTTTAGATATAATTATGTTATTTGTTAAAAAATTAACCTTCAATTGTATGTTATTTGGTTGTCATTAGCATTAATTAGGTTAGTTGTTAATTCATTAATTATGTTATTATTTTTTTAAAAAATAATACAGTGGGTTTGATCAATGTAATTCTAAACAACATAACCAATAATACAACTATTACTTACTTTACAAAACCTTAATTAACAAAACCTAACACCCTAATTGAATGTGGGTAACTCAATTGAACTTAATTCTAAAGTTGGGGTACCCAATTGAAATTTTTTATAGTTTGGTAACTCAAATAGGAATGCTTGAATAGTTGGGTGACTATTTAGATAATTTACCCTTATTAATAACTAAACTATTTAAGTAATTAAGTAGTCAAAAGTACAAAAAAAACACCTTGTACTTTGAACAAAATCTCACATAAGCCCTTATGGTGATCATTGGCTCAAAAACAACCCTATGGTGCTCGAAAAAGGTGCAAATAAGCCCTTATGATGAGTAACACCGTTAACTTGTCATTCATTGGTAAGGGTTTATTTACACCTTTTTCGACCACCACAGGGTGTTTTTTTTAGCCAATGACTACCATAGGATATACATCTCCATTTTATAAATAACATATTTATAACAAAGAAAAAGCCATATGGCATGGCCGAGACAAGTTTTTTGCTGACGTGGAATGCCGCGTGGCATTTTTTTTTTTTATTTCAAGGTACCCAAAAATCAAAAACAAATAAATCCTAGTCAAAAGGGTCAAAAGGGCTTCTCGGTAGAATCAGGCTGGCTCCTCGTATCCCACTTTTCATGCACCTATCCATAAGGCACAGAATACTCCCGGAAAGAACGACCTTAATGCAACTTCGGCGTGCGAGAGTAACGGCTATCTACGGTGAGTTCCTCCGATCCGGGGAAGGGGGTCCCCCTTACTCCTTGTTGCTCAAACTAGTCAATCTTGACAACTGCACTACAGTGTTTTTTCGGTTCACTAGGATATCGGAACTATCTGTAACAATGGTTCAACTAGGGACCTTTATGATAATCAATGAATGTGGTTTATCCATTTTTATAAAAAAAATAATAAATCCTTAAAAAAAAATGCCATGTGGCATGCATGGGACAAGTTTTTTTTTTCTAATGTGGCATGCCACGTGGCAAATTTTTTTTTTAATAAAAAAAATGCCATTTGGCAAATCATTTTTTTTAATTTCATGGTACCCAAAAATCAAAATAAAAAAAATCCTGAAATTAAAAAAAAAATGCCAATTGGCATGGCTGGAACAAGTTTTTTGCTGATGTGGCATATTGACGTGGTTTTTTTTAAAAAAAATTCAGGGTTTTTTAAAAAAGATCATGAAATTTTTTTTAGAATACCACGTCAACATGCCCATGCCATGCCACATGGAAAAAAAAACTTGTCCCAGAATAATTGTGTTGATATGGCACAAATTGCCACGCCAGCATGCTATCATGGCATGCCATGTGGGAAAAAACTTGTCGTTGGCTCAAAAAACACCTTGTGGTGCTCGAAAATAGTGCAGATAGACTCTTAGCAATGGATGGCAAGTTAACGGTGTTACTTAGAAGGCCTATTTGCACCCTTTTCGAACACCATAGGGTGGTATTTGAGTTAGTGATTACCATAAGGGCTTATGTGAGATTTTAGTCAAACTACGAGTGTTTTTGTTTTTGTTTTTTTTTTTTTTTTTTTTAACTTTTTGCTGTGTAAATATTATTTATTAATTTAACAAATATATATTATACATGGAAAGCCCCGTGAATCAGGGGAAAAACCTCTGGAAATAAGGATGCAGTAGATATAATTGGTATGTGAACACTAGTATTATTAATATTAAGTTAGGGTTTACATTATGAGCTTGTGAAAAAAATAATAAGGTCATTTTTATCTCAACCCAAAACCATGAGTGGCAGACTAGTCAGATAAATGCCATGGAATTTTATCTATCTTTTATTTTTCTATTTAATATTTAATGTAAAATATTTAGTCGGAATGACCGTTGCCTTAGCTTTGGAGTGGTACTTTTGGTTTTTTTTCATTTTGTTGTTTTTTTTATTTAAACTCAATGAAGTTATTATGAACGATTACTTCACCCCTCCACTTCCTTTTTTTTTTTTTTTTATCTCAATGAATCTATTCTATCATGTGATTCACGTAGGAAGCTGTACAGACGAGTGCGGATCGTATGAAACGGGATAATGAGTCTTTGACATTTGTGATTGGGGCCCACATGGAGTAAATATGACCGTTGGATCAATCAAGTTGTTGATGGCTCTTTTTAGGAGTGAGACAAGGAGCATTGGGATCTGATGACGTGGACTAGAAAAATAATATAAAATAAGGGAAATTATTTATATACCCCTCAAAAATTTCATAATTACATATTTACCTCCGAAAAAATCATAATTATTTGTATATCCCTGAAAAACAGGTTGAATTACAGATATGCCCCTGCTACTAGGGTCCGTTGATAGAAGTTAACCAGATAAGCTTAACTATGGTTATAAATTAGGTTAAGGGTTGAAAAATATCCAAAATACCCCTATGTATATATTTTAACTAATTTAAAATTTAAATTTTTAAAGGGGTATTTTTAAATCTACAGTCAAACAAATTTTTCAAAGGTATATATGAAAAGGGTATAATGGTTATTTTGCATGTCTACCGTTTGTTAACTGACAATTTTTCATTTGATTTTAACCCTAAGGGTATATATGCAATTATACTTATTATTGAGGGTATGTATGCAATTATGTTTTATTCAAGGATAAATATAAAATTTTAAAATTATTCAGGGGTACACATGTAAAAAGCGCCCTATAAAATATAAATTGATTTTTTTTTTCATTTATACCCTATAAATATCTAGAATTTCATCTACAACCCCTACAAATATTTTTTAATTATGCGTTTGCATAAACTCAAAAGTATTTCTCATGTATATATAAGCGTTAAATATTGAATGGATTTTTTTTTCATTTATACCCTATAAATATTGAATGGTTTGCCTCCTTATCAATTAAGGACAAGGGCAAAATGGTCATTTTATATTTTTTGTTTAATGCCACATCAACAAATTTGACGGGGTTATGGGCTTTGGCTCCAATATGCTCACAAGGCACACATGGTACTAAAGTGCTCAAAGTCAAACCACAGGGACCGAATTGATTAAGAGACTAACCATATAGTAGTTGTAAAATCCAAGAAAATTTAAGAAAATAAAATGTTTTAATTTTTTTTTTGAAATTTTTAGAGTTTAAAAGGGGAGTTAAATGAGAAAAATAAAAAAATAATAATAATAAACTTAAAAAGGGATTTAAAACCAGGGTTTATGGTGACCAGAAGGACTAACTGGTAATTTAGAAAGTCGAGGACTAAATCAAATTTTTCCCTCTCACAAAGCAGTAATCTAAAAAGTAACCTAAAAGAGATAGGGTCTTTGGATAATTTCGAGGAGAACGGTTGAGATTAGAAGATCTCAGTTTGTGTTAGATCTCGAGGCATTATAAGGGTGCTTATTGTGCCACGTGGCGGGACGAGATGTAATCCATCAAATAGAGTGTCTGATCCGAGACACTGAGAAAAGAGGCAATGGAAGTAGTCCCACGGTGAGGGTGTGTTGAGAACCACTCATCTAGAGATGAGTTACGATCTCGGGGTTTAAGACCATGATCCAGCCGTCGATCTTGAGGGAATCTTGTCCGGTGATCAAAGAAAAGTCGAAACCGAGGCATTAAGAACAGAATCCAGCCGTTGGCTGTGATCAAGCGATCACAGCCCTCCATCAATCAGCGTACCGATCTCGAGAAGGCGCCACTCCTCCCTCACCAACGGCCATGAAGTCTACTGCCTCACGTACCAAGCTACGCTGCTGGAGGTCGAAAGGCCGCGAAATGGCAGCATTTATCGGCCGGCGTTGCCCTTCCAGCTCCCGCGACCTATAAAAGGAGAGGCCTCGGCCTGAGGTGGAGCACTGAGCTTCAAAGGTCGAGCTTTCCGGTGAGGTACTCCGGCGAGCGGTGTTCGAGGAGAGGATTGAGCGACGCGATCCTCGGCTACCATCCACCGTCGCAGAAATTTCCCAGGGGGAGAAGGAAGACAGAGCTTCGCGGGAACTGAGGCGGTGGCCCACGGTGCGCGTAGCTGAGCTCGTCGGAGAATACAGTTGAGCTCAGTGACGGTTGAGGGTCCTTCCGTGGTGCCGCTCACATCCACGGCTCCCCGGTAAGCGTTCTTTCTTCTTTCTGTAAAATTAGAGGATTGCACGCGTGAGAGGAGCTCGTCGGTGAGGTTTCAACGCTTGGCCGTGAGCTCCGGCAAGAAGAGGGAGAGTTAAAATTTTTCTTTTCTGGATATACTTGGGTGGCGAGTGGAGGTTTCCGGCGGTAAAAGACTCCAGCGCAGGCAGAGGCTTTACATGATCACAAGCTCGCCGGCAGCCCGGTGAGGTGGTGGTGCGCCGTGAGAAAGAGAGAGAAGAGAGCAACGAAGAAGAAGAAATTATAAAAAAAAATATATATATATAATAAATATATATAGTAGTTAATTTAAAGATTTAAATCTTTAACTTGGTAGAGTGTTACATATTATTCGAATAAAAAAAAAAATTAGTTGGTGTTTTATTTCTCTCAGGAATTAGTACTGTTAATTAAGTTGAAGTGTGACACTTATTTAGTTAGTTATGGAACATTGTTATGTGACAATTAATTGGAATATACTATAGTGCAATATAGTTTGATTTTTTTCCGGATTAATTGAGATGAAAATATAGGGAGGATGACAATTAATAAACTTAGAAGTGTGACAAAAATTGATTAAATTATTTTACATAGTTATAAGACTATATAAGGGTGTGACAATTACTTAAATAATTATGCAATCTCAATAGATGGTTAATAATACCATGATGTCATACAAATGTGACAAATTATTTAGATAAATAATTTTAATTAGTTTTGCAACGCTTTCAATAACTATATTGTACTATAGTTGTAAATAAAAGCGATCAACCAATTAAGACGTGGTCTAAATTGTTAACATGTGTGGGTTAGTGATTTAAAGGTGAACCCAATCCAAATGACTAAAATGCCCTTCTTCCGTAAGACGGGGCCAAGGTCGAGTTAAACTGTGGAATGGGCTTGAAATGGGCCCCAAATCACCCAAAGTGGTTAGAGAGAACTAAATAAGGTCTGGTCTCAACAAGTAAACTAGAGTTGACTAAGTTTAAACCAGTTTGGTCTAAAGTCAACTAAAGGACATGAAAATATGGGAAAAAGGAGCAGAAACCTAAGAGATGGTCCTTAGGACCCGTTAGTGGGCCTAAGCCCAACAGGAACATTGATCATACATGTGAAACTAGAAGCTTGTTGAAAACTTAACTCTTATAAGGGTCTATGTATGCCAGATATTCTCGGGGGAAGACGTAGGACATTCCAAAGGATTCTAGAAAGACATTTAGTCTCACCGTGAGGTAAGTACACTTGCCTTGTTCCCCGCCTCTATTTCGGCTTTATTTGGACTTGATGTTACTTTTATTTTAATGATGACATACATGCATCACTGTCTATTTCTAGATTCCTATTAAGCATGTATGATTTATTTACGGGATGTTGGTATCCCTGTTTGCTATGGTCTACTGCCCGGACTCAGTGGAGCTAGGGAGCTCCGATAGGGGAATGTTCAGGGTAAGGACCCCCTGGCATTTCTTCCTGCCTTGCCAGAGAGGCGTAATCTCTCGGATCGCTCTTTCCCCGTCGGCATGGCATAATCGACCGCTTAACATGTAGAAGAGGTAGTTCTACCGACCTGTGACCGGAGGGTCAAACGACCATCTAGGTCGTATTTACAGCAAATAGCTGGACATACTGGCCGAGAGTGAACCATGAGTTTTCTTAAAACTCATTACAGAGCCCGAAGGCTTCTGTATCAGGGGTCGTACCTTTGATTTGTTTCTGGTAGACTCCTAGGACTATACTGTTGATATTATGATCTCATTGGTTGTCATGCTTCCTATTTATGACATTGTGACCTGCAGGGGTACTTACTGGGCTTTCCATTCGAAAGCTCATGTGTTTTCTCTTTTCCTCTTTTACAGATTCCGAGGTTTAGGAGGGAAAGGAACCTGGGGGAAAGTCACAGGGAGACCAGAGGTTTTAGGAGCCTACTTTATCTTTGTCTTTTATGAGCATTTTATTGTAGGACCAGTATAGGGACCAGACTGTTATGGGGCCTATGGACCCTAATGACTCTATGTTCTTATGAACTCGAGTTTTTGCTTATATTATGGATTGTTATCTGCTTATCACATTATTAGGCCTTGTATTCGAGTTGAGTTTATCTCTACTTTAATACGGCCGGTCTGTTGACGTGCTCGATGTCCGGGAATCCGGGTCGGGGCGTGACAGATTAAAGTGGTATCAGAGAAGGTTCTCTAGATAGAGCAGATAGCAGACCCTAGATGCCTTTAGCCAGTCGCATAGACTAAGTGCGGGTGTAAAACCCACGAATTTTAGGAATAAAATTTTTCTTATATTCCATAAAATGAAATTCATAAATTATTTAATTCCTTAAGCTTGAAGGATGGAGAATTAAAAAACTTTAAAAGGGAATTAAATTAGGTTTTAAGACCAATTAGGGATAATTGGGAGTTCAAGGACCTCTAAATAATTTTGTAAAGTATTAAGGACTAAAAGGAAATAGTCCCCTCTCTCAGAGAATGGACTAGAATGTGACCTAAAAGCATTCCAGGGACCCATGAATAATTTTTCCAGACAAAAATATCCTAATTAGGGTTGTTGTGGGATCAGAAGGACCTTTTGGTAATTATTGAAAGTTCCAAGGATCGGACCATAATTGTCCCTCTCACAGTTGGACTCAAGTGTAACTTAAAAGAAAAAGCGAGGGACATTTGGATAATTTTCGCAGAAAACCCTTATAGAAGAAGAACGAATGGTCGGAGATCAAAGGATCTCGACCGCGGTAAATCAGCGGAGGGTTATAATGGTTCACAAAAGGCAACGTGTAGGACACTGAATAAATCTATCCGATCGCTGGATCGATACGAGGCAAAGAGAAAGATTGATAAAAGTAACCCTACGGTGAAGGCTCATCAGAACCGCTCGTCTAGAGATGAGATACGATCTCGAGGCATAAGTTTTTTAATCAGGCCGTTGAATGCAATACGATTTGAACCGTTGGATTTAAGTTGTGCTTGATTCGAGACTCATTGATCTAATCGGAGCCGTTGAAAGAGATCAAGTGATCTCCACCGCATATCGGAGAAAGCCTATCCCGAGGCGCCACCTTCTCCTCTTCTCAGCCGCCTGAGAAGTGAAACCGCCGCCATGCTGAGCCGTTACCGCCCGAAGGCGTTACTCGCTAAGAACTCGGCCGTTAGACGACGGTTCAGCTCGCAAACGCCACCATCACCTTCGTCCTTCCTCGCTCTATAAAAGCCCCAACCTAGCTCCATCGTGAGGCAATGTAAGAGAGGAAGTTGGCAATGCTCACCAGAAGTGCTTGGACCCTGAGAAGACGGGAGAAGCATTGGAGCTCCAATCGCCTTCAAAACTCACGAGCTTGCGTGGGCGGTATGAACTTTTCTCTGAAAATGGCCTAGGTGCATGCATTCGGTCGAGGCTTTGGGCTTACCGGAGTAGGGATAACGGCCGTGAGTGAAAGGATCCGGGGAGAGGGACTGGGGAGAATACGTTTGCGCAAAAAGTTTCCTTGTACGAAGGGGATTCTCGGGGTGTTGTTTCCCGATGGAAAGGACCTCAGACGAACGAGCTAGGGGCTCACCAGAGTTGGAGAGGTTCTCGGCCGGGACAGAGGAGCTCCAGAAGGAGACAGTGGAGCTCGGGCGATGGAGGTCGCTCTGCTTGTCGGGGAATCGGTGACGGTGCAGTCGGCCGGGGCCGGCCGCTCTCACGCATGGCAGCCTTCATGAGTCTCTACCATGCATGAGGTTGAAGAAGAAGATTAATTAATTAATTTAGTTAATTAATTAATTGTTTTAATTAGGTTAATGATTGATTAATTGAATATTTAATTTTGAGTGACAAAATAATTAGTTTAATTACTTAGCTAGGTTAATTATAGTGAACTATGGGTTTTAATAAGATTTTAAAACCTTATTGGTGTGACAATTATTTGATTAAATTATTTTGTATAATTAAAAATAATTGTAGGACTTTGTTAATGTGACAAATCAATGGAAATTAATCTATGTGATTAATTAATAGATTGATTCATTGTCTAGTATGGTGATTTGAACTATATAGATGTGACAAAAAAATCAATTAATTACCTAGCTAGTATAATTGAGAGAAATATGTTACTAACTAGGTGTGACAAAATAAGGTTTGTCAACCAAATGATTAAATAAGTTATTAGTATCAGCTACATGGGTTTTAATTAAGAGTAGTCACTCCGTATTAGGATTAATACTTTAGTTTTGATTAATTGGTAAATCAAATATCTTGTTTTGATGATCAATCAAATTTGATACTGTAGTACTAATAACTTGATAAAATAAATTAACAAAGGTTAGTCCACTAAAGTAAATGGATTTGGATTCAATCCAAGGTTTCCAAGTCGACTAATTTGGTTAAGTGGGTTAATCGAGATGCCTAAGAACCGGAGTTAGTTTGATTTGCTTGAGTCTAATTTAATAGTGGTTAAGTTAAAAAAAGTTGAGCTTGATCCATAAAGTAACTTATTTAATTATTTTGGATTCATTTTATTTGGGCTAAGGATCTAGTTGGTTAACTAAGTAGAGCTTAGTGGTTCAAATGAATTGGGGCCAAGACCAAGCTAGAATGTGTAATGGGCTCAAAATGGGCCCAATTCAACTAAAGTGACTAGGGATGACTAAATAAGGTTTGAACTCGACAAGTTGACTAGCGTCGACTAAGTTTGACCAGGCTGGGTCTAGAGTCAACCAAAGGATGTGTAAACTGGGGAATAAGGATTAGTAACCCGGGAGATGGTCCTTAGGACCCGTTAGTGGGCCTAAGCCCAACAAGAACGAGAGTCATGCATGTGCAATTAGAGACATAGGGTTTCATTAGAACTTTAACTCTAATAGAAACTCTATTATCAGATTTTCTCGAAGACACTTAGAGGCATTCCAGGAGGAGTCTAGGAGAGGCTTCTGGCTCGAGAAGATGGTAAGTACACTTGCCGCGTTTTTCTACCAGTTTTTCGGGTTTTCTTTGGACTTGCTAACGCCTTGAATTGCTTATTGCTTCATTGATATCATAATTTGATATGATTGCACACACTTGTATTTTGATCTCTTGGATATCTACTTCGATGTTAGTGTACGCTTGTTGAGGAAGTTAGCATCCTGTAGGGTATGCTTGTGAGTGTTGAGTGTGCCTACCTGTTGACCGGCACGTGGCCGTGAAATCACGTGAGCTTGTGCGATGGCTGGGTAGGTATACATCAACTATGTTGTTTTAAGGATTCTCCCATCCTCGTAATCTTTGTTTCCCGCCAGTAGGGGTAATACTGGTACTCTTTGTTTCCCGCCAGGGGTATCTTGGTAATCTTTGTTTCCACGCCGATTAGGGGTAAAAGCGCCGTAATCTTTGTTTTCCCGTCAGTGGGATGATACGCTGACAAGGTACGTCCATGTTTTGGATAGTAGCACTACTAGACCATGGACCGAGGGTCGTTATCGGCTTAGGTTGATAGCTGACTAGGGAGATGACTTGTGAACTCTTAGGAGTACTTTGTTGAGATCTTGTGGTTAGGAGCCCTACCGTTGTCATGGTAGACTCCTAGGGTTTTGAATTTGTGCGGAGCGTGGCCCTGTTTGTGTGTGGATTGATGATCTTTGATTTTGCTTGTATTTGACTATTCTTATATCATCTGTGCTGGTTCGATTTTCATTGAGATTCCAGCAGGGTACTTACTGGGCTTTCCTTTCGAAAGCTCATGCACTTGCTTCTTTTCTTTTTGTTTCAGGTCCCGAGGGGTAGGTGACTTAGTTTCGGGAGCTGCGCACGGGATTGAGTTGACTAGTTGAGGTTCGAGGACCTCATTCTTCTTTTGAGAGAAAGATGTTTTTATTGTAGGACCCTAATACGGCCTTGACCATATGTAGGGCATGTAGACCCTTAATGATTTTACTTTCGTTGTGACTCTAATTTTATCCGATTATTAAATTTGAGATATTTGTTATCTGCTTCTATTACTTAGGCCTTGTATTCGAGTGGGGCTCGTCTCCACTTGAGTACGGCCGATCTGTTCATCGCTTTCGAGGTCCACTGGATCGGGGTCGGGCGTGTGCATTAAAGTGGTATGTCGAGACGGGTTGATAATCGACACCCTAGTTGCCCTAGTGACTTAGTCAAATAGGATGGACTGAGGGTGGGACTGGGTAGTATAGACACAAGTATTTATAATCAACTCGAGGGAATCGGCTGTGTCACCATGGCGAGTGGACTGGAACAGAATGGGGAGGTACACCCACTCTCTGACGCCATGGAGTGGGAGCATGACGGACATGCCCCCCTTGACCAAGAGACACCTCAGGTAGTAGAACCTGACAAGGACGTGCCCGATCTTCTCGGAGCACAAATGGAGCTGACATATGAGGTCATAGGAATGATCCGAGAGATGAGGCGTATAATTTCAACGGGACACGGAGGGGCCGCTGTGGTCGGCCATCCCAAAGAGTTCGTGACGCTGAGGTCCGGCGCAGTCCCATCCGTATAATAGACCATCTAGGTCTGTGGCTGAATCTGGAGGCAATGGTTCATCTGGAAGTGCTTCAAAGCCAGTTAAGTGCTATCAGTGTAAAGGACCACACAAGAAAGCGCATTGTCCGAGGATAACTGGTGGATGCTTTGTGTGTTGTAGTTTGGAGCACAAAAAGGCGCAATGTCCTCAGATTCAGAAGGGACAAGGACAACAAGCTGAAGATAAGAGAGAGAAGGACGATCTGGTAGAGCCGCCATCGGCCTTAGCCAGGACACTTGATGAGCCTGAGACATAGGGATCTTCCGAGATTCGAGAGAAGCTTGCGAGTTTTCATGAAGACAGTCACTAATATGTTGACGGTCATGAACTAGTCCCTAGTTAATAAACCGTGTAGGGTATTTGTCTTATGTGTCTTGGATTACAAGAACCGTGAACTATATGGGTTGTAATAAAATATTTTCTATTTAACCCATTACCGACTCGAATTTTGATGTCCCGAATAAGTGTTGGTTGAAGCTAACCCTTAATTATGCTAGCAGTTATAATGAATAGAGGACGAAAGAGGTGCGGGGGCAGCGAGCGGGGACTACCTCGCCAAGGGGAGGAAGTACCCCAGCCTCAGGTGGGTGAGGTTCCACCACCTGTTGAAATGGAGGTTGATCAGGAGCTGCCTGCTCAATCAGGTGTTGCAGGGCCACAGGCTGCGGGCCCAGATCTGAGGGAGGAGGTACCCCCCATGAGTATGATGGACCTCATGAGGGAGATGATGGGGCTTATCCAGGAGACCAGACAACAGAGGGTGCCAGCTCCAGCTTCACCTGCCACCACTGCTAGCAGAGGATTTCTAGGGGAGATTAGGAGACCTTCACCCAGACCTTTCAAGGGAGCCGCTGACCCTTACACGGCTGAGCTTTGGATTCGGGAAATGGAGAAGACCTTTGAGGTCTTCCAAACAATTGAGGCGGAGAAGATTAGGACCGCCGTTTATTTGCTCCAAGGACCCGCGGAAGACTGGTACTTTGGAGAGATCAGACTGAGGGAGAATGAACCCTTCCGAACTTGGAAAGAATTCAGGACCGCATTCTTCGCCAAATACTTTTCTAGAGGTCATCTGGTACAGTTAGGACATCAGTTCACCCAGCTCGTTCAGGGTAGCTCCACCGTGGAGCAGTACGAGACTGAGTTTGATAGGTTGGCCCGTTTCTTGCCTGATATGGTTCCTACTGAAGAGAGCAGGGTGATGAAGTTTGAAGCCGGTCTGAGGCCATCTCTAAAGAAGATAGTGACAGGACATATGTGCAAGACATACACTGAGGTAGTGGCCCGAGCCAAGTATATTGAGGCCTCATGTCAAGGAGACACACTAGGGACGTCACAGAAGGAGAAGAGGAAGGACAAGGGACAAATCTTCCGCCGTAGTCAGCCGTACGGGGGAGATTCTGTGAAAACAAAGGTTGAACACAGGAAGCACCCATATAGCAAACCTCCCTTTTCCCCAATTAAGCAAGGTGGCAAGGAGACATCAGACAGTGGGTCCCAATCAGTCAAATGCTTTAGGTGCGGGGGACCACATTTCAAGTCTGACTGCAGACATGTCTTGGGGACGTGCTTCCGATGTGGTAGCTCGGATCACCACATCGCTAAGTGTCCCGAGAACTCTTCTAGGTCGGGGGGAGGTAGAGGATCACAGGGTGTATCATCTAAACCCCCAAGGTCTTCTTGTACAACTCGATTCTCGAGGGCACCGAGTAGGAAGCGACACAAGGCATCAGGTAGTAAGAAAAAGGGGACAACTACGTCGGAAACTATGTCGGAACAACCATTATTATCTGACAGAGAACCTGGAGAGCTAGAGCCATAAAAAGGGAACCTTGCTAGACCAAGAGCAAACTGGGGTTGATGTGGAGTCGGATAGTATAATATACTTAATGGTTGGATCGTTGAAAGGGGTATGAAGGGACGTTACCCGGTTTTGTTTGCTATCTGATGTTTTGGAGGAAATTTCGGGGACGAAATTTTTGTTAGGGGGGGAGATTGTAAAACCCACGAATTTTAGGAATAAAATTTTTCTTATATTCCATAAAATGAAATTCATAAATTATTTAATTCCTTAAGCTTGAAGGATGGAGAATTAAAAAACTTTAAAAGGGAATTAAATTAGGTTTTAAGACCAATTAGGGATAATTGGGAGTTCAAGGACCTCTAAATAATTTTGTAAAGTATTAAGGACTAAAAGGAAATAGTCCCCTCTCTCAGAGAATGGACTAGAATGTGACCTAAAAGCATTCCAGGGACCCATGAATAATTTTTCCAGACAAAAATATCCTAATTAGGGTTGTTGTGGGATCAGAAGGACCTTTTGGTAATTATTGAAAGTTCCAAGGACTGGACCATAATTGTCCCCTCTCACAGGTTGGACTCAAGTGTAACTTAAAAAGAAAAACAGGGACCGCTGGATAATTTTCCAGAGAAAACCCTTATAGAAGAAGAACGAATGGCTGAGATCAAAGGATCTCGATGCGTAAATCAGCGAGGAGGTTATAATGGTTCACAAAAGGCAACGTGTCGGACCTGGAATAAATCTATCTGATCGCGGATCAGATACGAGGCAAAGAGAAAGATTGATAAAAGTAACCCTACGGTGAGGGCTCATCAGAACCGCTCGTCTAGAGATGAGATACGATCTCGAGGCATAAGTTTTTTAATCAGGCCGTTGAATGCAATACGATTTGAACCGTTGGATTTAAGTTGTGCTTGATCCGAGACTCATTGATCTAATCGGAGCCGTTGAAAGAGATCAAGTGATCTCCACCGCTTATCGGAGAAAGCCTATCCCGAGGCGCCACCTTCTCCTCTTCTCAGCCGCCTGAGAAATGAAACCGCCGCCGCGAGCGCCGCCGGCCGCCGCGAGCGTTACTCGCGAAGAACTCGGCCGTTAGACGACGGTTCAGCTCGCAAACGCCACCATCACCTTCGTCCTTCCTCGCTCTATAAAAGCCCCAACCTAGCTCCATCAGAGGCACAGAAGAGAGGAAGTTGGCAATGCTCGCCGGAGTGCTTGACCGGAGAAGACGGGAGAAGCATTGGAGCTCCAATCGCCTTCAAAACTCTGCTGGGAGCTTGCGTGGACAGGTATGAACTTTTTCTCTCTGAAAATGGCCTAGGTGCATGCATTCGGTCGAGGCTTTGGGCTCGCCGGAGTAGGGATAACGGCCGTGAGTGAAAGGATCCGGGGAGAGGGACTGGGGAGAATACGTTTGCGCAAAAAGTTTCCTTGTACGAAGGGGATTCTCGGGGTGCTGTTTCCCGATGGAAAGGACCTCAGACGAACGAGCTAGGGGCTCGCCGGAGTTGGAGAGGTTCTCGGCCGGGACAGAGGAGCTCCAGAAGGAGACAGTGGAGCTCGGGCGATGGAGGTCGCGCTCGCCGCTTGCCGGGGGAATCGGTGACCGGTGCAGGCCGGGACCGGCGGGCCGTCTCCTCGCCGGTGACAGCTTCGATGAGTCTCGGCCGCGACAGAGGTTGAAGAAGAAGATTAATTAATTAATTTAGTTAATTAATTAATTGTTTTAATTAGGTTAATGATTGATTAATTGAATATTTGATTTTGAGTGACAAAATAATTAGTTTAATTACTTAGCTAGGTTAATTATAGTGAACTATGGGTTTTAATAAGATTTTAAAACCTTATTGGTGTGACAATTATTTGATTAAATTATTTTGTATAATTAAAAATAATTGTAGGACTTTGTTAGTGTGACAAATCAATGGAAATTAATCTATGTGATTAATTAATAGATTGATTCACTGTCTAGTATGGTGATTTGAACTATATAGATGTGACAAAAAAAATCAATTAATTACCTAGCTAGTATAATTGAGAGAAATATGTTACTAACAAGGTGTGACAAAATAAGGTTTGTCAACCAAATGGTTAAATAAGTTATTAGTATCAGCTACATGGGTTTTAATTAAGAGTAGTCACTCTGGTATTAGGATTAATACTTTAGTTTTGTTAATTGGTAAATCAAATATCTTGTTTTGATGATCAATCAAATTTGATACTGTAGTACTAATAACTTGATAAAATAAATTAACAAAGGTTAGTCCACTAAAGTAAATGGAATTGGATTCAATCCAAGGTTTCCAAGTCGACTAATTTGGTTAAGTGGGTTAATCGAGATGCCTAAGAACCGGAGTAAGTTTGATTTGCCAAATTAGACTTGAGTCTAATTTAATAGTGGTTAAGTTAAAAAAAAAAGTTGAGCTTGATCCATAAAGTAAATTATTTAATTATTTTGGATTCATTTTATTTGGGCTAAGGATCTAGTTGCTTAACTAAGTAGAGCTTAGTGGTTCAAATGAATTGGGGCCAAGACCAAGCTAGAATGTGTAATGGGCTCGAAATGGGCCCAATTCAACTAAAGTGACTAGGGATGACTAAATAAGGTTTGAACTCGACAAGTTGACTAGCGTCGACTAAGTTTGACCAGGCTGGGTCTAGAGTCAACCAAAGGATGTGTAAACTGGGGAATAAGGATTAGTAACCCGGGAGATGGTCCTTAGGACCCGTTAGTGGGCCTAAGCCCAACAAGAACGAGAGTCATGCATGTGCAATTAGAGACATAGGGTTTCATTAGAACTTTAACTCTAATAGAAACTCTATTATCAGATTTTCTCGAAGACACTTAGAGGCATTCCAGGAGGAGTCTAGGAGAGGCTTCTGGCTCGAGAAGATGGTAAGTACACTTGCCGCGTTTCTACCCGGTTTTCGGGTTTTCTTTGGACTTGCTTACGCCTTGAATTACTTATTGCTTCATTGATATCATAATTTGATATGATTGCACACACTCGTATTTTAATCTCTTGGATATCTACTTCGATGTTAGTGTACGCTTGTTGAGGAAGTTAGCATCCTGTAGGGTATGCTTGTGAGTGTTGAGTGTGCCTACCTGTTGACCGGCACGTGGCCGTGAAATCACGTGAGCTTGTGCGCTGGCCGGGTAGGTATACATCAACTATGTTGTTTTAAGGATTCTCCCATCCTCGTAATCTTTGTTTCCCGCCAGTAGGGGTAATACTGGTACTCTTTGTTTCCCGCCAGTGGGGTAAAACGCTGGTAATCTTTGTTTTCCCGTCAGTGGGATGATACGCTGACAAGGTACGTCCATGTTTTGGATAGTAGCACTACTAGACCATGGACCGAGGGTCGTTATCGGCTTAGGTTGATAGCTGACTAGGGAGATGACTTGTGAACTCTTAGGAGTACTTTGTTGAGATCTTGTGGTTAGGAGCCCTACCGTTGTCATGGTAGACTCCTAGGGTTTTGAATTTGTGCGGAGCGTGGCCCTGTTTGTGTGTGGATTGATGATCTTTGATTTTGCTCGTATTTGACTATTCTTATATCATCTGTGCTGGTTCGATTTTCATTGAGATTCCAGCAGGGTACTTACTGGGCTTTCCTTTCGAAAGCTCATGCACTTGCTTCTTTTCTTTTTGTTTCAGGTCCCGAGGGGTAGGTGACTTAGTTTCGGGAGCTGCGCACGGGATTGAGTTGACTAGTTGAGGTTCGAGGACCTCATTCTTCTTTTGAGAGAAAGATGTTTTTATTGTAGGACCCTAATACGGCCTTGACCATATGTAGGGCATGTAGACCCTTAATGATTTTACTTTCGTTGTGACTCTGATTTTATCCGATTATTAAATTTGAGATATTTGTTATCTGCTTCTATTACTTAGGCCTTGTATTCGAGTGGGGCTCGTCTCCACTTGAGTACGGCCGATCTGTTCTCGTGCTCGAGGTCCCTGGATCAGGGTCGGGGCGTGACAGCGGGACTGGGTAGTATGGATAGTGGTACGTTAGATTGACACATAGTTTTACCTGCAGGATGTCGGGACCGTCATACCATGATTCGTCTGACGATGAGGTGGAGTCTGTTCGGGAGAACACTCCACCACCCAGAGCTGATTCATCGGAGCCCGCTGAGGTCCTAGCCGAGATGAGGAGGACGCTGGAAGCCACCAACCGGATGGTTGACAGGCTTAAGACCACAGTTACCATGTTGGTCCAGGGACTTAGGGACCATATGGCTATGCAGAGGTCAGTGGGCGTAGGACCGAGTGTTCCACTTATGCAGGAGATCTTGAGCCCTAGTATTCCTCCACGACGTGTGTGCCGAGCCCGAGATTACCGCCGTGGACTGGGGGTTCAGATTCGGGAGAGAGCTGTAGGACCATCTCCTACCGTTCTCAGGATCTCCTGGTGCCGACGATGTGGAGTATATGGGCACCGCATGACAGAGTGTAGACGCCCTGCCCTCTGGTGCCGTAGCTGTGGCAGTCGAGAGCACTTAGCCTTCTACTGTCCATCTGGTGCGCCGGGACCTAGCAGGGGACCACAGGGATCCGGAGGACATCGACCCTGTGCTGACTACACTCCACTGTCTCCTGACGAGCATCACCTGGACTGAGTTTTAGTTTTAGTTGCTAGAATAACGTAGTCTTACAAACATTTGTGTTGTACGAACTATTTATATTATGTCCTTTAGTGTCTTTTGTTTTAACATGTTGTCTCTAGTCGTTGCTTTTGAATTGAATAAAAAAAGTGTGCTTTTATTATCACCTGTCTTGCTGGAAATAAAAGTAACCTTGTAATCCTTATACAGCTAAACTATGGATCACTTGCGTGGAGGTCGAGGTGGTAGGGGTAGAGGAAGGGGTATGCGAGGGCGACCTCGTCGTACAGAGATGCCACAGCCTCCTGTGGAAGAAGTACCCCAACCGCAGGGTGGGGAGGTACCCCCACCTGTGGATGAGATGGAAGTTGAGCAGGAGGTGCCTGCTCAATCCAATGCTCAGGCGCCTCAGGCAGAGGGCCAAAACCCAAGCGGGGAGGTACCCCCCATGAGCATGATGGAGCTCATGAGAGAGATGTTGGGACTGATCCAGGAAACCCGACAACAACGTGCACCACCTCCATCAACTACCCCCACGTCAAGTAGGGGATTACTTTGGGAGATCAAAAGACCCTCTCCCCGACCTTTCGAGGGAGCTGCAGATCCCCATGCTGCAGAGCAGTGGATAAGAGAGATGGAGAAGACCTTTGAGGTTTTCCAGACCACCGTGGCGGAAAAGATCAGGACCGCCGTGTATATGCTCCAAGGACCCGCAGAAGATTGGTACTTTGGAGAAATCAGACTGAGGAAGGGAGAGGCCTTCCAGACTTGGGAAGAATTCAGGACTGCATTCTTCGCCAAGTATTTCTCGAGAGGACATCCGTGCCGCCGCGGCAGCTCTCCCACCAGGCTGTGGAGGCTCCACCGTGGAGCAAAGATGAAGCAATTTGACCGGTTGGCTCGCTTCTTGCACGACATGGTTCCAACGGAAGAGAGCGGTAATGAAATTTGAGGCCTGATTTGCGGCCATCGCTGAAAAGATTGTGACCACCACATGTGTAAGACCTACACCGAAGTTGTGGCTAGAGCTAAGTACACGAAGGCTTCTTGCCAAGGGGACGCCTGAGGTAGATCCCGAAGAGAAAAAGGATAAAGGGGCAAATAACCAGGGCCAGTCATCAGGAAAGAGCTCTGGAAAGCGTAGGCCAGATAACAAGTATCGGCCTTATGGGAAGCCAACCAGGTCCACAGCCTCATCTGGAGGCAAAGGGTCATTAGCTAGTGTGACCCAAACCCTGAAATGCTACGAGTGTAAGGGACCGCATAAGAGGTCCCAGTGCCCAAGGATAACTGGAGGGTGTTATTTCTGTTTGGCTTTGGATCATCAAAAAGCCCAATGTCCGCAACGTCTACAAGGACAGAGTGTGGTGGGGGGAACCCAGGGATCTCAACAAGCTTCCCGGCAATCTGTTGGACCACCACCAAGATCGCAAGGTGGAGATAAGAAAGGAAAAGCTCCTTCAGGACAGCCTTCCGCCATGAATCAACCCCAGCAACAACAGAGGCCGATGACCCATGGACGGGTCTACCATTTGACGACCGAGGAAGCGCGCAGTATCACCGGTGATGTGGCAGGTACCATCGCAGTTAGTTCATTTTATGCCTGCACTTTATTTGATCCTGGAGACACACACTCTTTTGTATCTGCACGATTTGCACGAAAACACACATTGCCTACTATGGATCTGCCCCAGGAGTTATGTGTAGACACCCCGGTAGGAGCTGCCAAGTTGGTAAAAAGGATTGTACCGGCATGCCCAGTAGTAATTGAGGGGCGTAGATTACTTGCAAACCTGCATGTAATGGACCTAAAGGATTACGATGTAATCCTCGGGATGGACTGGCTCTCTTCAGTCCACGCGGTAGTGGACTGTCGTGAGAAGAGAGTTGTGTTTAGGATGCCAGGAAAAGAAGAATTTACCTTTAAAGGCAGCCAAACCTGTTCCCTAATACAGGAGATTTCAGCTCTCCAGGTTCGGAAACTTCTTAGGGGTGGATGTATAGGCTATTTGGCTTCTATTTCTGAGGTAAAGAAGGATAAGGAGATTGTGGTCTCAGACGTACTGGTGGTAAGGGAGTACCCTGACGTATTTCCGGAAGAGTTACCGGGATTACCCCCGGAAAGAGAACTAGAGTTCTCTATTGATTTGGTTCCGGGAACAGCTCTTGTGTCTAAGGCTCCTTATCGGATGCCGCCTGCCGAGCTTAAGGAATTGAAGACCCAACTAGAGGAATTGTTGGACAAAGGTTTCATCAGACCTAGTATGTCACCTTGGGGAGCACCTGTTCTTTTCGTCAAGAAGAAAGACGGGTCGCTAAGGTTGTGCATTGACTATCGGGAGTTGAACAAGGTGGATCAGAAGAATAAATATCCTCTACCAAGAATTGATGACCTATTGGATCACCTGTGGAGCTCAAGTTTTCTCCAAGATTGACTTGAGATCCGTATCACCAAGTAAGGATTAAAGAGACGGATATCCCGAAGAGTGCTTTCCGTACTAGATACGGGCACTACGAGTTTCTGGTAATGCCGTTTGGGCTTACTAATGCTCCGGCAGTCTTTATGGACATGATGAATCGAGTATTCCGTCAATATTTGGACCAATTTGTGGTGGTATTCATCGATGACATACTTGTTTACTCAAGAAGCCACCAGGCCCACGAGGATCACTTAAGAATAGTGTTAGAGACCTTGAGGGAACATCAGCTCTATGCGAAGTTCTCCAAGTGCGAATTCTGGTTGGACAAGATTGCTTCCTTGGGCCACGTGGTTAGTGGAGCTGGAGTTTCAGTAGATCCCAAGAAAATTTAAGCCGTTGTGGAATGGAAAAGACCAACAACGATACGGGAGATACGGAGTTTCCTGGGATTAGCTGGCTATTACCGGAGATTCGTAGAGGGTTTCTCGGTTATAGCAGCACCATTAACCAAGTTGACCAGGAAGGGTACCAAATTTATTTGGACTGACTCTTGTGAAAAGAGTTTCCAGGAGTTAAAGCAGAGGTTGATTTCAGCACCAGTGTTAGCGTTACCACAAAGTAATATACTGTCTACAGTGACGCCTGCAAGACTGGTCTTGGATGTGTGTTAATGTAGGATGGGCGCGTGATTGCTTATGCATCACGACAGTTAAAACCCTACGAAGAGAATTACCCTACACACGATCTTGAGTTGGCAGCGATCGTGTTTGCCCTAAAGATCTGGCGACACTTCCTCTACGGTGTACCTTGCGAGATCTACACCGATCACAAGAGCCTCAAGTACATATTCACACAGAAGGAATTGAATATGAGACAGCGGCGGTGGTTAGAGCTAATCAAGGACTATGATCTCAATGTCCATTACCACCCGGGCAAGGCGAACGTGGTGGCTGATGCCCTGAGCAGGAAGTCCGGATATGGAGTCGCCGCTATGTTAACGACTCAAAGGCTGCTATTGGAGGATATGAGAAGGCTCAATCTAGAGGTTGTTTTGCCTACAATGGACGTCTCATTGGCCAGCTTGCATATCCGACCCTCGTTACTGGAAAGAATTCCGATTGCTCAGGGACAAGATCTTGAACTGGAGGAGATCAAAGAACACATAGGCCAGGAAAAACCAACACGGTTCAGGGTCCATGAAGATGGTACTCTTAGGTTTGATGAAAGAATTTGTATACCTAATGTCCCTGAAATTAGAAGGGAGATTCTGGAAGAAGCTCACTATTCGAGCTGCTCTATTCACCCTGGAGGAACGAAGATGTACAGAGGGTTAAAGGACCATTTCTGGTGGAAGAGAATGAAGCGAGATGTTGCGGAGTTCGTGGCTAAGTGCATCACCTGTCAGATGGTAAAGGCGGAACACCAGAAGCCGGCAGGGATGTTACAACCCTTACCCATTCCGGAGTGGAAATGGGAACACATTAACATGGATTTTGTAACGGGGTTGCCACGTACTCAAAGGGGTCATGAATCGATCTGGGTTATTGTAGACCGACTGACTAAATCGGCCCATTTTATACCGATAAAGACGGGAGCTTCCTTGGAAAAGTTGGCCCAGCTGTATATCGATCAGATCGTCAGATTACATGGAGTACCGATGACGATCACCTCTGATCGAGACACTCGGTTTGTCTCTAGATTGTGGGAGAGCCTTCACATAGCTCTGGGCACAGGATTAGCGTTCAGCACAGCTTTCCACCCACAGACTGATGGACAATCTGAAAGGACCATCCAGGTGCTAGAAGACATGTTGAGGGCATGTGCGATAGATTTTATGGGGTCTTGGGATGAACGCCTAAGTTTGATAGAGTTTGCCTATAACAACAGTTATCAGGCAAGCATCAAGATGGCTCCGTACGAGGCACTCTATGGGAGGAAGTGCCGAACTCCCATTTGTTGGGGAGATGTGGGAGAAAGGAAGCTGGTAGCTGAGGCGACACTTAAGCAGCCCGACTTTATAAAACAAACGGAAGAACATGTCAAGATGATCAGGGAACGACTCCAGGCTGCCCAGAGTAGACAAAAGAGCTACGCAGACCGTAAGAGATCAGATCAGGAGTTTCAAGTGGGGGACTTGGTATTCCTAAAAGTGTCTCCTATGAAGGGGGTAGTAAGGTTTGGACGACGTGGCAAACTTGCTCCACGATATATCGGACCTTTTGAGATTTTGGAGCGCGTAGGAGTAGTGGCATATAGATTAGCATTACCTCAGGATCTCGCTCAAGTACATGATGTTTTCCACATTTCAATGTTGAAGAAGTATATTCGAGATCCAACACGGGTAATTCCCCAAGTTCCTGTGGAAGTCCAGGAGGATATGTCCTACGAGGAACGCCCAGAAGTTATTTTGGGCCGAGAGGACAAGCAACTGAGGAATAGAACTATTCCTTTTGTCAAGGTGAAGTGGAGTAACCACACAGAGCGGGAGGCAACTTGGGAACGCGAGGAGGATATGAAAAAGCGTTATCCAGACTTGTTTACTTAGTTGTAAGCGGTGGTGTAATTTCGAGGACGAAATTATTTTAAGGGGGGAGGATTGTAAAATCCATGAAAATTTAAGAAAATAAAATGTTTAAAATTTTTTTTGAAATTTTTAGAGTTTAAAAGGGGAGTTAAATGAGAAAAATAAAATAATAATAATAATAAACTTAAAAAGGGATTTAAAACCAGGGTTTATGGTGACCAGAAGGACTAACTGGTAATTTAGAAAGTCAGGAGGACTAAACTGAAATTTTTCCCCTCTCACAGCAGCAGACCTAAAAGTAACCTAAAAAGAGATAGGGGTCTTTGGATAATTTCTGAGGAGAACGGTTGAGATTAGAAGATCTCAGTTTGTGTTAGATCTCGAGGCATTATAAGGGTGCTTATTGTGCCACGTGGCGGGACGAGATGTAATCCATCAAATAGAGTGTCTGATCCGAGACACTGAGAAAAGAGGCAATGGAAGTAGTCCCACGGTGAGGGTGTGTTGAGAACCACTCATCTAGAGATGAGTTACGATCTCGGGGTTTAAGACCCTGATCCAGCCGTCGATCTTGAGGGAATCTCGTCCGGTGATCAAAGAAACGCCGAAACCGAGGCATTAAGAACAGAATCCAGCCGTTGGCTGTGATCAAGCGATCACAGCCCTCCATCAACTGTGCGCCGATCTCGAGGCGGCGCCACACCTCTCCCCCAGCCACCAACGCGGCCATGAAGTCTCGGCCAGTTCACGGCCGTTACGCCAAGGTGGAGGTCGAAAGGCCGCAAACAAAGCAAGATTTATCGCCGGCTGCTGTTCTTTCCAAAGCCCCGCGCCTATAAAAGGGAGAGGCCTCGCCCGAGGTGGAGCATCGAAGCTTCAAAGGTCGAGCTTTCCGGTGAGGTACTCCGGCGAGCGGTGTTCGAGGAGAGGATTGAGCGACGCGATCCTCGGCTACCATCCACCGTCGCAGAAATTTCCCAGGGGGAGAAGGAAGACAGAGCTTCACGGAAACTGAGGCGGTGGCCCACGGTGCGCGTAGCTGAGCTCGTCGGAGAATACAGTTGAGCTCAGTGACGGTTGAGGGTCCTTCTGGTGGTGTTGTTCGTCATCCACGGCTCCCCGGTAAGCGTTCTTTCTTCTTTCTGTAAAATTAGAGGATTGCACGCGTGAGAGGAGCTCGTCGGTGAGGTTTCAACGCTTGGCCGTGAGCTCCGGCAAGAAGAGGGAGAGTTAAAATTTTTCTTTTCTGGATATACTTGGGTGGCGAGTGGAGGTTTCCGGCGGTAAAAGACTCCAAATGCAGTGCAGGCTTCTTACATGATCACAAGCTTCGCCAAGCTGTTCTGCTGAGAGGTGGTGGTGCGCCGTGAGAAAGAGAGAGAAGAGAGCAACGAAGAAGAAGAAATTATAAAAAAAAATATAATAAATATATATAGTAGTTAATTTAAAGATTTAAATCTTTAACTTGGTAGAGTGTTACATATTATTCGAATAAAAAAAAAAATTAGTTGGTGTTTTATTTCTCTCAGGAATTAGTACTGTTAATTAAGTTGAAGTGTGACACTTATTTAGTTAGTTATGGAACATTGTTATGTGACAATTAATTGGAATATACTATAGTGCAATATAGTTTGATTTTTTTCCGGATTAATTGAGATGAAAATATAGGGAGGATGACAATTAATAAACTTAGAAGTGTGACAAAAATTGATTAAATTATTTTACATAGTTATAAGACTATATAAGGGTGTGACAATTACTTAAATAATTATGCAATCTCAATAGATGGTTAATAATACCATGATGTCATACAAATGTGACAAATTATTTAGATAAATAATTTTAATTAGTTTTGCAACGTTTCAATAACTATATTGTACTATAGTTGTAACAAAAGCGATCAACCGAATTAAGACGTGGTCTAAATTGTTAACATGTGTGGGTTAGTGATTTAAAGGTGAACCCAATCCAAATGACTAAAATGCCCTTCTTCCGTAAGACGGGGCCAAGGTCGAGTTAAACTGTGGAATGGGCTTGAAATGGGCCCCAAATCACCCAAAGTGGTTAGAGAGAACTAAATAAGGTCTGGTCTCAACAAGTAAACTAGAGTTGACTAAGTTTAAACCAGTTTGGTCTAAAGTCAACTAAAGGACATGAAAATATGGGAAAAAGGAGCAGAAACCTAAGAGATGGTCCTTAGGACCCGTTAGTGGGCCTAAGCCCAACAGGAACATTGATCATACATGTGAAACTAGAAGCTTGTTGAAAACTTAACTCTTATAAGGGTCTATGTATGCCAGATATTCTCGGGGGAAGACGTAGGACATTCCAAAGGATTCTAGAAAGACATTTAGTCTCACCAGGAGGTAAGTACACTTTCCTTGTTCCTGCCCTATTTCGGGCTTTATTTGGACTTGATGTTACTTTTATTTTAATGATGACATACATGCATCACTGTCTATTTCTAGATTCCTATTAAGCATGTATGATTTGTTTACGGGATGTTGGTATCCCTGTTTGCTATGGTCTACTGCCCGGACTCAGTGGAGCTAGGGAGCTCCGATAGGGGAATGTTCAGGGTAAGGACCCCCTAGCATTTCTTCCTGCCTTGCAAGAGAGGCGAATCTGGAGGTCTCTTCCTCACAAGGTACGGTATAATCAATCGCAGGTTAACACGTAGAAGAGGTAGTTCTACCGACCTGTGACTGGAGGGTCAAACGACCATCTAGGTCGTATTTACAGCAAATAGCTAGACATACTGGCCGGGAGTGAACCTTGTGTTTTCTTAAAACTTATTACAAAGCCCGAGGGCTTCTGTATCAGGGGTCGTACCTTTGATTTGTTTCTGGTAGACTCCTAGGACTTTACTGTTGATATTATGATCTCATTGGTTGTCATACTTCCTATTTATGACATTGTGACCTGCAGGGGTACTTACTGGGCTTTCCATTCGAAAGCTCATGTGTTTTCTCTTTTCCTCTTTTACAGATTCCGAGGTTTAGGAGGGAAAGGAACCTGGGGGAAAGTCACAGGGAGACCAGAGGTTTTAGGAGCCTACTTTATCTTTGTCTTTTATGAGCATTTTATTGTAGGACCCGTATAAGGACCAGACTGTTATGGGGCCTATGGACCCTAATGACTCTATGTTCTTATGAACTCGAGTTTTTGCTTATATTATGGATTGTTATCTGCTTATCACATTATTAGGCCTTGTATTCGAGTTGAGTTTATCTCTACTTTAATACGGCCCTCATTGATCGCTACTGAGGTCCCCTCAATCCGGCCTGTAGAGGTAATGACAGTAGTTTTGTGAAATTTTCCTTATATTAATTTATTGATTCAAGTTTACATATTTACTCTTCAAAATAAATGCCATGGAATTTTATCTATCTTTATTTTTCTATTTTATATTTAATATAATATATTTAGTCGGAATGACCATTACCCTAAGCTTATAAGGAGTGGTACTTTTGGGGTTTTTCTTTTCTTTTTTTTTTTAACTCAATGAATCTATTCTATCACTACGTAGGCAGTCGCAATAGAAACCTGTACAGACGAGTGCAGATCGTATGAAACGGGATACCAGTCAAGCTGGTATCTACAACCCCTACAAATATATTTTAATTATGCGTTTGTAGAAACTCAAAAGTATTTCTCATGTATTATAAATTAAATTTTGCATGGGTAAAATTTAAATTGATTTATTTTCATTTATACCCTATAAATATCAAGAATTTCACCTATTTTTTAAATTATATGTATGCATATGTGAAACCTCAAAAAGTATTTCTCATGTATATATAAGTTAAAAAAAAAAACTGTTTTGAGTTCTTAATTTAGGGGTTTTTTCATATGTAACATTCTAGAAGTTTTTTTTTTCGCAATTTTGAAGCATTATGTAGGAAAAGAAAATAAAATAGGTTTATGTGGTGATTTTGCAATTATGATATTCATCAACCAAAATCCATCAACCACTCTATTGATCCAACGGTCAATGTCACTCCTTGTTGTCCCTTTCCAAATGTCAAACACTTATTGGATGGGGATACCAGCCATTTGATACAATCCGCCTCATGTACAGACTATAAATTGGTATGAGCCTTGGAAAACCTACGCATAATCGGCCATCCTCCTCTCCTTGTGGGCCATCTTTGGCCTCGTTGCATCAACCTGCAAGGCCACTGACTACGTTCTCTATTCAGACAGATCTAGGTTCCACCCTGGCCAAAGCTTGTCGTATGACATGACCCGCCATGGCATCCCCGGCCCAGCATCCCTGGTCATGCAGGAGGACTGCAACCTGGTGAGCTACTTCAAAGGAGAAGTGGTCTGGGCCACCAACATCACCGACATATCTTTGTTGTGCTATCTAAGAGTTGACAACCACGGCAAAATCGAAATCATAGCCTTATGGATCCCGTACGGGGGATATGTTGCCTGGTCCACCCCCAGCAAGACCAGCGTCTATGGGGACTATGTTTTCATCCTTCAGTGGAACGGCGGCCTCGGCATCTTTGGCCCCAGCATCTGGTCCAGCCCTAACGAAGCAGAGATCGCCAACTCCTCCATTTCGGCAGAAGAGACCACGGACTACGTCATCTACTCTTATTCATTGCTGTCGATTGGACTCATAGCCAAGTACAAGAACTTCCAGCTCGTTCTTGAGGACAGCTGCAACCTGGTCCTCAGCCGCACCGATACCGGCAAGGTTTTGTGGCAGTCCCACAAGTTCAGCGGCTCGCATGACTGTGTCGTGACTCTCGACGGCAACGGCGAGTTGTTTGTTACACATGGAAACCGGGAGATCCTCTGGAGGTCTGAAACTCGTTCCAAGAATTATGGCATTTACGCGCTCGCGCTTCGTAAGGATGCGCGGCTTGTCATCTATGGCCCCCAGGTCTGGAATACTAAGCCCTTCTGGTAGACATATATATATATATATATATATATATATATATATATATATAGATTGAGCTGGTAGTGCTGTCTTTTCAGTAAGGGCATATATATGCATCCCATATACAAGCATACAAGCATTGAGAACAACCTTGTGATATATGGAATGCTGTTTAATGAAATAAAAGTGTGTGGAATATTGCAGTCTTGATATTATTTTATGTGTTTTTTTTTTAAATTCTGTGGTTTTTCATATCCTATTTTGGTTGCTCTTTTTCCTTTAAAGGCAAAACACTCCCACAGTATTATTATAAAATTAAAGATAGGATATTGATATTCATGTTTTTCACGGGAGGGAGCCGCATGATTTGGTGGCTGATGTATCACACATGAAAAAACACATTGATTGTTCTACTCTCTGTTGCAATAAATTTCCAGTGCGATTTTTCAATTTCTGTACTGTTTTATGTGGTCCATTGTTTAATCATATCATAAATAAGACAGGAATATAATTAATACTTGCGGACATTTGTTGAAGTTTTATGGAGATGACTTTTTGTCTTTTGGATATAGTATATATAAGATGACACCGGATAGATGACAAGGACGGCGTGATATATACTGATTGGTTTCTAACCTTGGAAGAGTGTAACTGCTTGAAACTCCCAAAAAGAGTAAAATACCAATCCATTTTTATCTCTTTCTATATAAGCCTTCAAGTTAATTAATTTTTTTTCTGAAACTATGAAGAATAATGAGATGGGAGATACTTGTTAGCCCTACAAGAGAAATACTGCACTTCTATGTGTGTATATGAAAGGCAACGCGTGCACCAAGCTTGAGTAAACAAAAAGAACAATCAGATAGCCTTTTTGTTATTTGAGAGAGTATTATTGCATGGTGCATGCACGTGGCCGTAAGAGAGCGACCAAACGACAAAATTGAAACAGCCTTTAATAATTAATATGCTTGTTGTTGAGAATTTATTCCTACATGTGCATTGCTTCACCACCCACTATTTTAGATATATAAGAGGCATAAAAGTCAAATGAAGCTAGAAGCCTAGATCTATAACTTATGCCTTCAAGTGTGCACCCCATGGATATCTATTACACTGGTTGCCAACATGGTCCTTAAATTAATTTTGGCACATGCCAAGAATATCTTATTGTATTATTGCAAGTATTGTTTGATGAGTTTTCATGTTAATTCTAGAAGTTTAATTGTAAGTATTAATTGAGATTTTATGATGACAAAAGTAATTGATCACTGGAAATAAGGATGCAATTATCTAATTGGTATGGGAACACTTGTATTATTAATATTAAGTTAGAGTTTACATTATAAGCTTAAAAAAATAATAAGGTCATTTGTATATATATATGTCGACGCATGAGTGGCAGACTTGTAAGATTTATCTTCCTCGAGGAAGGCCTCCTCACTGGTGGTCCTCTTAATGAAAGCCAAGCAGGGGCACACCGCACACTTATACGATTTAAGAGGCCGCATCATGACTCACGGGCCATAGCTCACAGGGAAGACTGGGAAACAACATCATGTTTTGGTCTATGTATTTCCGTTGCAACACTACTAGATCACGACGCACCTGCTGCTGATCTCGTTTATTACTTGAAAACTTGGATAACAATAAATTATAGGCCCATTTGGATTAGAGCTGGATTTTGGACCATGCCGGCCCGGGCCTGACACGGCCCAGCATAATTCGAGTGGTGCCTGACAGTCTGACACGACTTGGGATGAATAGTAACCGGTCATGTAACGTCCCGACCCGGATTCCGGGACCTCGGGCACGTAAACAGATCGGCCGCACCAAAGTGGAGATGAGCCCCACCCAAGTACAAGGCCTAAATAATCAAAGCAGATATCAATTAATAATCAAAGGTCTCAACAATAATAACAAATTCCTCAAAATAACCACAGCGGAAATAAAGCAAGTCACAAAGGGTCTATATGCCCTAAACAAATATCGGCCCTACATGGGTCCTAAACAGAGTGCCTCTCACACAGAAACAAAAGACAAGGAGATCATCCGACCTCAGCAAATATCCCACCCTGACTCTCGCACGTCTCCTAAGCTCGAGTCACCTACTCCTCAGGACTTGAAATGAGAGAAGGGAAAAGTGATGAGCTTTCGGAAGGAAAGCCTAGTAAGTACCCTGCAATGATCTCAAAAATGTAAACCACTAAAGATGATATCAAATCCAAGAACAAATCATCAACACAATGGGGCTACACCCCACACAATCAAATCCTAGGAGTCTACCACAAACAATAGTAACGGTATAACTCCTGCCCAACTATAGCCCTCGGGCTCTGGAAGAGGATTCCAAGAACAACTCAGCAACGATCCCCCGGACAGCAACACAGCCTCGAACTGCAAGCGACTAACCTGTCGCACCTCAATAGCGCCACCTCTCCCACGTGTTGACACGGCCAGTGAACCAACCCCACTGACAGGCAGGACAACCAGAGTATCGTTCCTCTGGCATAGCAAGCTGAACCGCCAAGGTGTCCCGTCCCTGAACGTTCCCTAGAACAACTAGAGTATCGTCCCTCTGGCATGGCAAGCTGAAACGCCAGGGTGTCCCATCCTTGAACGTTCCCCCAAACTGGAGCCCCCACGCTCCACTGAACCGGGCGGAAGAACAAACTCAGTTGGCGCATACCTCCCGGCCAGCACACAAGACCATGTGCCCATGATCAAGTGTCGGCCCACGGGTGGGCATGTCCAACAGAGCATTCCAACAAACAGGTAGTAATAACACTACCACAAGCACATCAATCACACACATACGAGGAAAGAGAGCAACAACTATCATGTATGTGCATGCATCCAAGAACAAGAGATATCATAAAGAAAGATATGCCAATAACTAGCATTCATCAAAACAAGAAACCCAAACAACGGGTAGAATCTAGGCAAGAGTATCTTACCTCTAACCGCAATCCAACCTAACGAACCGTATCTGTTCCGACGAAGCTCCACGCTCCTCGTCGATAACTGGTAAACACAGGTCCATACTCAAACACATACATGGGTGCTTAATAACATTATCACCTATGATACACATGCAACTAAATGGGCCAGACCCATTAATAAACCCAACTTACCTAGCTTAATTGACCAAATAGCTAACCCAACCAACTTGTCTCACATAACTTGACTTGACTAGACTCAACATGCCTTCAAACACATCTGATCTTCCAAACCAACCAACACAACCACTAGAATAAAACCAAAATCCAAATTCACTCTAGGTTAAAACAGCATTTGTTCATAAAGCCCAATAACCCAATCAACTCTTCAACAACCATGCATGTACCCAACCAAATAGACAGATTCTCTTATGTATCCTCTATTGTCGATCCATATAGAACAAAGCAAAGCATATAACCACATGAAATCATGCAGGCTAGTTGAATAAATTCCCCAGTTCAGAGGGTCCACAACAATCAATATGAACCTATCTTCAAGCATCCACACACACACACACGTCATCAACAAACCAATGTTTCATACTTACTTCATCCAAGCACCTTCAACCCATGCACACATTAGAACCACACTAAACCTCAACAAAGAGTAGCTAAAGACCAAATTCATTAAAACTCATGATACATTATTAAAACATTGTAGCGTGTCTGAATCTGTGAAGAAGCCAGGGAGGGGAGAGGGAGAGAAGGAGGAAGGAAGGAGAGAGAGGAGAAGACAAGAAAAATGAGGAGAATAATACTTTGTTGCCTTTCTCCATCGCATACCACTGCCTTATAAGCAGCTGTAATCGACAATACGGGACTGGCCTCTCTGAGGCAAAACGACAAACAGTACGTAGGCGTGCTCTGCGCCCGGTGTGGGATCGAAAATACACGCCCGGCATCGTGTCTTTGAAGAGACTCCATGCGATATATCGAATCACAAATGTCATTTTTGTTTTGAATTTGTGGGTTCTTCCATTCCTAATAGAGGCAAGCCTCTATTATTAATTACCCCAGACGAAGTCTTGGGAACCTCCGATTAAGGGCAAAAGTGTACAAGTAGAGGCAATGAAAAGAAAGACAATTCATTTATTGCAGAGAAAATAATTGATTACATATATTTATAATATATATGTACATTATTTTATTTATAATATTTATCTAAATATTTGACATATCGCCATTTGGGATTTGAATTTTATCGGCTACCTCAGGATGCCTGTTTGCCACCGCCTTGAGATTTGCATCATTTTAGGATCTTGAGATATTGGTTGCCTCAAGATATGTGCTCATTGCTGCTTTAAGCTTTGTGCCGCTTTATATTTCATTACCCGTATTACATCGAGAAGTATGTCACCTTGAAATCTGGTTTTCATTAGTCGTCTTCAAATGCTTTAAAATTTGTACTCAATCAGTATGGTGAAATTTATGCTCCTTTTGAAGTTCACTTTGATCTTATAGCAATGAATCTTTTCTCTTACTGGGGCCACATCCCATCAAATAAAGTGGATTTCCATGTATGCTAAAAATCAACCCTACTTTTAGTAAAGCCCGGCTGGCCATGTCACCTTAGTTATGAGGAGATAAAGCCTCTAACTTTGCAACCATTGGTTTAATTCACTATATCAAATCCTTTGACTTTCCCACCATTTTTATACTAGCAAATAGCTTGTTTCTGCAGCCCATATTCAACAACTTCAACTTATGAAGGTTTAAAAGGGTCTTCCCTTGGTGGGATCCGGTTAGCCATACCCATAAAGTTTCTAACTTTGCAACTACGGGCTTTCATGAAGCCATATCAAATTCCTTTGACTGGAAAAGGGTCTATTTCAAAGAATAGCCCCATTTGCCCGGTTCTTTGCATGCATTTGGGAATACAATTATTAGCTTTATTTCAAAGAAAAGCTCCCATTTGTCCAATTCTTCGCTCTAGCTTTCATCAAGCGAAAAAAAAAACTCTCAACAGCAGCAGCTGCTATAATTTTTAGCTCCCTTATACAACACTGAACTGAATTATGGACATCTAGAAAGCACCATGGATGCTATAGCTAAGCATTAAATACAGCAACTTCATCCAAGCATCCACCAAAGCAACAGCTTTTAAATTCATCAACATCAATTTATTCCTCCATGATTACAAACTTCTTTGAAACATTATAAGAAGCAGGTCATGGGCAAATAGAATCCTTGCTGTCTATGATCAATTTACATAAGACAAAAGTCCATATCTTTATAGAGCTTAAAATATTCATCACAAACATTCATTTATTAAGCTGTAAGTTTTCTTCATATTCACCATCAAAAGGTCATGATTCTTCTTGCAGTTTCCAGATCAGAATTGATGCTTTTGCAAAGCTCTTTCCCTTTGAAGAAGTTTTGCAGCAATTGACCTTTGGGAATCCTAGCACAGCATCATGGCCTCTCACAAGAAGTCTGCAACCTCTGGGAGTTTCCATTGATAGTCTTTTCTTGGACACTTGTTGTCCAAATTCTCTTCACTAAGATGGGTATTACCACATTTGTTCGCTTTATCTTGCAACAACAGCACAACAGCATCATAGTAACAGGACAGCAGCACAGCAGCGCGACAACCTCAGCACAACAATCAGAACAGCAGCTCAATGGCGTTAGCACACCCGCTTCAGTTGTCTCCAGCATATTGTATACATCTGGATCTATGGTTAGTGCCTTTATTCTGAAATAGTGAGCCCTTTTTCCATCAAATAATTTCTTTAGTCGTCGATTTTTGGTAGGTTGCTCATCTTCACATCCTTCTTGTGCATGAGATCCATTTTTTTTGATCGCCTTCGAATGGATTCAATACAATCTGAAACTTGGTGTAACCCATTCCTGGATCAGATCCGACATCTTCTTCAATCATGGCGGGCAGTCAGGATTCCGGTGGGACTTCGACAGTAAGTTTCTGCGATGATATCTCCGACGATGGATATGGCGGCAACACCGTTGCACCTTGGGGCAACCTTCCATGATCTTCAATTGTGGCAGCGGACTCAATTTCTTGTTGTATTAAGGCATTTGCACGGACCCGAGCCTATATCCTTCGGCAAGGCCATCAGATATAGGCCATTAGATATGATGGAGAGCTCTCCTCTTTCTCCAATAGCTACAGAGGACCTGACGGAGGGTGTTGGCGGCGGGCTCACTCAGCGGCGGTGTTGGCGACAGGCTTGTTCAGCGGCGGTGGTTCGGCATCCCCGACGAGGCAGCCAGGAGGGTTTAGGATTTCATCGAGAGGGAGGAGGGGAGGAGAGTATACCTTGCTCTTGTGCTTCTTCTTGTTTCTCTAGCTTTTTCCTCTCTCTCACTTCTCTGATTTTTCTCACTTCTTTCGCTCTGATTTTCTCCCTTTCTCTCTGCCGGTTTTTTTTTTATTTTTTATTTATTTTTTTTCCTGACTTCTCTTCCTATGTAGCCCTAGCCTCCTTTGATTTCTCTTCCCTTCGCCTCCATCTTCCAGCCTAACTTTCCAAATTTCGTTTGATTTGATTGATTTAATTTTTTTTTAATTAATTCTTTTTTTAATTATTATTTTATTATTTTATTTTTTTGTTTCATTTCATTTATTATTATTTTTATTTATTCATTATTATTATTATTATTATTATTATTGTTATTATTATTATTATTATTATTATTTATTATTATTATTACTATTTCATTATTTTATTATTATTTTATTTATTTATTCATTTATTTGAATTTGAATTTTGATTGTGATTTGGACTGATTGATTGATTCCAATTTAGCTTGACTGATTGACTCATTTTCTTTGATTGATTTATTCTTTTGTTTATTATTATTATTATTATTATTATTATTATTTATTCATTTGAATTTGAATTTGAATTTAAATTGTTATTTGGTTTGATTGATTTTGGCTATTTCTATATTTGGCTTGATTGATTGACTGATTCCTTTATTTCTTGATTTAATTTGAATCTTAATTTGACTTGATTGATTTATTTCTTCCATTGATTTATCTATTCCTTTATTTCTTGATTTAATTTGAATCTTAATTTGGTTTGATTTTTTTTTTTAATTTGAATTTTGTTCAAATTTTGATTTGGCTGATCTTCCATCCAAATTTTAATTTGATGCTGATTTTTTTTTTCATCCTAATTAGTCAAGATCACCTTTATTTAATTTAATTTTAGACATAAACAAATGCCCCCTTCATACTTCTCTCACGAATTTCCTTTGTGAGATTGAGTGAGATTGACTGATTCCTTTATTTCTTGATTTAATTTGAATCTTAATTTGGCTTGATTTTTTTTTTAATTTGAATTTTGTTCAAATTTTGATTTGGCTGATCTTCCATCCAAATTTTAATTTGATGCTGATTTTTTTTTCATCCTAATTAGTCAAGATCACCTTTATTTAATTTAATTTTAGACATAAACAAATGCCCCCTTCATACTTCTCTCACGAATTTCCTTTGTGAGATTGAGTGATAGAAGTAGGAATCCCCAAGTTCACTTTTCTTGATGTGGCTAATATTTCTCAACCCTTTTGGGACGTGGCTCAAGATTGCAGCGAACCTCCTCAAGGCCACGTCTTCATTCGTCACCGCCCTGCCTTTGATTTCGTATTAGAGCCCGCAATTAGATACAAAGGAGAGGAACATTCAGAGTGGGTGAAACGCCCTCCAAATCGGCTAGCCATTGCTCAATTGAGCATGACTTGTTGTTGTGAAGATGGTTCTACTGATGCGGTTTATTTGAAACCCGAGGGACACGTAAGAGATTTGAGGATGTTCCAAACTCTAGAACATAAGATCATCAACCACCGTCCGGGGTGGAGGGGTAAGAAGCCTGTTAGGAGTAATTTAATTGATCTCCCATATTATGCTAATTGGGCCAAAGATGTAGTCACCAAATATTCTCAAGAACTGTCCCGAGTAGAGCTAGTTGGCGGGATTGTGGCTTCAATCGGGCGTTATGACATCGATATGAATTTTTATAAAGCATTAGTGGAACTATGGTGTCCGGAGACTAACACTTTTCACTTTTTGTATGGGGAAGTAGGAATTTCATTATGGGAAATCAATCAACTTGGAGGGCTTCCAATTATTGGTGATATGTATGATGAAGTTGTACCTCACAATGACATAATTTGCCGACGGAGTAGTTCCAAATCTCTTGTTTTGAAGAATCTTTTCGACATCTTTCAATGGCTCGTAAGGCGAAGTGCTAATCAGGAAGTATTTTTTGAGGATTGGGTGAACTTTTTTAGGAAGTCCAGATTTGGTTCTCGATATGGTTCAACATCTGATCCACTCCGAAGCTTGTTTTTAACACAGATTTGGCTGCTTTCGTGGCTCTTTGCATTTGCCTTTTTATTATACCAAGCCATCGCAAGGTGGTCAGGCCTGGAGTTTTCATGATGGCATGCAACATTGCGCATGGGAGGAAAGTAGCTTTTGCCCCCGCAGTGTTGGCACGTTTATACTTGGGACTAAATGCTATGGTAAACCACAGGAAAGGGCCAGGTTTTTCTACCACAGTTTTCCCCATTCACTTCTTATATGCATGGGCTGCTTGTCATTTCCGGAGAGTGCTTCTTAAAAGGCAGATAGATAATAACACTTTGAGTATCTTGAGACTGTTGCGAATACCAGAGATGCTTTTTTTTATATGAATGCTTCCCCGACTCCATTTAACAATCGTATAGGTGTGAGGAAATTCATCAGGTTTGAGGTGAATTTTATATGGCGTCCCTTCTTATTCATGCATCATGGTGGCGAGACAGTGCGGACTCCAGATATCCGGCGGGACCCGAAGTATTGGATTCCCATACTATGGAATATGTGATGTGTCTCCGTTGTGGAATTCTTCCCCTTCGATGTGAGGGAGATTTGTTTGCAGAACCCTATAATCCACACCGATTCGGGCGTCAATTTGGATATGATCAACACACTCCGGCTTATATCGACGTTCCTAGAAGGTCTTCCTCTGTCGGGGTTCTCGCGGGTTATTGGCTTCACTTTTCCCGTCAGAAGACTTCCTGCCTATTCTATACTCCTGAACACGAAAGAAGTGGAAGGCTCATATTAATTTATGCACAAAAATGGTTGAGGAACGTGGAAGCTTTCTTCAATCAAGACTATTCATCCTTGATTCAAGATGACCTCAAGGACAAAAGAGTCATTACAAGAGATTGGGAGCGAGGCTCATCTTCAAAGAAGCCTTATTTTCATGATGAAAGCATCTTCATTGATTCCACCACTGATCTACTTGTCCCAACGAAGCGGCGACGGACTCAAGGTCTCTTTTCTTTTATATTATTTTTCTTACTATTATTATTTCAGAAAATCCTCAAGTAATTCTCCCTTCAAATCATTTTTTTTTGGTATTTTCCAGGAAATTTCATAAAATCTTCATAAGGTCTCTCCTCCAAATCTCCGGTTTTTTTTTTTTTTTTGACATTTTCCAGGAAATTTCAGAGAATCTTCAGAAAGTCGCTCCTTCAAATCTCCCCTTTTATTATTATTATTATTATTATTATTTCCAATAAATTTTAGAAAATCCTCCAGAAATTCTTCCTTCAAATCTCCGGGGTTTTTTTTTTCAAGAACTTTTCCAAAAACTTATTCTTTCAAGTCCTCACCATTTTTTTTATTATTATTAATATTTTTTAGCTCTAATTCCTCGGTCAACAGGAATACGAATTGAAGATACACCATTAGAAAATGTGAGGGTTGTCCAAGATCCCCCTATTGGTATGCAAGGCCCTTTTTTTTTTTTTGAGTTTAGGGTTTAAACTCGGAACTTAAAATTCACAGACCCAAGGATTGATGATGTTCTTCCATCAGATTTGGAAATGCCTCAAAATTCTTTGATTGGTAAAGGTACGTTTCTGTGACTAATTGTTTATGCATCTTCAACGGGTCTAAAAGGAGATTCCAACTTCAGGCCTAATGAAGACACAAGAGTTTGATAATGTGGTTGAGGAAGGTTCCCCTAATCCGGTACAAGGTTGTTGTTGTTGTTGTTTTTTTTTTTTTGAAATAAAGAGAAAGAGGCAATGGCACCCCCTTTCTTTTAGGCTCTGAAAAGGTTGATAGCTCTTCATCTTTTGGGTCAATTCCCTCCGCAAACTTTATAAGGGATGCCCCCACTGATATGGAAGAAGGAGATGGTGCCAATACCGATGCAGAAAGTGCATTTGCGACACGACAAAAAGAAGGCGATTATATATATATATATATATATATATATATATATATATATATATATATATATATATATATATATATTTTTATTGACAACTTCTTTATATTGGTCACCCAAGAAATTATCAAAGATGCTCAAACCTCCACAGAGGAATTGGAAAGTGATAACTCCAATGCTAACATTGAAATTACATCTTCGCCCAAGCAGGACAAAGGTTTTTTTTTTTTTTTTTTTAAAGGAAAGACGTATTGACATCTTTTCTTGGAAATGCAGTTGCCCGGAAAGATGACAACTCTCCGTCTTTGGAAAGAGCCTTTTCAGGAGAAATTATCAAGAAGTCCCCCTTCCCTTTAGCAGAATTGGAAGGTGATGATGTTAACGCTGATGCAGATATCAATCTCGAATCTCTGTCAAAGCAACACCAAGGTGGTGGTTTTTATTTTTATTTTATTATTATTATTTTTTTTAGTACTTATTTGTGTGTCTTCTTTCAGGTGATGATGTAGTCACACCTTTGCCAACACCACAAGGTACATTGATCTCCTCTTTCTTCCAATTTATGTATTCATTTCTTTTACATTATTCTCATCGCCATTTGCATATCATTTCCACAGACCTGACAAATCTACCAAATGCTGTGTTGGCCTTGCGAGATGAGATGATTAATGCTATCAAGTCTCTCAATTATGGTAAATGTCAAAGCATCATTGATAAAGTGAGGGGATCAAATTTACTTCTTAAATCCTTCAACATCGATATGGCCGGTCTTGAGCCCATCCTGGAAAGGATATCCCAATGTATCACTTATGTTAAGGAAACTTTAGAGGATCCTAGTGTCAAAGCTCATGTTCATAATCAGCAAGCCAAAGAATGTGTGCTTGAGAAAACTTCCGCACTCGAAAGCCTTACTAAACATAGGATGGACTTGGCTACTGAGATCAATATAAAGAAGGAGAAGTATCAGGAACTTGCTGCGAAACACCATCAGCTTTAGGCCTAGCTTTGTGGAATTTCAAACATGATGAAGACTTTAGATGAAGAGATCACAGTTTCAGCAAGGTTTTTGGAAACTTCGGAGCATACACAAGCAAATCTTCAGATTGCGTTGGATGAGACGCAATATGAAGATTTGCTTGTGTATGCTCCGAAGTTTCCAAAAACTTTCGGAGATTATTCGGGCACTCCTCATGTTGCTCTTTTCAAGAAATGGCTCGACGAATTGGAGGAAGCGAAGGAGACAGTTTCTCGGGCATTGAAGACCTCTCTTTTCCCCCACTTTGCTAGTTAGCTTTGGTAGCTACTTTTGTGACATTTGTCATTATATTTGAATTTGACTCACTTGCTTGCATTTATTCCCACTTTGGTTCTTGTCGCATAACATGTTATAACTTCTCATTCTTATTTATTTTCTTTATTTTACATTTAGAGCGTGAATGGGCCTGGAGATTTGGAAAAGGCCTTTTTTTCTTTTCTTTTCTTTTCTTTTTTTTTGTTTGTTTGTTTTTTTTTGGACTTTTTTTTAAATTTTAAAATTTTTTTTTTGACAATATGGAGAGTTCATGTATTTGCCTCAGGAAGTACATTTAATTATACATGACCGATCTACCCTTTACGAGGAGTCGGACGTTCCGTCATAGACAAATATATGCCCCCTTTATTTCATTGAATAGATTCAATACAAAAAATACATGAAATTTAATGTTTTGCCTCGGGAAGTACGTGTAATCGTACATGACTAATCTACCTCTATGAGGGACCAGACGTTCCGTCATAGGCAAACATTTTTTATCATGCATAGTATTTCTTTAGAAACCGACCATTAATAAGCGGCATTGGTCTTTCTCCATTTGCGTCAATGAGTTGATATGCACCTCCTTCGTAGACGATCTCTACAACATAAGGACCTTCCTAATTTGCCTTAAATTTGCCCCCGGTCCGTTTGTTGGTGACGATAGGTCTTCTGAGGACAAGAACCATCTCTCCTTTTGTAAAAGTCCGGAATCGAGCCAGTTTATTGTAGGCTTGAGACATCTTTGCTTTGTAGACTTCGAGATTCTGCTGTGCTTCGATCCTCTTTTCATCAAGGAGTCCAGCTCATCCAGGCGAAGCCTAATACTATCTTCATTTGATATTTCATTTTGCACTGCCATCCTTAATGAGGGAATTTGGATTTCAAGTGGAAGGACCGCTTCAGTTCCAAACACCAAGGAATATGGTGCACTGTGTTGGAGTTCTATAAGTGGTGCGATAAGCCCATAACATCGCAGGGAGTCTCTCATGCCAATCTCTTTTATTTTTGGACACAGCCTTTTTCAATAGCTTTGAGAGGGTCTTGTTGAATGCTTCTGCCAACCCATTTGCTCTAGCATTGTAGATGGACGTATATCTCCAGTCTATCTTATGATGCTGTGCAAATCTCCCAATTTTGAAGCTTTTGAAGGCGGGTTTTTACCACTCTGAGATAATTCTCCTTGGAGTCCCAAATCTATATAAAATATTTTCCTTGAAGAACTTGATAATATTTTTGGTCTTCACTTCTCTTAGCGGAATAGGTTCTGCCCACCTGGAGAAGTAATCTGTTGCAGCCAGTATGAATCGGTGCCCCAAAGATGATGGAGGTTCAATGGGACCGACTACATCTGTTCCCCATATCTCGAAGGGCCATGAAGAGACTGTAGGGTGTAAGGTGTTTGGATGTTGATGGATGAGCATAGATGGCATCTTCTGGCATAATCGATGCAATCTTTAACCATAGTTGGCCAATAATATCCCATGCGCTTAATCTTAAGTCGCATCTTGGGTCCGGATTGGTGTGCACCACACATTCCGGAATGTACATCATGCATAACATCTTTCGCTTCTTCATAAGAAAGGCATCGCAGGAGTAGTTGATCATACGACCTGTGGTATAATGTGTCATTTATCAGGGTATATCTTAAAGCTCTTCATTTTATTTGAAGACCTTCTGATTTGTTCCCTAGAAGTTTATCATATTTGAGATATTCTATGAATGGTTGCCTCCAATCTTCCTCTGGTATTTCGAGGGTGAAGACTTCCACTTTGCCCCTAGTACTTTCCTCTTTAACATCATCAAGGATTGTACCTATGGATCTTCTATTTCTTATAGTAATATGAATTTCTTCATAGTCTGGATTTGCCATCTCCTTAGCTACTCTTGCCAAAGAATCAGCTTCTCTGTTTTCTGATCTTAAAACCCTCCTCAACTGTACTTGGGGGATTTTCTTCATCAGATCTTTGACCCTCTTACAATATTTAAGAAATTCAGGCTTATATACTTTATAATCTCCTTCGACTTGCTTGATGATGAGTTGTCAGTCTCCAAAGATGTGTATATGTTGGATTCCCATCTTGATCACCAATTCCAAACCAGCTATGGGAGCTTCATATTCTGCTTCATTGTTGGTGCATGGCTCTGTAAGGGAAAGAGCATATCTTAGAATCCCTCCTTTTGGTGTGACGAACACAAGTCCTACCCTAGCTTTAATTTGTGGAATTTGAGCCGGAGTGCCGGTTTTATAGACGACGCTCTGTCAAAGTATAGTCGCCATTCTGCTTTTTTCATTGCCAGTGTCTCTTCATCGGGGAGATCATAATTAAGGGGTGAATCATCAGGGAAAGGATGTCGCCGCCGTGAAATTCAAGTAATGCCTGTCCCTTAATAGCCTTCTGTGGAGTGTATGTTATGTCAAACTCTATCAAAATCAGCGCCCATTTTGCAAATCTTCCCGTAAGCAACGGCCTTGTCATAAGATATTTGAGAGGGTCAATTTTTGATATGAGGATGACTTTATGTGCTAGCAAGTTGTGTCTTAGTTTCTTGACTGCAAACACTAAAGCTAGACAATGCTTTTCAATTTGTGTATATTTACTCAGCTCCTATCAACATTCTGCTGAGATAATATAGTGCATTTTCCTTACCATCTTCATTGTTCTGAGCCAGCATAGCTCCTAATGACCCTTCCAATGCGGCAGTATACAAAATCAGCGATTTTTCAGGAATTGGGGCCCCCAATACTGGTGGATGCAACAAATATTGTTTAATATTTTCAAAAGTCTTTTAGCATTCATCATCCCATTTGAAGGGCATATTTTTCTTGACTAATTTGGAGAACGGCTTGCATCTTCCAGACAAGTTAGAGATGAATCTTCTGATATATGCTAAGCGCCCTTGAAAGGACCACAGCTATTTCAATGTCTGTGGAGGTGGCATTTCCAAAATTGCTTTTATCTTGGAGGGATCTATTTCTATCCCTCGATGCCTTACAATGAAGCCCAGGAACTTCCCCAATAGAACTCCAAAGGCGCATTTCATGGGGTTCATTCTCAATTTGTATTCTCTGAAGCGTGTGAAAACTGTCTTCAGATCCTCCAGATGTTTGTCTTTAGAATTTGCTTTGACCACAAGATCATCCACATAGCATTCAAAAACTTTCTGAATTAGATCATTAAAGATTCTGGTCATTGCCCTTTGATATGTTGCTCCCGCATTTTTCAAACCAAATGGCATTACTCTATAACAGTATATGCCCATAGATGTTCGGAAAGAAGTATGTTTCTCATCATCTGGATGCATTTTGATTTGATTGTACCCAACGTATCCATCCATGAAGGAGAACATCTCATACCCTCAAGTATTGTCGATCATGATCTCCATGTGGGTAGGGAAAATCATCCTTGGGACATGCTTTCTTCAAATCTCTCAAATCAACACATATCCAGATTTGCCCATTCTTCTTCTTCACAAGGACTATAATCCGCTACCCAATCGTGGTATTTCTCTTCCCTAATAAAATTTGCTTCAATCAATTTTTTTGTTTCTTCCACCACTTTCTCCTCTAGGTCAAACTTCATCCTTCTTGGAGCTTGCTTGACAGGAGTAGCCTTGGGGTCAATAGCTAATCTGTGAACAACCACTTCATTATCCAGCCCTGGCATCTCATTGTAATTCCAGGCAAAGCAATCGATATGCTCCTTCAAGAGGTCTTTGAAAGATGCCCTTTCCTCTTCTGATAGTTGTGCACTTAGAAAGTTTGGTCTCGGGTCTTCATCACTTCCTAAGTTGACTTTAACTAGCTCATCAGTTGTCTCTTGTCCCCTATCTTCCAGCTCAGGTGGTGCAGTCTTTACTTTAATGCCATCATTTTCAGTGAACGTTGTCATATAACAGGAATGCCTAGAAGTCAAAATAACCCATTCCTCTCTTGTCTGCATGTGGAGGGTTCCACAGTTGGTGAAAGCTTTGAGGTACTTTCTTTGTCCACTTCATCTTGCCCCCAAACCTTTCAACTATTGTTTTGAGCTTGTCAGGGTAATAGTTAGGGAAGTTTATAGGCTGGACTTCATTATCCTCTTCGTCTTCAATGTTTATAATGTCATCATCTGCAATTTTATTACTTTTGGCTATGTAGAAAAGGATGCCTCTCTCATTTCCATATCGAGCCGGTATATAGAATGTCTTCAAATACTCGACTGTATTAACATTTAAATCATGCAGGGACTTATAGAGACCATCCGAAATCCTTGTGATGTGTAAGCTACTCTCCTGGGTAGACCCTTTATCATGACCCTTACACTGGTAAGTATTTGCATCTTTTACATCTTCTGAGGATTCAGTGTCGCTACCAAAATGAGGCAATGGCGACTTGCCCCCTTTGGATGCACTAAGGTAATACCTTGCATCTTCATAGTGTATTTTGTGAATAGCGAAGGGTTGGATTTCTCCATCAATTCTAAATTCTTCTCCATCCACCATATACTTCACAAACTGATGAAGCGTTGAGGGTACCATTTGGTTTTCATGGATCCATGGCCTTCCCAACAAGGCTTTATATGAAGCATCAGCATCGATCACATGGAACTTCACATCAGATGTCATCTTTCCAAATTTAATTGGGAGGGTGATGGACCCTAATGCCTTTTGGCTATGCTGACTAAAACCCTGAATGACAATTTTCTCTGAAGATAAGTGACATATTTCAAGGGCCAGTGCTCGGAGAGTGTTGAGGGTCATTAGGTTCACAGAGGACCCTGGGTCGATCAAAATTTGGTTGATTTTCATCCCGTCACAAGACCCCGTCACATACAATGGCCTGTTGTGTTCTGTAGTTCCAAGCAACAAGTCTTCATCTTTGAAAGATACTAAAGGTGTATGAAATGTGTATAAATATTCTTTCATGTTGATTTCAGCAAAATAGGCTTGATACTCTTCAGGATTCTGTAGGGCGTGTATTAAAGACTCCCTGACTTCTGCAGACATCATCAATGCGTATACATGCTGAGAAGAGCCGGGACTTTCTTCAAGTGTGCCAAGATATTATAATCTGGCTTCTTTGATGGTTTCTTTGGCGAGATATTCCCATCTTCCACCATTTTCCCTTTATTTTTGTCATTAGAGTTGGCAGCCTGTCTTGACTGAAGTATTTTCCCAGTTCTAAGTGGCATCTGATGTACATGGTATGACACCTCATCTTCATCATCGTCTTCTTCATCTGGGAAATTCAACTCATCATCAGAATCTTCTTGACAAGTCCTGGCTCGACACACTACCTTTTCCTCAAAGTGGTCTTTTGCTATTGTCAAATTCCCCATCAAGACTTGTTTTTGTAACCACTTTTGGAAATTTTGGCATTCCTTTATGGTATGTCCCACAAGTCTGTGATATGGACAGTAATTTGAGTGACTGTCGAGATGCATCAAGCACGGCCTTTTAGGGTTAGGTAATTCTAGTCTCAATTCCATGGCTTGATCAAAAAGTTCTTTCCTCTTACTCTTCTTAATCTTGATGCTTTGGAGAACATACTTCCTCTTATCATTGGTTGTTTTTGTTGGAGGTGAAGACTCTACGACCTCCGAAACAAAATTTTGCCCTGATGCTTCTGGAGGGTATCTTCCAGACTCATCCCACTCAGCATCTTCAATATGCAGTTGTAGTAATATGTTTGCTGATGCTTCTGTCACCCTCTGAATGAAAGCAGGGATTTCTCCAGTGACATAGCCTTCCTCTTAAGATCTTATATTTTGGGGTCTTTGGGGTGTAGTATGGCTTCTTTGGGCTTTCTCTCGTTGGGTGGTTCCAAGAGTTCCAAGCGTTCAGCCTTCTTCACTCTTTCCCCTAACGCCATCTTCTTCTTCGCTTCTTCTGGCGATATAGGGCCCGCAGATACTTGATCATATGACTCTTTCCGCTCGTGAGAAGCTGTCATCATCATAATCATCTGGGTTATATAAAGGATATTCTCCTCCAGAAATAACCCTACAAGTTTCTACTTATGTACTTTCACTATCTTCTTCAACCAATTCCCCAAGTAATTCTTCAACCTCCTTGAGAAAATAGTCCTTGAGAGTGATCAAGACCCTTTCCTTCTGCTCATACTCGTCAAGGGACTTGATATACTTTTCTATGATGGACTTCTTGTGCTTCAACTTTTCACACTTCTATTTCCTCTTTTTGTTCTTCTTCTTTGTCTGTTTTATTGGGAGCCCTTTAGGAGGTTACTGGGAACATCTCCATGTGATTCCTGGGAGCTCAGCTAACTTCTTCAACATCTTCTTTGATTTTTTGGATATAAATACTTCCCACAATTCTTCTGGAACAACAGGAGGTTTATTGTCATTTGCTAGTTGAAGTATAACTTTATTTCCTACTATTGTGATCTCCCTTGGGGATGAACCCTCATGGTCTAGTGTAGTGACATAGCGGATATGCTCAGCTGGTTGCTCGAACAAAACATTTTTAAAAAGTGTGATTTTGCCCTCTTGATATTGCCTTTCAAGCCAATCTTTGAAAACGTAGCAATCTTCGATTGTATGTCCCAAGACTGTGGTATGGGCAATAGTTGGGATGGTCTTTCTTATTTTGCTCTTCTGGTCTTTTGCATTCAGGGAGTTGCAGACGTTCTTTTACAGCATCTTTAAAAATCTTATGTACTTTATCTCTTCTAAAAGAATACTTTTTATTCATCCTTTCTTTTAAAGAAGGAATCGAAGAGGCCTCGATTCACTACCGGCAGCACCTAAGCTGGGTGGCTTGACTTGTTCCGGTTTATGAGACTCCATGATGCCTTTTCCTTTATCAATGTTGAAGGCTGTAGCAGTGTACTTGACGCCTTCCGCCTTTTTGGGTTTTTCTCCATCATTTCTTGAGGGCTGGAAACTGGACAACACCTTTGGGCTAGTCCTTTCCAATTTCTTAGCTTGTGATATTAGTTCTTGAAATGTGGTGATGCCAGATGTACTTAGAAAGGGTGCCATCCAACTATCGATGTTCCCGAGCAATAAACCCACTGCTTGTTGTTGATCAAGGGGTTGTTCACATTTGATGCTTAGGTTTCTCCATCTCATAATATAGTCCACCACTTTTTCATCTTTGGTTTGACGAGTGGCTGCGAGATCAGCGATCGTGATTTTGTCACTTACGCCCCCGAACCATACCCGAAAGGCATCTTTTAGCTGTTGTCAGGTTTGAATTGATTCGGGTTGCAAGCTTGTATACCACTCAAATGCTACTCCCATGAGACTTGCAGAAAATTGTCTGAGGAGGAGGGAAGGATTGGCACTAGTGTCCCCACAGGCTGTTACAAAGTGAGCCAAGTGTTGATCAGGATTACCAATTCCATTAAATTGCTTGAACTTAGGAACATTGTACCCTTTAGGATAGGACACCAAGTCATGGTAACTGGGATAAGGTTTGTCTCCATCAACTCTTATCTCACCTCCCTTGGCATGTTTTGAGGTTCAGTGACACTATTTCTTTGTATCTCCTCAGAAGTTATTATTGCGGTAGACTATGAGTTTCCCCTTTGCTCTATTGGCCTAAGGATCTATCTTGGTTGAGGAATCGGGCTTTTCGATCTTTGTGTTTGTTCAGATCGATTTGCCATTAAGGTAGCTATTTGTCGTTGCATTTCTAGCATTGACTCCATCATCACCGTCATGTTTTCATTAAGCCTTTTGTATTCAACATCTCGATTATTATTTTCATGTGGGGTAAAGGCAGGCTCTTCCCCATCATCTTCATTTAGAGGGTCTATTTCCCTCTGCCTTCTTGGCATGTGAGGTAGTGGGAGGCAAATCCCTACCCCCTGTCCCTCATATGGCATGTGGCTTGAACTCTATTCTCCAAACAAAGCTTGAGAGTCCACTACTCGTCTACGAGATCTTGTGACGGGCCCTGGTTGTTCTTGTTCAGGTGTTGGGTCTCCTCGAGCTTCAGTGACCATTCGAACAGTATGTACTTCTACATTCACATTAGACATTTCTTCATCTTCCGTTTTTCTCCTCCATTGAAATTTAGAGCGGAAGGTTGTAGCTTGAGTTTTTGCAGAAGCTATTCGATCAAACTCCGTCTTCCGTGCATTTGATACTAATTGCTTCTTCTTTTGGTAGAACTCTTTTGGCATTATCTTTTCTGATTGTAGCTTCTTTGATGCTGTATAAGTCTTGTAAAGGTTCTTGCTAAAAGAGTCCTTGTGATGGGTTTTCGGGGGTCTACCACCTTTGTTTTCATTTGGCTGGGAACGCAACTCTGCGGTTGTTGAGTTCTTTTTTACCAGCTTAAGTGGCTAAAATGAGTTGTTGAAAGTGCCCATCTGGCTGTGTTTGTGCTCTTGGAATGACACAAAGTCCAGCTTTTGTCTTGGAACATTCGTCTTCCTTAGTGCAAGCCTTGAGAACACACTCTTCTTTTCACGTGTATACTCATCAGATTGAAATATTCCACTTTTTCGTCCCTTTGCTGTAACAGTAAAAGTGGGCTCGTCATCTTCATCATTTTAGGAAACTATCCTCTTAGGGCGGGATAGCCTCTTGAAAATAGATACCCTTGATGGTTCTTCAAGAATGATCTTCTCTCCGTCCTCTAACAATCACATTCTAATTACGACCCCCGGATGGAAGCGGGCTGGTCGCCGTGATTCTCCTCAGATGAAGATCTTCTCACAAACTGTACAGACTCAGAGATTGTGCCGAATCTAAATTCAGCTCCAGTAGCCTTAGTGCTGAAGATACAGTTAGGAAGTTGAACTTCAGGTCCTTCTCCAAGGAAAATAGTAAGCTTTGGGCTTCTAGGTGCGGTTGAATTCTTGAATGCCATTTGGTCTTGCAACAAGAAAAATCAACAATGTTAGGTTTCTTATAAAAACCATGCCTCTACTTGTACTTTTGCCTCAAAGATGGGAGGTGGAATGGTCCCTCACCGCGCAAGCTGTAATTTGGGGGATCGAAAATACCCGCTCGGCATCGTGTCTTTGAAGAGACTCCAGGCGATATATCGAATCACAAATGTTATTTTTGTTTTGAATTTGTGGGTTCTTCCATTCCTAATAGAGGCAAGCCTCTATTATTAATTACCCCAGACGAAGTTTTGAGAACCTCCGATTAAGGGCAAAAGTGTATAAGTAGAGGCAATGAAAAGAAAGACAATTCATTTATTGCAAAGAAAATAATTGATTACATATATTTATAATTACATTATTTTATTTATAATATTTATCTAAATATTTGACATATCGCCATTTGGGATTTGAATTTTATCGGCTGCCTCAGGATGCCTGTTTGCCGCCGCCTTGAGATTTGCATCATTTTAGGATCTTGAGATATTGATTTCCTCAAGATATGTGCTCATTGCCGCTTTAAGCTTTGTGCCGCTTTATATTTCATTACCCGTATTACATCGAGAAGTATGTCGCCTTGAAATCTGGTTTTCATTGGTTGTCTTCAAAGGCTTTAAAATTTGTACTCAATCGGTATGGTGAAATTTATGCTCCTTTTGAAGTTCACTTTGATCTCATAGCAATGAATCTTTTCTCTTACTAGGGCCACATCCCATCAAATAAAGTGGATTTCCATGTATGCTAAAAATCAGCCATACTTTTAGTAAAGCCCGACTGGCCATGTCACCTTAGTTATGAGGAGATAGAGTCTCTAACTTTGCAACCATTGGTTTAATTCACTATATCAAATCCTTTGACTTTCCCACCATTTTTATACTAGCAAATAGCTTGTTTCTGCAACCCATATTCAACAACTTCAACTTATGAAGGTTTAAAAGGGTCTTCCCTTGGTGGGATCCGGTTAGCCATACCCATAAAGTTTCTAACTTTGCAACTACGGGCTTTCATGAAGCCATATCAAATTCCTTTGACTGGAAAAGGGTCTATCTCAAAGAATAGCCCCATTTGCCCGGTTCTTTGCATGCATTTGGGAATACAATTATTAGCTTTATTTCAAAGAAAAGCTCCCATTTGTCTAATTCTTTGCTCTAGCTTTCATCAAGCGAAAAAAAAACTCTCAACAGCAGCAGCTGCTATAATTTTTAGCTCCCTTATACAACACTGAACTGAATTATGGACATCTAGAAAGCACCATGGATGCTATAGCTAACATTGCATACAACAACTTCATCCAAGCATCCACCAAAGCAACAACTTTTAAATTCATCAACATCAATTTATTCCTCCATGATTACAAACTTCTTTGAAACATTATAAGAAGCAGGTCATGGGCAAATAGAATCCTTGCTGTCTATGATCAATTTACATAAGACAAAAGTCCATATCTTTATAGAGCTTAAAATATTCATCACAAACATTCATTTATTAAGCTGTAAGTTTTCTTCATATTCACCATCAAAAGGTCATGATTCTTCTTGCAGTTTCCAGATCAAAATTGATGCTTTTGCAAAGCTCTTTCCCTTTGAAGAAGTTTTGCAGCAATTGACCTTTGGGAATCCTAGCACAGCATCATGGCCTCTCACAAGAAGTCTGCAACCTCCTGAAAGCTCTGGGAGTTTCCATTGATGGTCTTTTCTTGGACTCTTGTTGTCCAAATTCTCTTCACTAAGATGGGTATCACCACATTTGTTCGCTTTATCTTGCAGCAATAGCACAGCAGCATCATAGTAACAGGACAGCAGCACAGCAGCGCGACAACCTCAGCAAAACAATCATAGCAGCAGCTCAATGGTGTTAGCACAACCGCTTCAGTTGTCTCCAGTATATTGTATGCATCTGGATCTATGGTTAGTGTCTTCATTCTGAAATAGTCAGCCCTTTTTCCATCAAATAATTTCTTTAGTCGCCAATGTTTCGCAGGTTGCTCATCTTCACATCCTTCTTGTGCATGAGATCCATTTTTTTTTATCGCCTTCGAATGGATTCAATACAATCTAAAACTTGGCGTAACCCATTGCAGGATCAGATCCGACATCTTCTTCAATCATGGCGGGCAGTCAGGATTCTGGTGGGACTTTGGCAGGATGAACTTTTTGCGATGACGTCTCCGGCGATGGACATGGGGGCAACGCCGTCGCACCTTGGGGCAACCTTCTATGATCTTCATTGGTGGCGGCGGACTCAATTTCTTGTGGTATTAAGGCGTTTGCATGGACCCGAGCCTATATCCTTCGGCAAGGCCATTAGATATAGGCCATCAGATATGACGGAGAGCTCTCCTCTTTCTCCAACAGCTATAGAGGGCCTGACAGAGCGGTGTTGGCAGCGGGCTTACTCAGCGGCCGGTGTTGGCGCATGACTTGTTCTCATGGGCGGCGGTTCGGCATCCCCGACGAGGCAGCCAGGAGGGTTTAGGATTTCATAGAGAGGGAGGAGGGGAGGAGAGTATACCTTGCTCTTGTGCTTCTCCTTCTTTCTCTAGCTTTTTCCTCTCTCTCATTTCCCTGATTTTTCTCACTTCTTTGTCTCTGATTTTCTCCCTTTCTCTCAGCCGGTTTTGACTTCTCTTCCTATATAGCCCTAGCCTCCTTTGATTTCTCTTCCCTTCGCCTCCCTCTTTTAGCCTAACTTTCCAAATTTTGTTTGATTTGATTGATTTAATTTTTTTTAACTAATTCTTTTTTAATTATTATTTTATTATTTTTTTGTTTCATTTCATTTATTATTATTATTATTATTTATTCATTATTATTATTATTATTATTATTATTATTATTATTATTATTATTATTATTATTATTATTATTTTATTATATTTTATTTATTTATTCATTTATTTGAATTTGAAATTTGACTGTGATTTGGACTGATTGATTGATTCCAATTTAGCTTGACTGATTGGCTTATTTCCTTTGATTGATTTATTATTTTATTTATTATTATTATTATTTATTTATTCATTTGCATTTTAATTTTAATTTAAATCGTGATTTGGTTTGATTGATTTTGGCTTGATTTTGGCTATTTCTTTATTTGGCTTGATTGATTGACTGATTCCTTTATTTCTTGATTTAATTTGAATCTTAATTTGACTTGATTGATTTATTTCTTTCTTTATTTATTGATTTATATATTCCTTTATTTCTTGATTTAATTTGAATCTTAATTTGGCTTGATTTTTTTTTTAATTTTAATTTGGTTCAAATTTTGATTTGGCTGATCTTTCATCCAAATTTTAATTTGATGCTGATTTTTTTTTTAATCCTAATTTGTCAAGATCACCTTTGTTTAATTTATTTTTAGACATAAACACCCGGACCTTCGAGGGGCTGTTGTAACAGACTCACCTCTTTAATTACAAACAAACACTAATTAAGATAAGATAATAACTAACTCATAACAGCCTAATCATATGCAATCATCCACAAACATAATTTCATAATGAAGTCCTTGTATTGTGAGCTGCGAGTCTGCCTCTTCCTTCGCGCGTGCTTCGACGAAGTCCGTGATTTCAAGCGCTCCCTATCCGCGCTGCCACAGCTTGCCCCTCCTGCATTTAGCCTTGTCCTCAAGGCTAAATTATGGAAAATCACGGCGAATCTTCGCGAGTGGCTCCCAAGTAGCGCAGTGCTGGGTTGGCCCTCCCAGTGAATGAGTAATTGGGGAACCTGTTGACCATTCAATAAAATAGTGCGCCTGTTGAGGACGGCCAGCGGTTTGACCATAGGTTGCTGGTCAATGAAGTCGTCAGGCAGTGGATTGGTTTAACACGTCGGATCACCAATAAATTTCTTCAGTTTGGAGACGTGAAAAACGCTGTGGAGTTGGCCGTGACGGGAAGGGTGAGGCGATACGCCACCACGTCGATTTTTTTAGTGATCTGGAAGGGGCCGTAGAATCGCCGCTCGAGCTTGGTGTGCTTGCAGTGGGTCAGGGATGATTGGCGGGGAGGCACCAGGCGAAGGAGAACCCAGTCACCCACACTGTAGGAAACGTCAGTACGGTTGGCATTGGCCTGAGAGCGCATCCATGCCTGGGCGCAGGCTAAGTTGGCACGCAGAGTGGAGATTATGTTGGCGCGCGCTGTGAGCTGTTCATCCACCGCAGCTACCGGTGAAGCTCCCCCTATGTAGTCGATCAACGATGGAGGTGGACGGCCGTAGACCGCTTCAAATGGGACATTTTAATGGCAGAGTGCTAGGAGGTGTTGTAGTGCCACTCCGCCTAGTGGAGGTATGGAAGCCATTGACCGGGGTGATCACCGGTGAAGCATCGAAGATAATCCTCGAGGTAACGGTTGAGGATCTCCGTCTGGCCATCGGACTGGGGATGGTACATGCTGCTCATCGCGAGTGCAGCCTATTGCAGCCGGAACAACTCCTTCCAGAAGGCACTGATAAAGAGTGGGTCGTGGTCCGACATGATGCTGGCCGGAACACCGTGGAGCCTCACGATTTCTCTAGCGAAGACGTTCGCGACTTGGATAGCGGTGAAGCTTGGGCCAAGCGCTGTAAAGTGGGTGTGTTTGGAAAGTCGATCGATGACAACCATGATGGTGGTCTTCTCGGAGGACGGTGGAAGGTTGGTGTCGAAGTCCATGGAGACTGAATGCCAAATTGACCCCGGAATGGGGAGCGGTTGTAGTAAGCCTTGTGGTGCCCGGTTAAAAGGCTTGGTTGATTGGCAAATGGCGTAGCGGCCCACAAACTCTTGGACGGACTTTCGGAGCTCCGACCAAAAGAAGGTGCTGGCAATGCGTGCCTGGGTGCTGGTGACACCTGCATGACCGCCAACAGGGGAGGCGTGGAATTCAGACAGAATGAGGAATTGTAGAGCGCTATCGTTTGGCACGACTACACGATCACTGAAGAAGAGAAGCCCATCACGCAATGTAGTAATCGTGGTGCTCACTGGAGTGGATGTTACCGCGCCGTGATCAATTGCTTCGTAGGCTCATGAGTACCATGAGGATGACGCAGGCATCCTGCAGAGGCCGCCAAAGGCGAGAGGCCGCGTGGAGGGATGGGAGCGCCACGTCTGAGCACCGGGAGAGGGCGCCCGCCGGAGTGTTCAGGGTGCCCGGTTTGTAGATGATATCGAAATCAAAGCCGAGTAGCTTGGACATCCATTTGTGTTGTTCTGGAGATTGTATGGTTTGGTGGAGAAGTGAACAGAGGCTTTAATGGTCCGTTTGAATGATGAAGCGGAGGCCCAGGAGGTACTGGCGCCACTTGCGGATGGCCTCGGTGATAGCATGTATCTCTCTGGCGTAAGTGGAGGCGGCCTGGAGGCAGGGAGCGAGCTGCTTGCTGAAGTAAGCAATGTGCTTGGATTGTTGAGAGAGAACCGCTCCAATTCCGGTGTTGGAGGAGCCCGTTTGGACTACGAACGACTGAGAAAAATTCGGAAGCATGAGAACAGGGGTGTTGGTGAGCGCCTCCTGGAAGGCGCGGAACGCTGTCATCGCGGCCGGGGACCAGATGAAGGCATTCTTGCAAAGTAGATCCGTCAACGGAGCGGCGAGGGAGGTGTAGCGGTTGATGAAGCGCCGGTAGTAGCCGGTCAGCCCAAGGAATCCCCGCAAGGCCTTGGTAGTCTTTGAGATTGGACAGTTAAGCATGGCGGAGATCTTGACTGGGTTGACGGCGACGCCATCGCCGGAGATTTGATGGCCCAGGTAGTCGATGGTGGTGCAACCGACGTCGCACTTGGAGGCCTTGGCGAAGAGTTGGTGAGATTGCACTAGAGAGAAGACGACCTGGAGGTGTTCGACATGGGATTCCCACGTGGAGCTGTACACGAGAATATCGTCAAAGAAAACTAAGACGAATTTGCAGAGGACTTGCCTGAAAACCGAGTTCATGATGGCTTTTAAGGTCGATAGTGCGTTGGAGAGCCCAAATGGCATTACGAGTAATGGCCTTAGTGGGTGCGGAAAGTGGTCTTCTCGACGTCAGGCGGGTGAATTCGAACTTGGTGGTAGCCTGCGTGGAGGTCGAGTTTGGAGAAGATGGTTTCACGGGCGAGTTCGTCAAGGAGCTCCTCCACCGTCGGAATTGGAAAACGTTCCTTGATGGTCGCGGCATTCAGAGCGCGGTAGTCGACACAGAAACGCCAACTGTCGTCCTTCTTCCGCACTAAAGGAACTAGGGAGGAGAAAGAGCTAGTGCTCGGCCGGATGATCCCATCGGCGAGCATCTCAGCTACCAGACACTCGATCTCGGATTTCTGAAAGTATGGGTAACAATAGGGCGCACGTTCACCGGTGGGGCTGGCTTGGGGGTGGTGGGGGATATGGTTGTCATGTTGCCTGACCGGTGGAAGGCCTTTGGGTGGAGAGAAAATTTTGGAGTAACGGTGGAGAAGATGATGGAATGAAGACGAAAATGATTCGGGTGCGTCCGGGTTCAAGTTGGGTGTGGTCACATTTGAACCCAATGGAACTGGTTGCACTGATACATGGAGGAATTGGACTAGGCCCTGGGTCTGGGCTTGTTTATCCAGGTTCGAGCCAGAGATGAAATTAAGGCTAGGCTGAGCCATACCATCTAGGCGGACCCGTTCGCCGTTGTGCTCGAGCTCCATCCAAAGCTGGTTGTAGTCAAAGAGAATCGGGCCTAAACTCGAGAGCCACCGGACCCCGAGGACCAAGTCAGCTCCGTATATTGGCAAAATGAGGAAGTCAACGTGGAAAGAGGTTTGACCCAAAACCAGGGGGACGCAGGAGCAGGAGCCACCGCAATGCAAGGTGTCACCGTTGCCTACCGTGACACGGAGATGGGGTGAGGGCTGGATGGTCAAGCCAAGGAACTTGGCGAGGCGACCCTGAATGAAGTTTTTCATTGAACTCACTAACGCAGGACGATAACCCCCGCGGGCCATTGATGGAGCCGTCGAGCTTCAAGGTGGCTGGGATTGTGTGACCCGTCAGGGCATGAAAGGAGATATATGGCGGGGCACCGCCAAGCGTCTGGGGGGGTGGATCAGGGGGTTCGTCGTGGAGATCCAGCAGCAGGGGTGGGTAGTCCGGTGAGTCTTCATCCTCTGTTTCAACAAGGATGCAGTTGAATTGGGGCGGCCGACAACGATGGCCTGGGGTGAATTGAGAGTCACAGTTGAAGCAGAGACCACGCTCACGGCGAGAGGCCATCTTAGCTTGGGTCAGGCGCTTAACAGGCAGGGACGACGGCCGGGGAGTGGGACGAAGAGGAGGTGGAGGTCCTTGGGTTTTGGAAGGGAAGGGGCGCTGGAAGGGGGTGGTAGTGCAACTGGAGTTGCACTTGTCCTCCACCAACTTAGCCATGCCAATGGCCTCGTGGAGGGACTTGGGTTTGAGGAGATACAACTCACGTTGGATGTCCTCTCTGAGGCCAGATAAGAAGCAGTTGAGGAGGCTGGTAGGATTGAGGCCGGCGATGCAAGTGGATAAGCATTTAAACTCATGAAGATAGGTGGAGAATGAGGAGGTTTGCTTCAGTTTGAATAGTTGGGCTTTATGGTTGATGAAAGTCGAGGGCCCAAAGCGAAGCTCCACAAGGCGTGTGAACTCCGACCAGGAGGTGAGTTAGGATGTTGAATGAAGCCAGTGGAACCACTGGAGGGCGGGGCCGACCATGTAGAAGGCGGCGACACCGATCCTCTGGTCCTCTGGAATTTGGTGGAAATGAAGGAAGTGGGTGAGTTGAAAGAGCCAATTGAGAACGTCCTCGCCGGTGAACAACGAGACTTCAAGTTTAGGAAGACGGGACGGGGTCAGTGAAGGTGAGGGGGTGGTTGTATTGGAGGTGGGCTGGCTGGATGGGGAGGATATGGTGGGTAATGGGAGCAGGGGTGGTGCAGGGGCTGGTTGGTCAAGGCGGGAGAGTATGGCCATAATCTCCGCATTAGCTTGCTGGAGCTGAGTATGTGATTGCCGGAGTTATGATAAGGATTCATCAATGGAGGAGAAACGGGATTCATGGCGGGTGAGCTGTTCAGTGAGGAAGGAGAGTTGGTCGTCCACGGCGCGAGCACGCGTGGCCATACCGTCGGTCATTAACGCCGGCGAGTGTCAATGAAAGCACCAGTTGTAGTGTGTCTAAATCTGTGAAGAAGCCAGGGAAGGGAGAGGGAGAGAAGAAGGAAGGAAGGAGAGAGGAGAAGACAAGAAAAATGAGGAGAATAATACTTTGTTGCCTTTCTCCACCGCATACCACTGCCTTATAAGCAGCTGTAACCGACAATACGGGACTGGCCTCTCTGAGGCAAAATAACAAACAAGATGCTATGCTCTCATACCTGACCTTCGAGGGGGTCAAGTAATGCACTCACCTCTTTAATTACAAACAAACACTAATTAAGATAACATAATAACTAACTCATAACAACCCAATCATATGCAATCATCCACAAACATCATTTCATAACGAAGTCCTTGTATTGCTGAGTCATGAAGTCCGCTTCTTCCTTCTCACAAGGCTTCTCACGGGTCTGCATTTCCGTTCTCCTATCCGCGCTTGCCACAAACATCCTCAAGTCTCAAAGAAAATCTCAACAGAGAGCCACCCAATCCATACAATCCTCAAATCCAAAATATCACAACCTGAAGATCAAACACCAGCTAAGCCTACCAGTAAGAACTGTTGGAGAACATGAACTACTCCACAAACATGAAGTAATTTTCACAACATACATTCAAGAAAGAACTCCATATAAATTTAGCTCACACTTAGAACCACATCAATACATCCTCCTTCAAACACCAAACAACATACATGCCTCAAGATACATAGAAGGGGTAAAGCCATTTTTTGTCCCTAAAAATGGGACCAATATTCATTTACATCCCAAAATTCAAATTTTGTTCAATATGGTCCCTATGTATTGCATATTTTGACATTTTGGGTCCGTATAAATTCCGTATTTTGGCATTTTTGGTCCCTATTGCTGACGTGGCAGTCATGTGGAATACCAATGAAATGCATATAATCTTTTTATTATTATGTTTAGGTTGTTATTTTGCTAATGTGGAGTGATAAATGACATTATATGCTGATGTGGACCGTATTGAACAAATTTTAAATTTTTGGGATGGAAATGAACATTGACCGTGTTTTCAGGGACCAAAAATGGCTTTAACCCTACATAGAATAGAATACAAGCACCTTACTTGAAATCTTCAAAAAACCACCATTCATACTCCATGGAAAATCCAAGTAGAAAAGCCCCTTCATCTCTCTAGTTTTTCATCTCACACACACACATAGTTCATGACAATAATAAAACAAAAGCTACAACCCCTCTTTTTAATTGAGTGGGCTCCACACCAAACAAAAAAAAATATACGTAAAGCAACATAAACTAAGTGGGCCCCATACATAAATATAATAATAATTATAATATTGGGTTTAAACTCCAACAAGAACACAACCTCAAGATGACTATCAACCTTTTCCATAGTCGTGCATGCAAGCTGGTCTACTCCGACGAATCTAAGAAATCCCAACACCATGCATGCTTGATGAACTAATTCTTTACTTGACAATTATTCATGCTTAACTTCATGTAACATTAATCATACCACTACTCTACTAGATCTTTATAGTAGCAGGATCAGGAGAACTCATCAGGGTTGTGGGCGATGGCTTAGAGGTCTCCGGGAACACAACGACAGTCCCCCCCTTCCCCTTGCTCCGACCCCAGGCTTCCGTAAGCCTTTCCTCCTCCCGGCGTTCTCTGACCTGATCTGGTTCTCCGGTGATAGACCAGGTCCTCTTTCCTCAACGATAGCGGCGGATCTAGGGTTTCACTATCGGCTTCTCTTCATATAGAACTCGAGGGAATTCTATCCAGATCTAGTCCCGTTGGTGATGGGTTTAAACTAGTTACAAATAAGCTCTCAATCTTATCCACACCATTCCGAACGCAGTAAAACGGTTCACGGCGACGCCACCCGTTTCCCTTCTCCGACGCGCGGCCAGGGGCGCGAGTTCCCCGTTCCTCTCTCCAGACAAAACCACAGCCATCAGATCTTTAAAAAAAAACAAACACTCCACCTTATCCAAGTCATCCGTCACCATGCAATTGAGCAACCCATCTTGCATGCATTCAAGTGCAAATTTTATTATATATATATATATATATATATATATATATATATATATATATATATATATATATATATATATATATATATTTTTCCCCAACGCGTTTTTTTTTTTTTTTGATATAAAGTGGATGAACCACGTTTATTGATTTTTTGTAAGATTAAAAAAATACATAAAGTGTCGGTTACATTGCTCCTTGGATGGATCAGGTGGTTACATCGCCTTCCACAGTGGGAGGCGGGTGATTTTGTAATTCATTTTCGTCATCCTCGAAGTCTTCCCCAACGCGTTTTTAATTGAAGGAAAATCCAACCAGCTCATCAATGGCAACCATCATTCTACTCATATAATATAGGGTTAAAGCCATTTTTGGTCCCTGAAAACGGGACCAATATTCATTTGCATCCCAAAATTCAAAATTTGTTCAATATGGTCCTTATGTATTCCATATTTTGACATTTTAGGTCCCTATATATTTTGAATTTTGGCATTTTTGGTCCCTATTGCTGACGTGGCGGTCATGTGGAATACTAGTGAAATGCATATAATCTTTTTATTATTATGTTTAGGTCGTTATTTTACTTATGTGGAGTGATAAGTGTTAGTATATGCTGATGTAGACGGTATTGAACAAATTTTAAATTTTTGGGATGGAAATGAACATTGGCCCTGTTTTTAGGGACCAAAAATGGCTTTAACTCTATAATATAATATATAAAAATATATACATATTAAATTATATACATATTAAATTCAACCAGCTCATTAAATTCAAAACTCTGAATCATATATATATATATATATATATATATATATATATATATATATATATATAATATTATCCATCAAATCATCTTATCCAAATCATAAATATTTATTAAATTATATCTAATTTGACTATATTATCTAATTCCATCTTTAAATACTAGATAAAATATTTTTATGTATTCATATAAATGAACCCATAGCATGACATATATATTTACCATCCAAATTAATGTATAATAATAAATTAGACCATGTAGGTGGGAAATTTATTCAATCAACTAACTAATTATTAAAAATATTTACAACCATTTATTCCATAATAATTGCTTAAATAGAAAATTCAAATAAATCCAACTTGGGAGACTTCTCTTATTAACCACATAATTAAGGTAGATAACTAAAAAAAATTAACCCCTAAAATCCTTGGATTTTACAGTCACATGTCGCAGCCGCACTCCAAGTTCTTGCTAATGCTGCCAAACCACCACGACCTACGAGCTGGCACGACACGAGTATGAAATTTTTCATGGTTGGGATGTGCCTAGCCCATGGGCTATGTCTTCACGGCCCATCACAGGTAGAGGTGGGCACGGGTCTTGCTAATCAAGGCTCGGGTCTTGGTCGGCCAAAGGCCAACCAGAAACCGGTCCGACCAATATTATAGACCCGCCGCCGGGGCGGGTTGACCCGTCAGGCCCGCCGAGTTACGGGTCACCTTTGGGTGACCCGACCCACCTGTGCCACCAACCGACGGGGCCGCCATAACCCGCTGGTTCATAGGTTTTGCTCAGCTTTTTTTATAAAATTTATTTATTTGATTGTTTTATAAATCAAAAGAGATATTATAAAATATGTTATAAAATATAAATAATATAAAAAAAATAGTTAAGCAGATTCATCATAATTAAACTTCTATTATACATAAAATTTTTATTTTGATTATTAGAATTAAAAAACACAGTTCTTCATAATAATCTAAAATGACCCTATGAAAACAAAAGAAAAATCAACAAAAGCCTCAGATAAAATCAATAAAATAAAATAAAATAATTAAATAAAAAAAAAGATATGGTTTGGAAAGGAGAGGAGGAGATGCTTAGTGTATTGATATGATGTGTTGTCCTCACAATAGAGATCAGATTAACGAGACTACTAACACTGCATCCTCCTATTCTTTTTTCCATTCATGGAGTTTGAGAGAGTTTGAGTGCGTGAGAGAGAGAGAGAGAGAGAGAGAGAGAGAGAGAGGCCGCTACCAAACAACACTAAAAACCCTAGAAAGAGTAAGCCTCATTAGAGAGATTAGATTAATGAGACTACCATCACTGCATCCTCCTCCTCTTCTTTCCATTCATGAAGTGTGACAGAGTTTGAGTGAGTTTGAGAGAGAGAGAGAGAGAGAGATAGATAGAGAGAGAGGCGGCTACCAAACAATACTAAAAAATAAAAACCCTAGAAAGAGTAAGATAATAAGGGTGAAATGAGTGGTGTGGTCGTAATAAAGAGGGGAGGGGCATGGGCCGGGTCAACCCGACAGGTTGACCCAACGGCCGTGTATGGTTGAAAATATCACATTTGGGGATAATAATAATTTTTGAAAAGTTTTAAATTTTTTTTTAGAAAAATTTTAAACAGATAGATAGTGAAGTAGCATTGGTGAATGACCCATTATTATATTTTTAAACCTCAATTAAAGACTTGAGGTAAAAACTTTTTATTAGAAATTGTGTTGAGGATAACCCCACATACCAAACACAACCAGTGGGTCACAGGTTGGTAAACCCTCAACCCGTAATCGGCTCGCTCGCTATTGTAGTGGGCCAATTAAGGTTTTCGGGCTCGTCCCGCCGAGTTGACTGACCTGACGGTTTTTTCCTGGCCTGCTTAAAACCCGGCCCGTGACCCCCTCTAATCACGGGCCCACCCAAAACTCTAACACATGGCACTATCAGATGCTGCCACGTGTCAAATTTAAATTTTTTTTAAAAAAAAAATAATATATATATATATAATAGAAATGATACAATCAGTCGGTCGGACATCTTGCCGACCTGATTGTAACATTTATATATATATATATATATATACAAACCCTAAGGGCCAAAATGGGAGGTGATGTTACCGGAACAGTGTTCCGGCCGGCCTGATTGTCTCATGCCCGTATATATATATATATATATATATATATATATATATATATATAATATAATATAATATAATATTTTATATATAATATAATATTAAATATATATATTTAAAAAGGATCATGAGCAAATTTTTATTTTTATTTTTTTTAGGGAAAATTATCAGAAGGCCCCCTCGATTTGCTCACTTTCTGACTTTTCAGTCCCTCTGACCAAAAACTATACTACTCAGTCCCTCCTTTCTAAACTTCTGACTTTTTGGTCCCTGCCGTCAGACAACCCCATTACTTTAAGAAAAAAAACCTGAAAATACCCCTCCCATTTCCCCCCAAAAACCACCTTTTGGATGAGCGTACAGGAGAGTGCCGTTGTGCTTTTTTAGTTCTCGGACCATCTTTGTGTACTTTCATTCGTCTTTGCGAAGCAAGTCAGTCCTCTTCTTCCCATTCGCTTAGTCTCCTTTCTCTTGTTCTTTTGCAGAGAGCTTGTGTTTGGGTTTTAGTCTTGTAGAGAAGCTACGACGTAGTGAGTCTCAAGGGCGTTAAATGTGAGACTCTTTCAACGAGAAACTGCAAAGGTAGTAGATTTCCCAGACGTGGTTTCATAGCGTGCGTAGTATAATTCTTTTGTTTTTGTAACGGCATTCTTGTTGCAGGATTTTGATGGAAACCATTTTCGCCATCGCGTAATATGGGGGAGAAGGTCTAGCCTTGGAGCTCACAGTGCTCACTTGTTGGGAGTCAGTAATAGGTGATATATGTGAACGGTGGGACCTTGACCCCTCTGGCGTGAGAGTGCTCTATATAGCACCAGACGATCGTCGAACAACTTGTCCAATTGACAATTCTCCGGACTTTGTGCGTATGTGCAACATTTTTCACTCGTTCAACAAAAATATGGTCGACCTTATCGCGACATAGGTGAAGTTGGATCAGACGCATTTATCAAGGGTCTTCGTTTTCAACGTAAGTTACTTTCTTTGTTAGTATGTGTTTATTATTTTCCCGTAACCGTGTATTACAAACACGTAGGACTTTACGACTTTCTTAAAGTCTTTAGTATTGATCTTATCTCTTTAGTATAGACTCAAACCTTTTAGTATTATGCTTATCCCTTTAGTAATACATCCGGTGCTGGGGAACACATCTTTGCCCAGCAATACATCTGAAGCTCGAAGACACAATCGAGTCAAGTCGCTTGCTCCGCGTTGGCCGTTTGGATGGCGAACAATTCGAAGTTATTGACCAGTGCAGCTACGCGGTCAATTTGCAGACAAGGATATGCTCTTGCAGACGTTGGCAAGTCCATGGAATACCTTGCACACATGCTTGCGGGCAATCGTGACTTCAGAGGCAAGTGTACATCAATTCGTGGATGACTACTTCACTGTACAGATGTACGCCAATGCGTATGCAAACCATATTTCTCCAGTCCCCGGCCACGATAAGCCCACAAATGCATCCCGCGTCCTCCAGCTACGGCCACCTATTACGAAGAGACGGCCTGGGCGGTCGAGGCGGACAAGAATTGAGTCCCAGGCCTTAGACGTGAGAGAGTTGCGGTGCAGCCGCTGCAAAAACACTGGCCACAACCGGAGGACTTGCAACGCAGTAATAGCTGATTAATGAATAGTTGGGTGCTGAATGTAAATATCTGTGATTGATGAATAGTTGGGTGCTGAATGTAAATATCTGTGATTCTGTCACATATACATTTATAAAATGTTCACATGATTGATAATAAACACCTGGTCAAAATAGCAAGCACTCAAAATCCTAAAGAGTTAGTCCAAATATTAAACACTTATAACAAGATATTAAAGTATTACGCCAGATAGTGAACAGTTAATCATGATAGTAAACACTTGGCCTATGATTGTAAAGACCTAGATATTCTTCGATGATGCTTCTTCAGTTTGTGCTCTCTCCCGTTTCCCCTGTGGAGTTGTTCGACCAAATCCGTCAGCAATTATGCGTGCGACATACTCCAGCCTTAGACGTGGAACCTCGGAGCGATTCAGGCAAAGATTTTCATCATTTAGTATTTGCTCCATGAACCGCATGACGTAAACGGGGCAATCTACACTGTCCTCTTTCTGTTGAGGGCAGTCCCGGTCATGAGAGAGTTCCAACTTGTCTGTTCCGAAGCACTCCCCATACTCGATATTAAGTCCAGATTCGAAAAGTGCCCTCTGCGTTTTAAAAAATTATAGTTAGATGCGAAGGGGAGAATACGAAATATGAAAGTGAGTGACTTACCATTTCCACAGCAGCCCTGTCATATGTCCGGCTGTTGAGAGATGAGTAGTGAATATACTGTCGCTTTTCTTTATCCAAGACAAGGAGGTGGAAATGCGTGTCCCGAATGATGGGCATAAGAACAACTTCCAATGAGTGGAAAGATTTGACTGCATCGGCCATCAGTACGAGGGACTCATTTGAGGTGTGGTGCTGTTTCGCGAGTATCAATGCAAAAGGCCTCGTGATGGATCCCCACCTCTTGTATGGGGAAGGTGTCTTCTTCAGTTCTTCCAAAGAACAGCATCTAAGACGTCCATGATATCGTCGGAGACAAGATTTCTTCCTTCGACCAGTGGGTACAAGTGGGCGCGAGTAGTAAAAGCCCATTCATTCTTCCAAACAATTGTGCTACAAGAGAAATCAGAAGGCACATTAAATAAACAGTTGGGTCAAATATTAAGCAGTTATGTTAAATACTAAAGCCTTTCCGTTAATACTAATGTCTTTAGTGTAATATGAAAGATTTCCGTCTAATACTAATGTCTTTAGGGTAATGCTAAAGACTTTGTGTTAAATAATAAACAGATCAACAAGTATGAACATTGTTCTCACCTGTCCATCAAGCAGTTAAGATAGAAACTGATGATCGCTGCTTCGCTTGTCGAGCCGCTTGAACCCTGTTGGCCGCTTGTTTCTAGGAATAAAATTTGTCAGCATCGGCGCTACATTTTCTCCAGTGTAGACGGCCGTCTCTGCATCAATCACATTTTCATCGACAGGGGCCTCCTGCACTTCCTTCGGCGGTATGATGGGTTCCAGGATGGCGGCTGTCTTTTCATTGACACGGATACTGTCGGCTTCAACAGTAACGGGCAAGGGGTTCGCCTCCGATTCTTTAATAACCACCACGCACTCGACCTCGGCGGGAAGTGGGTCGCCAATGAGTGAATCTCCAATGGCTGGGGTCTGTTCGCCGACAGAGAGATTGTCGGCTTCCATAGTGACGGGTTTGGGGCCCGCTTCGGCTTCAATTGTGGCGGGAACCATATCCACAATAACGTGGGGGCCTTCTATAGGAGCTTCGTCGCCAATTGGGATCAACGTCGTTACATCAGTTGCTGACGCGTTCTTTAATAGCGAAAAAGATTCGATTATTTCATCGACACTTTTAGTTGGTTCCTCGCCTTCAGTTCTTCTTTCTGTAGCCGGCGGGCTTCCCTCTTGCGGATCTGGTTCCGGAGCTTTCCTCTTCATTCTTGACCGCAGTTTGCGGGCAACTGTTTCATCGACGATATCCGCCAATGCATCCGGGGATCGTGGGGGAGCTTGCAGGCGCCTTGAAATAGTTGCCTTACTTCATTTGGTCGGTGGGGCCTACTGTGGAGATTTTGACGCTCCTTGCTCAGGAGCCGACTGTTGCTCCCTGGCAAGCAACATATCTACTTGCCCGCGCATTGTAGAGACCTCGCTGAGTAGAGTATCGTACGCGGTCTGCAAGCGCAGCATTACATCGTCGTTGCTAGGGGAAGGGCTCCTCCTGGACCGAGGGAGATGGGCCGAGCGGTCGGCGGCTCCACCTTCCCGCCGATGCCGGGATTTTTCTCATTCCTCACCGGCCGCTGATGTCATCTGCGACGCTTGGACCAGCAGCCGTACTTGTTTTCTCTTCCATGGCAGTGCCATGGAGTAGCTGAATGTTGGTGAGGGATGCCTCTTCTGCGTTCTCTGGGACGAGGTCCTGAAACTGTGAGACAATATTACAAAAACATTGGTAACACTAAAGCCTTTGTAGGAATACTAAACAATATTACAGGTGTAGCCTTATACTAAAGACGTTAACGTAATACTAAAGCCTTTGTAGGAATACTAAAGACTTTAACATCATACTAAAGCGTTTGTACCAATACTAAATACTTTAACATAATACTAAATACTTAGTACGAATACTAAATTCTTTAACGTAATACGAAAGACTTTGAAAAAAACTGAAGATTTTCGCATGCAACTAAATACTTAAGAGTTGAAACGATGAAGTAAGCTTACCTCTTTCCCCTCGAATGATGCGATCAGTGTCTTTACAATGGTGGTCTTCTTGCAGCTGGTTTCTCCGTAACATAGAATTCTTGGAGTCCGCTCGAATTCCAGCTTCTTTCCAGCACGGGTTACTTCATAGAACCAGATTATGAGGACGATCGGCAAAATTTAAGATAGCCCGTGTTCTTGGGCTTCTTCCCGAACACCTTTCTACTACTCGAAAGCGGATATCACGGTTGGGCGTCAGTCCATGAGAAATTCATGCACGGCTTGTGCCCATGCATATGTACCCAAATACCAAGGTTGTCAGCATAATGTGCACTCCAACTTGGGGTCGTGCAGTTTGTGGTTGGAATGAGGAAGACACCCATCAAATACACTACTAGCAATTTGACAAAATTTTCCTCCTCGACTCTCCTATGAACAAGATCCAACAGAGTGTTCTTCATGCGATCCGATTCCTAGAGTAGGCTTTGTCGAGGTATTACGCCTCGAATGCGGATCGGGCTTTGGGCCGCTTGAAATCCACGGTACTGCTCCATGCGGCCTAGATCCAAGTATTATGGCGGCGTCCTCACGGGCCGAGGAAAAGTCACCAAGCTTTTGCCCGATTCTAAATTTTTGAAGGCGAATGTCATAGGCCCGCATGAGTGCGTCGTAATCCACCCTTTCCCTGTACTTGCACCCGCCTCATACCAAGCAGGGGAGCAAATGGAGTAGTGTTGATGAGTTGCCTGTGTTTTCGGTTCATAAGTCTGTTCAATTCAGTGAGGCAATCAACCATTGGACCCGTGTAACATCGTCTATTAACCAGATTCTTAGACTTTGTGTGGTTATCTACAACGAAAACGCCAAAATACATACAAATAATTCAGTCATGTGCATTGTTCTAAACAGAAACATAAGATTTTAAACACATAAGGCAAATACTAAACACATAAGGCAAATACTAAACAAAGTAGTGTGATTTTAAACACTTTGTTACTGATTTCTAAAACAAAAACCCACAATGGAACGCATTCAGTAAGTAACATGAGAAATGATCAAACCCCAAAACCCTAACCCGTAAATCTCCACAATTTGATTACAATACACATGCACAAATTGTATTCTGCTACAGATGATAAGAAAAAGGAAAGAATAAACTCAAAAAAAAAAAGCAAACAATAGAATCGAACACCGGCGGCGAATCCCTAATCTCCTCGTAGAAGAAGGTTTAGGGTTGCGTTGCGGTTGATACCTTCTTCGCGAACTCCCGTAGAACTCATCGTATCGTTGCTGGAAGAGAATATGAAGGAAATTCCGGCAGGGTTGACGGTGCGGTCTTAGTGTCTTCGCGTACTTCGTTTCCGTTTTAGGGCTTTTTTCTGAAAGACGGGGATATGAAGAAGGGAATAGGAGAAGTTGTTCAGGGGGGGCAGACGCGTCATTTCACTCCCGGACGCGACCTGTACGGGCGTAGCAAAAGGCGCCGAACCGACCATCAACTCCCAGGGGCAGTAGCGTCTTTTCACATGGTTTTTAACACCGTTTGATACTGGGATTTCTCAAATTTGGGGGGACCTTTCATTACTTCCCCGTTTATTTTAACTAAGGCGACAAGCGCCCCTTGAAGGACGTCAAGGATGTGTACAGGCTCGGCTGCTCAACACGGAGACAGAACCGTGCACCCTAATTTTCGGGTTTGGCATATTACGCAGGAACAGATTTTTGTTGTTTCTTGCCCTTGTAGAATTGCATTTCTGCTTTTGACATTTGCTGGTGGTTCTAGGATTTGAGGACAGAACACCATTGAATTTTAGGGATTCTGGGAGCTTTTGTCTGCATTTAATATCGTCTTCCTTATCGTCCATTGTGGTATGCATTTGCATTCTTGTAGATCAGGTGCTTATTTGTTTCGGTTACTAGATTTAGATTCAGCTTATTGTTGGGAATTTGCTAGGGTTTTCACTCTTGGAGATCGGAAGCTTGTTTGTTAAAGTTGCTCCGGCGACGCCGATTGAGAAACCTGCCACCGCCATTTCGGGTCGTCCTCTACGATTAGTGAGCCCTTTCACCCCAATCTCTACTGGTTCCTTTCCAGAGATCTGTAAGTAATTGTGTTTTCTTCTTTTTTTTTTCTTTTGATTTCATGGCATTCTTTAATAACGAATGAAGATTTGATGTTTCATTGGGTGGTTGACCCAATTTTTAGGGTTTAGTTGTTCGATTGGCAGCTCATCAAAAGAGACTGATAAATTAGGTTCTTTCTTCTTTTTTTTCATACTCGTTCGTAAACATCATCATAAGAGACTGATCTTGTATGCTTTATTGAGGCAAAAATATTTGTGTTTTTTGAGACTGATCTTTCTTTTTTTATCTTAATATTATTACAAACATTAAGGAACTTTGAATTTCAGTAATGTGTTATTCTTTATGGGGCTCTAGTTTTTAAAATATTGTTGCAAGTGTTAGCTTCTTGCTGATTAGTTATCTTGGATATTGTGGATTTTAGTAATTAGTTATCTTGCTGATCTTGTACTTTTGTACAAACTATCAAGAATCCATTGAAGTTATGCTATGTTCTATCACCGTTAACTTTAAATGAAATTTGTTGGTTTATGTTCTTTATCTTTGAATCACAATGAAAGTTTTGTCTTTTAATTTTTGATCTTATATTCATGGAAACCGCGGGTTGATTTGCTTGATTTCTTACTTTTCCAAACTGAATGCTTTTCTTTTTATCTCTCTTCCATTATTTTTAGTTACTTTTTATTTATTTGATCTTTTTCAAAATCAAGCAATCACTTTTAAATATCTATATATACTGCTTATATAATATATTAATATTAATAAATGATATCCTCTTGACAGGTGGTAACAATTATGCGAAATTCCAAGTTGATAGTGCACTTAACACCATCAAAAAGAATTCGTAGCAACATCCTCTTAACAGGTATTCCTCTCTTTCTCTTGTCTAAATGGAACCCTTGATTGTTCCAATTTTCATGTTTGTCAGTGTTGTGGATCTCGTATTAATCGTTGATACCCTTGAAGAATATTCTCTAGAAAAACCATGTTGAATCTCTTAATTTTCCCCTGTTGTGATTAAATGTTGAGATTATATTCGTTCCTGGATGAATATTGTCTTGAAAAGTGGAATCTTGTTTATTTATATGAGCTTAATTTTTTATAATTTGATGTGGGGATTTGATGTGGGGATTATGCTTAGGTCTAGCACAAATTGATGTTGAATTTGATGAGAAGAGTGGGAGTTTTTTATGTGAGCTTTTTTTATATAAATTTATTTGAACAAACAGTGATATCGGCAAAATTAATGGTGAGCACTTCATATTCACAGCTTCAAGTTTTCTGTAAAGGTCATAGTATTTTTTTACATTGTTTTGTTAGCATAACTGCTATAATCTCAGAAATTTTTTAAATATGATATAATCTAAAAAAACCCTAGGAGACTGATCCAAATTGCTGAAATAGCCACTACCAATGCCATAATCTTGAAAATATGCTTCATTTGTATGTGTTGATTGTTTTGGTTAACTACTACATGATAAAGTACCATGCTAGCTTTACGAAATCAAACACTTCTGACTTTATTTTCAAACTTGCCAAATTTCCAACAGTAAAATGATTGAAGGCTAGGCTTGTCCACATCTATCAAAAAAATGATTGAAGTCTAATTTCAGAACTGCCTTCATCTTTGCCTGAGAACATGCTTCTACTAGTTTATTTCATGCTGTTGGTTGATATCTAGTGGCTTGATGATATGTCATGAGTTAAAACATGCATCTACTGGTTTTCTTTTGGGGCCACAAGGTAATCAAGAACCTATATATAGTAACCATATTGATATAAACTAGGAGGTAATCAAGAATAATTCTATATCAATTATCACATCCTGTTTGGACTTTAACAGAAAGATAACAATCATTCATCCCTTATGATTTTGCAGAATCTGCTAGATTATATCTCCTTGGGAGTTTCTCTTACAATCTAGAGCTAAGCTGAGTTGCAAACAAATCTACTAGTGGTTTGATAATAAGTTTGCAAAATTAATCCAAGATATCCACTTGCTTTAAAATAAGATTACAGCACAAATAACTCAATCTTCATTTCAAATGCAAAGAATAGTCTATTTCTATTTCTACAAATTTAGATGGAGACTTCATAAGTATAAATTTTACAATGACATTTTCTACAGCCATACACAAGAAAACATCACCCACTGTTAACAATTCCTTCAGATCTTCCAAACTACAAAGATCTCAACTACTAAGGAATAACTCATCAGATTGCCTAATAACAAAAATTGACAAAATCCAGTGGGGGTCCAAGCAAGCAAGGTTCAAATGCCTACCTTTACTCAACATTCCAATATTATGCAGAACAAGTAAAAATTTAAGTGTATGTTCACACCTTTTCTTCCAAAGAAACCAAAGAATTTCTTCTCCAATTCAACTCATTTTCTCATATTCCATCTGATCACATTGCATTTCTAGCGAGATTCACATGAAAAGCTTCTCTCTTCATTCTCCCATTGTCACTTGCCTCTCCAAGTAAGGAGTATGAACTATACTTGTGCTACCACCACTTGATTGATTACTTCCAAGAGTCTGTTCACAAAGTCAATAACAATGATCTCAATTTAGTAATCCAATCCTTGCATAAATCAAGATCTCATGTTTGGTGGTGAAACAGGTTTAAATCCAGCTACTAAATATTGTAGCAGGAATAAAAATTCAAAAGTGTGTGGATTTTTTTAGGAGGAAATTTAGGGAAGCTTGTTAGTTAGTGTTTGTGGCCAATTGGCCATAACATTGAGTAGTGAAAAAAATAAAATAGGAATGATGCTGATAGCAAATTGTCCTGTTGAAAGAAATTATAAACTATTAAACTGTGGATTACAAACTGCTGAAAGAAATTATATTCATAGTTCACTAGTATATATATATATATATATATATATATATATATATATATATATATATATTATACTTCTTTTGTTTGTTTCATTGTATTGATTTATTTAAATTTTAAATTTGAAGAATTTGTTTCAATAAATAACTGTTGTACGTTGTTTATATTTAGAAAAAAAGGCCTCACTAGGCATGGATAAATCATGGATTACAATGATACTATGTCCATGTCCTTTATGTGGATTTAGTAAACGTCAGACATGAGCCGAGGTGTACGATCATCTAATTTGCAAACAGTTTCCGAAAGGGTATACAATTTGGTACCTTCATGGAGAGATACATCCACAAGAAATGAATTATGTTTCAAGTAGCGTTGAAGCTGCCTCACAAACCAATGTCGCTACTGAAGATCCGATTATGGATATGGTAAATGATGTGTTTGGAGTACACGAACATCATTTAGAAGAAGGCAACGAAGGGGTTAGACAAAGCGAAGAACCATCACCAAATGTAAACCGGACTAGGAATACAACAGATGAGTTTTACGAGTTATCAAATGATGGTCAACAGCCTCTCTACGAAGGTTGTGCAAATTATTCAAAACTTTCTTTCATATTGAAATTGTATCACATCAAGTGTCTTTGTGGAATGAGTGGCAAGGCAATGACGATGATTTTGGAGCTATTACATGATGCAAGCTCTTTCTATGATGCAAAGAAAACCATCACGAAGCTTGGATTGAGCTATGACAAGATACATGCATGCCCGAATAATTGCATGCTTTATTGGGGTAATAAAGAAGATGAAGAAAGAGAAATAGAGTTTGTAATGTTTCTAGATAGAAGGAAAAAAAGGGTGGTTCCAATCAGTTATCCAGCAATAATAGAGGTAGAAAAAAGATTCATGCGAAAGTGGTCAGATATTTTCCATTGCGGCCTCGATTACAGCGGTTATTTTTGTCTTAAAAAACGGCTAAGGATATGAGATGGCATAACTTAGATACCAACAACGATGAACTGTTGAGACATCCAAGAGATTCTGAAGCAAGTAAACAGTTGGTTCGCAACAGATCCCCGAAATGTGCGCCTTGCATTAGCTACAGATGGATTTAATCCTCATGGCAATATGAGTCAAAGTTACAGTATTTGGTCAATTGTTCTCATATTCTCATCATATACAATATGCCACCGTGGGTGTGCATGAAACAAACATCTTTTATCATTTCAACAATTATCCCTGTTAAGCAAATGTCAAGAAATGATATAGATGTCTACTTACAACCTATAATAAGGGAGTTGAAAGAGTTATGGTATGATGGTGCTGATACGTATGATTCTTATAAGCATGCAATGTTCAAGATGCATGCAGCTTTGATGTGGACAATTAGTGATTACCCTGGGTTGGGAAATCTATCCGGGTGGAATATTTACACCGGGCGTGCCTGTGTATGTTGCAACTTCTCCTCAGAGCCTTCTCGTTTGTATCACAGTAAGAAATGGTGTTTCATGGGCCATCGACGCTTTCTTGATGGTGGACATAAATTTAGAATGAATAAGATCAGATTTAATGGAAAGCAAGAGCTACATAATCCTCCGAGACTATTATCAGGCATAGAGATTTTTCAACAGGTTAAGGATATTAATGTCACATTCGGTCGGTCTGTGGATAATCTGGTTGGGGGGAGAAGAAGGCGCGGTGGGAGTACTACAAGAAATTGCATCTTTTGTGGAGGCAAAATTCGTGACTAAAAGTCTAATAAATAGCCACTATAACTTATAGTGACAATTTTTTCATTTCGTCACTTGTCGTCATAAATAACCATTTAAAAATTGGCACAATTATGTAACACTTTTGTGACAAATATGTTGATACTAAAAAGTGAAATATTGGTGTAGTCACAATAACTCCAACCAATTGTGACAATTTTATTATAACAAAAAAGTCTAAATTGTGACTGAAAAAAATAATAGCATATATTGTTGTGACAACTGTATTGGCACTAAAATTATTGAGAACTTTGACGATAAAATTTGTCACTAATATTATTTTCATTAGTGAAAGTTATATCGTCACTAATGTTCAAAAAAATGGTGTCCAACTAAATTGGTGTAGTCACAATAACTCCAACCAATTTTGTCAATTTAATTGTCACAAAAAATTCTAAATTTTGACCAAAAAAATTGTGACAATAGCATATATTCACTACAAGAAAATACAAATTTTGTGACGGTTTTTAAGTCATTTAGCGGTTTTTTTTTATAATAATCCAAATATTTACTATTGAATTCCATCCATTTTAAATATAAAAATAATACAAAATTTATTGATAATTCAAAAATAATTAAAACAAAATTATATTTAAAGAAATTATACAATTGTTCTCAAATACAAAAATTCAACAAAACATTATTTACAGAAATTATTTCCAAACATTCAACACAAATGATATCGGATGGGAGATGGAGGAAAGTGTGGAGGAACTCGATGACGTCATTGGTGAGGTACCAGTAGTAATCCATCTATAGAAACATCTCCCGTGTATACTCCTTCGAATTGAAGCTCTACATTATTTTTATGACCTGCAGGTTGCGCATGCCAATCAATGGGTGCTTCGCAAGGTTGTAGTCCTTCTTCGCATATAGTACCCCCTCTACAACACCACACCAGATAAACCAGTCTCAAAACCAAACCCTATCTCCAATCAAAAGGAAAACACAGGAAAAGAGGAGGAGAAGCATGATACTATGGAAGAATTACTTGCAAATCTTATGGCGATTCTTCTTTGAGATGATCTATAAAAAAACATATAGATAAATTGAGAAAGAGAAAAAGTGAAAACCCTAACCCTAGTTTGGAAGAGGTGAAGAAAGTTCTCAAATTTACTCGAAATGAAATCACATCAGGACCCTGGATCCTCGGACCTCCTGACATCGCCATCAGATCTACGGTCAGATCCAAGCCGAGACGCAGCCCCACTCAATACAAGGCCTAAAAATGATAAGCGGATAACAATAATAATCAAATGTTCATTAATAATAAAGAACAATATCGAGTTACATCAAAAATCTAAATCAATAAGGGTTTACATACCCTACACATGGGCAAGGCCCTATAAGGGTCCTACACAATAACACCCACCTCAAGAACAGTATGACATGAGGTTCTCGAACCTCTACAAAATCAGCCCAACCCTCGCTCAACTTCCGAGTCCGAAGTCACCTACTCCTGACCAAAAAAGAAAGATGGGAAGTGTTTACGAGCTTCTCAAAGGAAAGCCCAAGTAAGTACCCCAAGGGTCACAAAGACATAGATAGGAAATATGTCATCCAATGAGGTCACAATAGCAACAATATAACCCTAGGAGTCTACCGTAACACAAATCAAAGGTAATGCACCCCGATACGTAAAACCCTTGGGCTCAGAATGAGTTTCAATAGAACTCAAGGTTCACTCCTACCAAGATGTCCAAATTTTGATGTAAATACGACCTAGTTGGTCGCTTGACCCTCCGGCCACATGTGCCCAGAGAACTACCTCTCCTACGCAGTGTTAACACGGCCAGTACCAAGCCCACTGACAGTAAGACCTTCGTGAGATTTGTTTCTCCTCGTAAGGCCGTCTGAAAGTCGTGGGGTCCCGCCCCTCAACATTCCTAAATTGGAGCTTCCCTAGCTCCACCGAGTCCGCAAGAGATACATGACAAACAAGGACACCAACGTCCCATGAATTACCATACATGCTCAATAGGATTCCAAAATAAATAATGACGCATGTATGTTATCAAAGAAGCATAAGATATCAATGCATAAACTAGTCCAAGAAAAACCCGAACCAGTAGGTAATGTGAGGCAAGCTGTACTTACCTCCGGTTCGTTGAAACTAGATGTCCTTCTAGTCACCTCTTGAAACGCCTCTTGACTCCCCGAGAGTATCTAACAAATAGAGTTTCTATTAGAGTTAAAATTCTAATAAAACCCTAAGTCTCTAGCTTCACATGCATCGACTCTCGCTCTTGTTGGGCCTAGGCCCACTAACGGGTCCCAGACCATCTCTCGGGTTACTAACCCTTATTCCATCGCTCTTTAGTTGACCAAGTCCCTATCTTGGTCAAACCTAGTCAACCTTACTCTACTTGCCGAGTCTAGACCCTACTTGGTCACCTCTTGTCATTTTAGTTGAATTCGGCCCATTTGAAGCCCACTACACAATCTAGCTTGACTTTAGCCCTTTTTAACTAAGAAAGGGCATTTCTGCCATTTGAGTGGCTATGATCCAAGGGTTTAAGGTCCCGCCTCTACTACTTGAGTGACTAAGGGCTCAGTTCCTCCCTACCAACATCCCTTTATCTTACCTTTTATTTCTTTGTTATTGCTCAATAACAAAACTCGGTTTGATTAAACCAATTGAGCCCAGCCCATTGGGCCTTTACAATATTGGACCCAATTCCTACTTTGATTGGTCCATAATTTGACTTAGGGATCTTGATTAATTAATCTAATTAATCTTCTTAGTTTGGTTAGTCCCTTGACCTAACCATCTTTTTTCACCCTTTTCAGCTTGGTTCAATTATCGGATTGAACCTAACCCGTTTGATCCACTTGACCAAAACCAACTTGTTTCACCTAGTCTTATTCAATATGCTTATTCGATTAATCAAATATAATCGGCATTTGAGCTAGGTCATGTTAGTCATTTTGATTAGACTAATTGGGTTCACCTTATCTTAACCCATTTTTGCCTACTAACAAACTAACCTACTCATTTAAGTTAATAATTTACATTAAGGCCTATTTGGTTAGACCAACCCAAGTTCAATTTCCAAACGTATTAAATCCAATTGAAACCAGTCTTTTAACTTTCAACCAAGTCATTTTAGTTTAATTAACTTCATAGATTGGATTTACACTTCTCATGATCATGTATATAAATTCAATTCATGAAACCACCCATGGAGATCAAACTCCAACCCTTGGACTAATTCTTTACTCATTCATTCCCCCATCTATCCTTATAACCAATGCATGCATGCACATATGAATCCTCATATTTATCACTACTCACAAACCTAAGATGCAGGAATTTAGAGAAACTCACCGAGTATAAATGTAGACAGACACTGAAAACAAACTGACCGTCCAAACTAGATCTCCACCGTTCAGATTGGGTCGAGACAAGTCTTCACTATGCTCACCAAAAATCAGCTCGATCAGACTAGAAATGATCATCCGATTGAAGCATATGATGGAACTGGTCGGTGCAGGAAATCAGCAGTGATAGGCTCTGTTTCACACCCCAGAAACCTACTCTACCGGACACCAAAACAATCTTAACCGTTCATATTGAAGAATAAGGAGTCAAGAACAATCTCACCAAAAATCAGCACGATCCAACGGTGAAAATGATGGAAATGGAAATGAAAATAGAGCATGCTCAACACTCCTTTGAACTTAATATCCTAGTCTCTCAAGCTTTTTTCTCTTTTCTTCCTTCCTCCCATCTCTCTTCTTGATTCCCAATGGCCCATAAACTTTCTCAAACTTCATATCGCTTCTATGCCAAGCTTCAAGATTACATGCTTTATATAGGCCTCACAAGTGTAACCTCTACAACTCTTCACATTCTTAACCTCCCCATAAATCCCAAGATAACACCCAAATAATTCCAACCTTTCAAATTCATAACCCCATGGGACCCTTCCCATTCCTTAATTATTGGTCCTTAAAACAAATCTCATTAAAATATTTAGTATCCTTACTAAATAATTTTAATCATACTAAACTTAATCTTGTCTCATACTATTAAGTTTAGTTAAATAACTTTTTAACTTTCAAATTTCAACATCCTAACTATACAAGTTAATTTAATTAATCCATTTGGTTAATTAGCCCTTCAAGCTTAATTAACCCTCTTAGTTAAAAATCTTTGATTAGTTTACAAATCAAGTCCACACATTAAATTGATCAAGATGACTAATATTTCACCAAACGATTGAGCTAACTCAAATTGACCCAAGTCACCTTAAACCAACATAATTAGACTAAGTAAACTAACTCCACACTTTTCCTTTAATCAATATGATTAAACCAACTTGATAGTTAGGGTTAGACCCAAGCCCAAAGTGTTTAGTCTAACCCGAGTCCATTTACTAACTCCAATGTCCACACGTATCTAATTAACTCAGGTTAGCTTAATTAACCAATCAAGCATTCCCACTACATTAGTTAATTAAATCAATTTCATTTTGACATTTTATAAGGTTTCAAATGATCAATTATTCATCATCACCATAACCAATATTTCCTTTCATAACTAACTTGATTATACTAAATAATCAACTTGATTTTGTCACACTACCAATGCTTCAAAAATATTTAAAACTATACTAACAATTAATCGAAATAATTGTCACAAACCATAAAGTTCTATAGAACTATTTACTGATTAACCAACAAATATTGTCACCCTTTTATAAACTTAGTCATACTAATTAAACTTTTTATTTTGTCACACTAGTATAGTTTAAAAAACGAATTAATCAAATAAAATAATTATTATTTTATTTTATTTCAATTCATCTTCCACCTCTCTCTCCTCTCCTTCTCTTCGCTCACATCATGCTTCTATTGGGGTCACGGAGGCCGCAAGCAAAGAACTCCCTCCACACCGAAAACTCGGCCAGTGTCGCGCCTTTTCCTATGCTCCGCCAAGCCGATCTCCTCCCCACCACCTCCGCTGATTCCACCCCAAACCTCGATCTCGAAGCTACACCACTCCAAATGATCCCGCTCTAACATCACGAATGCATGACATTTACAAGAATCTCAAGTGTCTCGGAAGGAAGTGAGGACTTACCTAAGACCGAGGAAGATAACCGCACCACCAGAGGGCCTCCCTGCCGGCCGGTTTAAAGTTTCCTCGACTTTCCTACGAAGCTCGAGCCGCAGCCTCTTTCGCTTCCCGCACTAGCCTCCCTCAAAAAACATCAACGACGCACCACGAAGTTCAACGATGGACGCTAATTCGTGCCACTAGCGTAGAGAATCCTCTCTCACTCCGATCGCCACCTCAGGAAGACAACTTCTCTTGATCGTTCTCCTCTCTGCCTCTCCTATGTCCAGCGGCCTTCATCTGATAAATTCTAGGGGAGACTAAGGTCTCACAAACTTCTCGGAGCGGTTGAACGACGTCCGACGGCCTCCTCGCTGTAACTACCGGAGGTAGGGGGTCGGACGCAGCACAACGCAATTTCACCGTGGTGAATGATGGGGATGCCTCGAGATTTGATCTCGCAAACAAACGGTAAGGATTTCTTGATCTATTCTAACGGCGAGGATTTAATTTTTTGATGCCTTGTATCGAGCAAACCTCAAATGGAGATCCTGGATTTGATCAACAACTAACGGCCTCGATCCCAAAACTTTGCCTCGAACTAAACGCGTGATCACTTAGATGAACGGCCTCACGTGACACCCGCATCGCGGAGATCATCCCATATTAACCATCCCCTTGCCTCAGACCGGTCTATGATCGATAGATTGAACTCACACTTGCCACGCGGCTCCACCGAGGCCGTAATAATGCCTCAAGATTCAAGCACGATCTCGAGATCCTTTAATCTCACCGCCATCCATTACTAATAAGGTTTTCCCTCGAAAAATTTTCTTGGGGTCCTTCTTTCTCTTTTTAGGTTACAATTTAGTCCACCTTTGTGAGAGAGAGAATAATTTCCGCCCGTCCTCATAACTCTTAATAATTACCAGAAGGTCCTTTTGACACCCATTAACCCTAAGTAGGGTTTTAGCCCTTTTAGACTTCCATTTCCCCTCTTAACTCAGTTACTAATTGATCAACATGAATTCATCCATAGAATTCATTCATTCCTTTTTAATATCTCCAATCAACTTATAATTACGAAAATACCCTTGGTAGCCCTAATTATACCCAACTAGGGCTTTTAACTTGTTTCTTGGTTTAATTACCAAGCTAAATAAAGGAATTAATATAAATCCAAGTATTCAAAGTTTGGGGAATCTTTTAACAAATTAAGAACTTTTGTTTCTCCAAATACAATTTCATTTTAATTATACCTTGGGGGTTTTTCCTCATTTTTTTCCAATTAAATAAAAAAAAACAAAACCCAAAAGAAAATTTAATCCCTAAAAATTCTTGGTTTTTACAATCCTCCCTCCTTAAAAGAATTTCGTCCTCGAAATTTAAAACCAATTCTCAAATCTTTTATTCAATACCAAACCACTTTGAGCCACACTTACTCATGTTTTCAGAATTTTCTTCCCATGCAAGTTGGGGTGTATCCTCAAATATCACTATCACCTTTCAATCCCAATCCTCTAACGCTTACTCCATCTCTCTGACCTAACGCTCACTAATACCGTTCCCCAATCCCACGAATGGCCTGGGTCCAATCCTCCAAAACTTTAGGAGTCCTCTCGCCTGCCTCCGGGCAATACACCTGGTCACACCTGCACTCCACAACCTTGCACCTCAACTCCATCAATGTAATGGGAACACCTCCCCTTTAGTCCTCGCCCGCTTCAAGGCCCTACAACCTCCTCACAAGATCGTGTTCGCTCAAAGTCCCGGCTCTACCCGACCCAACACTCGGCTCAATCTAATTGTCTATGTCACTAAGGCAACTAGGTTGCCTGCTATCCAGATTTCTCTCGATACCACTTTTAATCTCACACGCCCACCCTGACATCCCTGACCTCGGACACGTCAACAGATCGGCCGTATCCAAGTGGAGACGAGCCCCACTCGAATACAAGGCCTAAAAATGATAAGCAGATAACAATAATAATCAAATGTTCATTAATAATAAAGAACAATATCAGAGTTACATCGAAAATCTAAATCAATAAGGGTTTACATACCCTACACATGGGCAAGGCCCTATAAGGGTCCTACAATAACACCACCTCAAGAACAAGTATGACATGAGGTTCTCAACCTCTACAAAATCACCCCAACCCCTCGCTTCTCATCCTCTCCGAGTCCGAGTCACCTACTCCTCGACCCTAAAAAAGAAAGATGGGAAGTAGTTTACGAGCTTTGAAAGGAAAGCCCAAGTAAGTACCCCTCAAGGGTCACAAAGACATAGATAGGAAATATGCCATCCAAATGAGGTCACAATAGCAACAATATAACCCTAGGAGTCTACCGTAACACAAATCAAAGGTATTTTAATTCACCCACGATCTACAGTAAAACCCTTGGGCTCTCAGAATGAAGTTTCAATAGAACTCAAGGTTCACTCCCTACCAAGATGTCCAAATTTTTGATGTAAATACGACCTAGTTGGTCGCTTGACCCTCCGGCCATGTGCCTGTAGAACTACCTCTCCTACGCAGTTAACACGGCCGCTGTACCAAGCCCACTCCATTGTGTAAGACCTTCGTGAGATTTGTTTCTCCTCGTAAGGCCGTTCCTGAAAGTCAGGGGGTCCTGTCCCTGAACATTCCTAAATTGGAGCTTCCCTAGCTCCACTGAGTCCGGGCAGTAGAACATGACAAACAAGGACACCAACGTCCCATGAATTACCATACATGCTCAATAGGATTCCAAAATAAATAATGACGCATGTATGTTATCAAAGAAGCATAAGATATCAATGCATAAACTAGTCCAAGAAAAACCCGAAACCGGGTAGGTACGAGGCAAGTGTACTTACCTCCGGTTCGTTGAAACTAGATGTCCTTCTAGTCACCTCTTGAAACGCCTCTTGGACTCCCCGAGAGTATCTAACAAATAGAGTTTCTATTAGAGTTAAAATTCTAATAAAACCCTAAGTCTCTAGCTTCACATGCACGACTCTCGCTCTTGTTGGGCCTAGGCCCACTAACGGGTCCTTAAGACCATCTCTCGGGTTACTAATCCTTATTCCACGTTCTTTAGTTGACCAAGTCCCTATCTTGGTCAAACCTAGTCAACCTTACTCTACTTGCCGAAGTCTAGACCCTACTTGGTCACCTCTTGTCATTTTAGTTGAATTCGCCCATTTGAAGCCCACTACACAATCTAGCTTGACTTTAGCCCTTTTAACTAAGAAAGGGCATTTACTGCCATTTGAGTGGCTATGATCCAAGGGTTTAAGGTCCTGCCCTACTACTTGAGTGACTAAGGGCTCAGCCTCTCCCTACCAACATCCCTTTATCTTACCTTTTATTTCTTTGTTATTGTCTAATAACAAAACCTGGTTTGATTAAACCAATTGAGCCCCAAAATTTATCAGCCTTTTACAATATTGGACCCAATTCCTACTTTGATTGGTCCATAATTTGACTTAGGGATCTTGATTAATTAATCTAATTAATCTTCTTAGCTTAGTTTGGTTAGTCCCTTGACCTAACCATCTTTTTCACCCCTTTCAGCTTGGTTCAATTATCGGATTGAACCTAACCCATTTGATCCACTTGACCAAAACCAACTTGTTTCACCTAGTCTTATTCAATATGCTTATTCGATTAATCAAATATAATCGACATTTGAGCTGAGTCATGTTAGTCATTTTGATTAGACTAATTGGGTTCACCTTATCTTAACCCATTTTTGTCGACTCAACAAACTAACCTACCTATTTAAGTTAATAATTTACATTAAGGCCTATTTGGTTAGACCAACCCAAGTTCAATTTCCAAACGATTAAATCCAATTGAAACCAATCTTTTAACTTTCAACCAAGTCATTTTAGTTTAATTAACTTCATAGATTGGATTTACACTTCTCATGATCATGTATATAAATTCAATTCATGAAACCACCCATGGAGATCAAACTCCAACCCTTGGACTAATTCTTTACTCATTCATTCCCCCATCTATCCTTATAACCAATGCATGCATGCACATATGAATCCTCATATTTATCACTACTCACAGCTAAGATGCAGGAATTTAGAGAAACTCACCGAGTATAAATGTAGACAGACACTGAAAACAAACTGACCGTCCAAACTAGATCTCCACCGTTCAGATTGGGTCGAGACAAGTCTTCACTATGCTCACCAAAAATCAGCTCGATCAGACTAGAAATGATCATCCGATTGAAGCATATGATGGAACTGGTCGGTGCAGGAAATCAGCAGTGATAGGCTCTGTTTCACACCCCAGAAACCTACTCTACCGGACACCAAAACAATCTTAACCGTTCACATTGAAGAATAAGGAGTCAAGAACAATCTCACCAAAAATCAGCACGATCCAACGGTGAAATGATGGAAATGGAAATGAAAATAGAGCATGCTCAACACTCCTTTGAAATGTAAGATCCTAGTCTCCTCAAGCTTTCTTCTCTTTTCTTCCTTCCTCCCATCTCTCTCTTGATTCCCTTAAATGGCCCATAAACTTTCTCAAATCTTCATATTGCTCTATATGCCAAGCTTCAAGATTACATGCTTTATATAGGCCTCATAAGTGTAACCTCTACAACTCTCTTCACATTCTTAACCTCCCCATAAATCCCAAGATAACACCCAAATAATTCCAACCTTTCAAATTCATAACCCCATGGGACCCTTCCCATTCCTTAATTATTGGTCCTTAAAACAAATCTCATTAAAATATTTAGTATCCTTACTAAATAATTTTAATCATACTAAACTTAATCTTGTCTCATACTATTAAGTTTAGTTAAATAACTTTTTAACTTTCATTCAACATCCTAACTATACAAGTTAATTTAATTAATCCATTTGGTTAATTAGCCCTTCAAGCTTAATTAACCCTCTTAGTTAAAATCTTTGATTAGTTTACAAATCAAGTCCACACATTAAATTGATCAAGATGACTAATATTTCACCAAACGATTGAGCTAACTCAAATTGACCCAAGTCACCTTAAACCAACATAATTAGACTAAGTAAACTAACTCCACACTTTTCCTTTAATCACGATGATTAAACCAACTTGATAGTTAGGTTAGACCCAAGCCCAAAGTGTTTAGTCTAACCCGAGTCCATTTACTAACTCCAATGTCTACACTAATCTAATTAACTAGATTGGCTTAATTAACCACTCAAGCATTCCCACTACATTAGTTAATTAAATCAATTTCATTTTGACATTTTATAAGGTTTCAAATGATCAATTATTCATCATCACCATAACCAATATTTCCTTTCATAACTAACTTGATTATACTAAATAATCAACTTGATTTTGTCACACTACCAATGCTTCAAAAAAATGTTTAAAACTATACTACCAATTAATCAAAATAATTGTCACAACCATAAAGTTCCATAGGATTATTTACTGATTAATCAACAAATATTGTCACACTTTTATAAACTTAGTCATACTAATTAAACTTTTATTTTGTCACACTAGTATAGTTTAAAAAATCTAATTAATCAAATAAAATAATTATTATTTTATTTTATTTCAATTCATCTTCCACCTCTCTCCCTCTCCTTCTTCTTGCCCGCCAAGCCTCTATTGGGGTCACTTGAGGCCTACAACTCCCTCCACACCGGAAAACTCGCCCAGGTCGCGCCTCTTTCCTATGCTCCGCCAAGCGCCGATCTCCTCCCCACCACCTCCGCTGGATTAACTCCCAAACCTCGGTCTCGAGCTACACCACTCCAAATGGATCCCGCTCTAACATCACGAATGCATGACGACAAGAATCTAAGTGTCTCTCAAGGAAGTGAGGACTTACCGGAAGACCGAGGAAGATAACCGGCACCACCAGAGGGCCTCCCGGCGTCGAGCGAAAGTTTCCTGACTTTCCGGCAAGCTCGAGCCGCAGCCTCTTTCGCTTCCCAGTCCCGGCTCCTCCTGAAAAAACATCAACGACGACCACGAGTTCAACGATGGACGCGAATTCTGGCTACTAGCTTAGAGAATCCCTCTCTCACTCCGGGACCGCCACCTCACGGAAAGACAACTTCTCTTGTTCGCTCTCCTCTCGCCTCTCCCTAGGTCCCCGGGCCTTCATCTTATATAGGCGTAGGGAGACGAAGGGCTCACAAACTTCTGAGCGGTTGAACGACGCCCCGACGGCCTCCTCGCCAGAACGGCCGGAGGTAGGTCGGACGCGCCTTGCGACAACGGTGGCCTACCGTGGTGAATGATGGGGATGCCTCGAGATTTGATCTCGCAAACAAACGTAAGTGATTTCTTGATCTATTCTAACGGGCGTAGGATTTAATTTTTTGATGCCTTGTATCGAGCAAACCTCGGATGGAGATCCCGGATTTGATCAACAACTAATGGCCCCGATCCCAAAACTTTTGCCTCGAACTAAACGCGTGATCACGAGATTTAACGGCTCACGCACACCCGCACCGTGAGATCATCCCATATTAACCATCCCCTTGCCTCGTGACGGTCTATGATCGATAGATTGAACTCACACTTGCCACGCGGGCTCCACCGAGGCCGTAATAACGCCTCAAGATTCTCACGATCCGAGATCCTTTAATCTCGGTACCAGCCATCCATTACTAATAAGGTTTTCCCTCGAAAATTTTCTTGGGGTCCTCTTTCTCTTTTTAGGTTACAAATTTAGTCCACCTTTGTGAGAGAGAATAATTTCCGCCCGTCCTCATAACTCTTAATAATAATTACCAGAAGGTCCTTTTGACACCCATTAACCCTAAGTAGGGTTTTAGCCCTTTTAGACTTCCATTTTCCCCTCTTAACTCAGTTACTAATTGATCAACATGAATTCATCCATAGAATTCATTCATTCCTTTTTAATATCTCCAATCAACTTATAATTACGAAAATACCCTTGGTAGCCCTAATTATACCCAACTAGGGCTTTTAACTTGTTTCTTGGTTTAATTACCAAGCTAAATAAAGGAATTAATATAAATCCAAGTATTCAAAGTTTGGGGAATCTTTTAACAAATTAAGAACTTTTGTTTCTCCAAATACAATTTCATTTTAATTATACCTTGGGGGTTTTTCCTCATTTTTTCCAATTAAATAAAAAAAAACAAAACCCAAAAGAAAATTTAATCCCTAAAAATTCTTGGGTTTTACAATCCTCCCTCCTTAAAAGAATTTCGCCCCTCTAAATTTAAAACCAATTCTCAAATCTTTTATTCAATACCAAACCACTTTGAGCCACACTTACTCATGTTTTCGTAATTTTCTTCCCATTTAAGTTAAAGGGGGTGTATCCTCAAATATCACTATCAGCCTTTTCAATCCCAATCCTAACGTTTACTCCATCTCTGGACCTAACGCTCACTAATACCGGTTCCCCAATCCCACGAATGGTCGGTCCAATCCTCCAAAACTTTAGGAGTCCCTCTCGCCTGCCTCCCGGTAATACACTCTGGGTCACACCGCACCCACAACCTTGCACCTCAACTCCATCAATGTAATGGGAACACCTCCCCTTTAGTCCTCGCCCGCTTCTTGCGGCCCTACAACCTCCGCAAGATCGTGTTCGCTCAAAGTCCCGGCTCTACCCGACCCAACACTCAGCCCAATCTAATTGTCTATGTCACTAAGGCAACTAGGTTGCCGGTTATCCGCATTTCTCCTCGATACCACTTTAATCACACGCCTCGGACCCCGGATCCCGGGACCTCGGACACGTTTCACAGACGGCCGTGATCCAAGCCGAGACGAGCCCCACTCGAATACAAGGCCTAAAAATGATAAGCAGATAACAATAATAATCAAATGTTCATTAATAATAAAGAACAATATCAGAGTTACATCGAAAATCTAAATCAATAAGGGTTTACATACCCTACACATGGGCAAGGCCCTATAAGGATCCTACAATAACACCACCTCAAGAACAAGTATGACATGAGGTTCTCGAACCTCTACAAAATCGCCCAACCCCTCGCTCAACTTCCGAAGTCCGAAGTCACCTACTCCTCGGGACCCTAAAAAGAAAGATGGGAAGCAAGTAGCGTAGGCTTTTCGGGAAGGAAAGCCTGATTAAGTACCCTCAAGGGTCACAAAGACATAAATAGGAAATATGTCATCCAATGAGGTCACAATAGCAACAATATAACCCTAGGAGTCTACCGTAACACAAATCAAAGGTGCGACCCACGATACGTAAAACCCTTGGGCTCAGAATGAGTTTCAAGAGAACTCAAGGTTCACTCCCTACCCGATTATGTCCAGCTTTTGGATGTAAATACGACCTAGTTGGTCGTTTGACCCTCCGGTCAAAGGTCGGTAGAACTACCTCTCCTACGTGTTAACACGGTCAGTGTACCAAGCCCACTGACAGGTAAGACCTTCAGAGATTTGTTTCTCTGGTAAAATTTTGTCTGGAAAGTCGTGGGTCACTGTCCCCTCAACATTCCTAAATTGGAGCTTCCCTAGCTCCGAGTCCCGAGCAAGAGACATGGCAACAAACAAGGACAATTAACGTCCATGAATTACCATACATGCTCAATAGGATTCCAAAATAAATAATGACGCATGTATGTTATCAAAGAAGCATAAGATATCAATGCATAAACAAGTCCAAGAAAACCCAAACCGGGTAGGTAATGCAGAGGCAAGTGTACTTACCTCCTGTTACGTTGAAACTAGATGTCCTTCTAGTCACCTCTTGAAACGCCTCTTGGACTCCCCGAGAGTATCTAACAAATAGAGTTTCTATTAGAGTTAAAATTCTAATAAAACCCTAAGTCTCTAGCTTCACATGCACGACTCTCGTTCTTGTTGGGCCTAGGCCCACTAACGAGTCCTTAAGACCATCTCTCGGGTTACTTATCCTTATTCCACGTCCTTTAGTTGACCAAGTCCCTATCTTGGTCAAACCTAGTCAACCTTACTCTACTTGCCGAGTCTAGACCCTACTTGGTCACCTCTTGTCATTTTAGTTGAATTCGGCCCATTTGAAGCCCACTACACAATCTAGCTTGACTTTAGCCCTTTTAACTAAGAAAGGGCATTTTACGTCATTTGAGTGGCTATGATCCAAGGGTTTAAGGTCCTGCCCTACTACTTGAGTGACTAAGGGCTCAGTTCCTCCCTACCAACATCCCTTTATCTTACCTTTTATTTCTTTGTTATTGTCTAATAACAAAACTGGTTTGATTAAACCAATTGAGCCCAGCCCATTGGGCCTTTACAATATTGGACCCAATTCCTACTTTGATTGGTCCATAATTTGACTTAGGGATCTTGATTAATTAATCTAATTAATCTTCTTAGTTTGGTTAGTCCCTTGACCTAACCATCTTTTTTTTTTTCACCCCTTTCAGTTGGTTCAATTATCGGATTGAACCTAACCCATTTGATCCACTTGACCAAAACCAACTTGTTTCACCTAGTCTTATTCAATATGCTTATTCGATTAATCAAATATAATCGACATTTGAGCTAGGTCATGTTAGTCATTTTGATTAGACTAATTGGGTTCACCTTATCTTAACCCATTTTTGTCGACTAACAAACTAACCTACTCATTTAAGTTAATAATTTACATTAAGGCCTATTTGGTTAGACCAACCCAAGTTCAATTTCCAAACGATTAAATCCAATTGAAACCAATCTTTTAACTTTCAACCAAGTCATTTTAGTTTAATTAACTTCATAGATTGGATTTACACTTCTCATGATCATGTATATAAATTCAATTCATGAAACCACCCATGGAGATCAAACTCCAACCCTTGGACCAATTCTTTACTCATTCATTCCCTCATCTATCCTTATAACCAATGCATGCATGCACATATGAATCCTCATATTTATCACTACTCACGGTAAGATGCAGGAATTTAGAGAAACTCACCGAGTATAAATGTAGACAGACACTGAAAACAAACTGACCGTCCAAACTAGATCTCCACCGTTCAGATTGGGTCGAGACAAGTCTTCACTATGCTCACCAAAAATCAGCTCGATCAGACTAGAAATGATCATCCGATTGAAGCATATGATGGAACTGGTCGGTGCAGGAAATCAGCAGTGATAGGCTCTGTTTCACACCCCAGAAACCTACTCTACCGGACACCAAAAACAATCTTAACCGTTCACATTGAAGAATAAGGAGTCAAGAACAATCTCACCAAAAATCAGCACGATCCAACGGTGAAAATGATGGAAATGGAAATGAAAATAGAGCATGCTCAACACTCCTTTGAAATGTAAGATCCTAGTCTCTCAAGCTTTCTTCTCTTTTCTTCCTTCCTCCCATCTCTCTTCTTGATTCCCAATGGCCCATAAACTTTCTCAAACTTGCTATTGCTCTATGCCAAGCTTCAAGATTACATGCTTTATATAGGCCTCACAAGTGTAACCTCTACAACTCTTCACATTCTTAACCTCCCCATAAATCCCAAGATAACACCCAAATAATTCCAACCTTTCAAATTCATAACCCCATGGGACCCTTCCCATTCCTTAATTATTGGTCCTTAAAACAAATCTCATTAAAATATTTAGTATCCTTACTAAATAATTTTAATCATACTAAACTTAATCTTGTCTCATACTATTAAGTTTAGTTAAATAACTTTTAACTTTCATTCAACATCCTAACTATACAAGTTAATTTAATTAATCCATTTGGTTAATTAGCCCTTCAAGCTTAATTAACCCTCTTAGTTAAAATCTTTGATTAGTTTACAAATCAAGTCCACACATTAAATTGATCAAGATGACTAATATTTCACAAATCGATTGAGCTAACTCATATTGACCCAAGTCACCTTAAACCAACATAATTAGACTAAGTAAACTAACTCCACACTTTTCCTTTAATCCACGATGATTAAACCAACTTGATAGTTAGGTTAGACCCAAGCCCAAAGTGTTTAGTCTAACCCGAGGTCCATTTACTAACTCCAATGTCCACAGGATCTAATTAACTAGGTTAGCTTAATTAACCAATCAAGCATTCCCACTACATTAGTTAATTAAATCAATTTCATTTTGACATTTTATAAGGTTTCAAATGATCAATTATTCATCATCACCATAACCAATATTTCCTTTCATAACTAACTTGATTATACTAAATAATCCAACTTGATTTTGTCACACTACCAATGCTTCAAAAAATGTTTAAAACTATACTACCAATTAATCAAAATAATTGTCACAACCATAAAGTTCCATAGGATTATTTACTTGATTAATCAACAAATATTGTCACACTTTATAATCTTAGTCATACTAATTAAACTTTTATTTTTGTCACACTAGTATAGTTTAAAAAAAAAAGCGAATTAATCAAATAAAATAATTATTATTTTATTTTTATTTCAATTCATCTTCCACCTCTCTCCCTCTCCTTCTCTTGCTCAAGGACTGCTTCTATTGGGGTCCGCGGAGGCGTGACAACTCCCTCCACACCGAAAAACTTCGGGCCGAGGTCGCCCCTTTTCCTATGCTCAGATCAAGCTGATCTCCTCCCCCACCACCTCCGTTGGCGACCCCAAACCTCGGTCTCGAGCTACACCACTCCAAATGATCCCGTTCTAACATCCACGAATGCATGGCCAGCGGTAACTAAGTGTCTCGGAAGGAAGTGAGGACTTACCGGGAAGACCGAGGAAGATAACCCGGCACCACCAGAGGGCCTCCGGCGTCGGCCCGAAAGTTTCACGACTTCCGTGAGCTCGAGCCGCAAACCTCTTCGCTTCCCAGGACCCGGCTCCTCACGAAAAACATCAACGGCGACCCACGAGTTCCAGCGATGGGCCTTGAATTCGGGCGGTCACTAAGCGAGAGAATCCCTCTCTCGCTCCGTATCACCTCGCCGGAAAGACAACTTCTCTTGTTCGTTCTCTCCTCTGCCTCTCCTAGGTCACGGGGCCTTCATCTTATATAGGCGTAGGGAGGCGAAGGGCTCTAAACTTCTCGGGCGGTTGAGCGGCGTCAGAGCGGCCTCCTCAGCGTAGCGGGGAGGTAGGGGGGGGCAGCAGCGCTGGCGGCGGCTGACGGCTGTGGTGAATGATGGGGATGCCTCGAGATTTGATCTCGCAAACAAACGGTAAGGATTTCTTGATCTATTCTAACGGCGAGGATTTAATTTTTTGATGCCTTGTATCGAGCAAACCTCAGATGGAGATCCTGGATTTGATCAACAACTAACGGTCTGATCCCAAAACTTTTGCCTCGAACTAAACGTGATCACGAGATGAGCGACTCACGGACACCCGCACTTGGTGAGATCATCCCATATTAACCATCCCCCTTGCCTCGTATCTGGTCTATGATCAGATAGATTGAACTCACACTTGCCACGTGGCTCCACTGAGGCCGTAATAATGCCTCAAGATCTGCTACGATCTGAGATCCTTTAATCTCAGCCGCTCATCCATTACTAATAAGGTTTTCCCTCGGAAAATTTTCTTGGGGTCCTCTTTCTCTTTTTAGGTTACAATTTAGTCCACCTTTGTGAGAGAGAATAATTTCCGTCTGGTCCTCATAACTCTTAATAATTACCAGAAGGTCCTTTTGACACCCATTAACCCTAAGTAGGGTTTTAGCCCTTTTAGACTTCCATTTTCCCCTCTTAACTCAGTTACTAATTGATCAACATGAATTCATCCATAGAATTCATTCATTCCTTTTTAATATCTCCAATCAACTTATAATTACGAAAATACCCTTGGTAGCCCTAATTATACCCAACTAGGGCTTTTAACTTGTTTCTTGGTTTAATTACCAAGCTAAATAAAGGAATTAATATAAATCCAAGTATTCAAAGTTTGGGGAATCTTTTTAACAAATTAAGAACTTTTGTTTCTCCAAATACAATTTCATTTTAATTATACCTTGGGGTTTTCCTCATTTTTTTCCAATTAAATAAAAAACAAAACCCAAAGAAAATTTAATCCCTAAAAATTCTTGGGTTTTACAATCCTCCCTCCTTAAAAGAATTTAGGTCCTCGAAATTTAAAACCAATTCTCAAATCTTTTATTCAATACCAAACCACTTTGAGCCACACTTACTCATGTTTTCATAATTTTCTTCCCATACAAGTTGGGGTGTATCCTCAAATATCACTATCGGTCTTTCAATCCCAATCCTCGAGCGTTTACTCCATCTCTCGGACCCTAGCGTTCACTATCTTTGGTTCCCCGATCCTTACGAATGAGTGGTCCAATCCTCCAAAACTTTAGGAGTCCTGCGCGTCTCACAGGCGTCTGGCGAGTCGCGGACCACAACCTTGCGCCTCAACTCCATCAATGTAATGGGGAACACCTCCCCTTTAGTCTGGCCCGCTTCTTGCGGCCACTCTGACTCCTCAGCGCGCTCCGGTGTTGGTTCAAAGTCACGGTCTACCCGACCCAACACTCGATTCAATCTAATTGTCTATGTCGCTAAAGGCAACTAGGTTGTCGGTTATCTGCATTTCTCACGATACCACTTTAATGCATCCGCCCAGGCGGATCCGGGACCTCGGACCGATCAGCGGTCGGTAGGTATCCAAGTGGAGGCAGGCCCAGCTCGAATCTGAGGCCTAAAAATGATAAGCAGATAACAATAATAATCAAATGTTCATTAATAATAAAGAACAATATCAGAGTTACAACGAAAATCTAAATCAATAAGGGTTTACATACCCTACACATGGGCAAGGCCCTATAAGGATCCTACAATAACACCACCTCAAGAACAAGTATGACATGAGGTTCTCGAACCTCTACAAAATCAGCCCAACCCCTCGCTCAACTTCGAGTCCGAGTGCTTCTCCTCGGGACACGAAAAGAAAGATGGGAAGCAAGCGCATGAGCTTTCGAAGAAAGGAAAGCCCGATAAAGTACACTACTTGGTCACAAAAGACATAAATAGGAAATATGTCATCCAATGAGGTCACAATAGCAACAATATAACCCTAGGAGTCTACGGAACACAAATCAAAGTGCGACCCACGATCTGAGAAACCCTTGGGCTGCATGTGAGTTTCAAGAGAACTTCGAGGTTCACTCGGCCGGTATGTCCGGCTTTTGGATGTAAATCTGACCTAGTTGGTCGTTTGACCCTCCGGTCGCAGTCGGTAGAACTACCTCTCCCTACGTGTTAACTGCGGTCGATTAATACCAAGCCAGCGGCGGGTAAGACCTTCGATTTGTTTCTCTGGTAGGGTACATCTGGAAAGTCGGGGGTCACGTCACTGAACATTCCTAAATTGGAGCTTCCCTAGCTCCATTTGAGTCGAGCGATGAGAACATGGCAAACAAGGACACCAGCGTCCATGAACAAACATACATGCTCAATAGGATTCCAAAATAAATAATGGCGCATGTATGTTATCAAAAAGCATAAGATATCAATGCATAAACAAGTCCAAGAAAAACCGAAGCAGGGTAGAGTGCGAGGCAAGTGTACTTACCTCCGGTTCGTTGAAACTAGATGTCCTTCTAGTCACCTCTTGAAAGCGCCTCTTGGACTCCCGAGGTATCTAACAAATAGAGTTTCTATTAGAGTTAAAATTCTAATAAAACCCTAAGTCTCTAGCTTCACATGCGACTCTCGTTCTTGTTGGGCCTAGGCCCACTAGCGGGTCCTTAAGACCATCTCTCGGGTTACTAATCCTTATTCCACGTTCTTTAGTTGACCAAGTCCCTATCTTGGTCAAACCTGAATCAACCTTACTCTACTTGCCGAGTCTAGACCCTACTTGGTCACCTCTTGTCATTTTAGTTGAATTCGGCCCATTTGGAAGCCCACTACACAATCTAGCTTGACTTTAGCCCTTTTTAACTAAGAAAGGGCATTTTACATCATTTGAGTGGCTATGATCCAAGGGTTTAAGGTCCTGCCCTACTACTTGAGTGACTAAGGGCTCGGTTCCTCCCTACCAACATCCCTTTATCTTACCTTTTATTTCTTTGTTGTCTAATAACAAAGCTGGTTTGATTAAACCAATTGAGCCCGACCCATTGGGCCTTTACAATATTGGACCCAATTCCTACTTTGATTGGTCCATAATTTGACTTAGGGATCTTGATTAATTAATCTAATTAATCTTCTTAGTTTAGTTAGTCCCTTGACCTAACCATCTTTTTCACCCCTTTCGGTTGGTTCAATTATCGGATTGAACCTAACCCATTGATCCACTTGACCAAAACCAACTTGTTTCACCTAGTCTTATTCAATATGCTTATTCGATTAATCAAATATAATGCGACATTTGAGCTAGGTCATGTTAGTCATTTTGATTAGACTAATTGGGTTCACCTTATCTTAACCCATTTTTGTCGACTAACAAACTAACCTACTCATTTAAGTTAATAATTTACATTAAGGCCTATTTGGTTAGACCAACCCAAGTTCAATTTCCAAACGATTAAATCCAATTGAAACCAATCTTTTAACTTTCAACCAAGTCATTTTAGTTTAATTAACTTCATAGATTGGATTTACACTTCTCATGATCATGTATATAAATTCAATTCATGAAACCACCCATGGAGATCAAACTCCAACCCTTGGACCAATTCTTTACTCATTCATTCCCCCATCTATCCTTATAACCAATGTATGCATGCATATATGAATCCTCATATTTATCACTACTCACGGCTAAGATCACGAGGAATTTAGAGAAACTCACCGAGTATAAATGTAGACAGACACTGAAAACAAACTGACCGTCCAAACTAGATCTCCACCGTTCAGATTGGGTCGAGACAAGTCTTCACTATGCTCACCAAAAATCAGCTCGATCAGACTAGAAATGATCATCCGATTGGAAGCATATGATGGAACTGGTCGGTGCAGGAAATCAGCAGTGATAGGCTCTGTTTCACACCCCAGAAACCTACTCTACCGGACACCAAAAACAATCTTAACCGTTCACATTGAAGAATAAGGAGTCAAGAACAATCTCACCAAAAATCAGCACGATCCAACGGTGAAAATGATGGAAATGGAAATGAAAATAGAGCATGCTCAACACTCCTTTGAGCGAGAAGATCCTAGTCTCTCAAGCTTTCTTCTCTTTTCTTCCTTCCTCCCATCTCTCTTCTTGATTCCCAATGGCCCATAAACTTTCTCAAACTTGCTATTGCTCTATGGCAAGCTTCAAGATTACATGCTTTATATAGGCCTCACAAGTGTAACCTCTACAACTCTTCACATTCTTAACCTCCCCCATAAATCCCAAGATAACACCCAAATAATTCCAACCTTTCAAATTCATAACCCCATGGGACCCTTCCCATTCCTTAATTATTGGTCCTTAAAACAAATCTCATTAAAATATTTAGTATCCTTACTAAATAATTTTAATCATACTAAACTTAATCTTGTCTCATACTATTAAGTTTAGTTAAAATAACACAACTTTCATTCAACATCCTAACTATACAAGTTAATTTAATTAATCCATTTTGGTTAATTAGCCCTTCAAGCTTAATTAACCCTCTTAGTTCAAAATCTTTGATTAGTTTACAAATCAAGTCCACACATTAAATTGATCAAGATGACTAATATTTCTCCAAGCGATTGAGCTAACTCAAATTGACCCAAGTCACCTTAAACCAACATAATTAGACTAAGTAAACTAACTCCACACTTTTCCTTTAATCCACGATGATTAAACCAACTTGATAGTTAGGTTAGACCCAAGCCCAAAGTGTTTAGTCTAACCGAGTCCATTTACTAACTCCAATGTCCACCGCGGATCTAATTAACTAGGTTAGCTTAATTAACCAATCAAGCATTCCCACTACATTAGTCAATTAAATCAATTTCATTTTGACATTTTATAAGGTTTCAAATGATCAATTATTCATCATCACCATAACCAATATTTCCTTTCATAACTAACTTGATTATACTAAATAATCAACTTGATTTTAATCACACTACCAATGCTTCAAAAAAATGTTTAAAACTATACTACCAATTAATCAAAATAATTGTCACAACCATAAAGTTCCATAGGATTATTTCTTGATTAATCAACAAATATTGTCACACTTTATAATCTTAGTCATACTAATTAAACTTTTATTTTGTCACACTAGTATAGTTTAAAAAAGCGAATTAATCAAATAAAATAATTATTATTTTATTTTTATTTCAATTCATCTTCCACCTCTCTCCCTCTCCTTCTCTTGCGCTTGGCCATCCCTGTGGGGTCACGGTGGCGGCGGCAACTCCCTCAGCTTTGGAAAAACTTCGGGCCCGTGGCGCCCCTTTTCCTATGCTTTCCGTCAAGCTGATCTCCTCCCCACCACCTCCGTTGGCGACCCCAAACCTCGGTCTCGAGCTACACCACTCCAGTGATCCGTTCTAACATCACGAATGCATGGCGGCGGTAACTAAGTGTCTCGGAAGGAAGTGAGGACTTCTGGGAAGGCCGAGGGAAGATAGCAGAAGCACCACGAGAGGGCCTCCGCGTCGGCGAAAGTTTCGACTTTCCGTGAGCTCGAGCCGCGACCTCTTTCGCTTCCGGATCCAGGCTCCTCACGAAAAACATCAGCGGCGACCACGAGTTCCAGCGATGGGCCTTGAATTGGTGATGCGCTGTGAGAGAATCCCTCTCTCGCTCCATTGTCACCTGCGCCCGGAAAGACAACTTCTCTTGTTACGTTCTCCTCTGCCTCTCCTAGGTCACGGGGCCTTCATCTTATATAGGCTGAGGGAGGCGAAGGGCTCATAAACTTCTCGGGCGGTTGAGCGGCGTCAAGCGGCCTCCCTCGCTGGCGTAGCGGTAGGAGGTAGAGGGGGTGGGCCAGCGCCTGCTTGGCCGGTGGCGGTATGGTGAATGATGGGGATGCCTCGAGATTTGATCTCACAAACAAGCGGTAAGGATTTCTTGATCTATTCTACTTGGCGAGGATTTAATTTTTGATGCCTTGTATCGAGCAAACCTCGGATGGAGATCTGGATTTGATCAACAACTAGCGATGCGATCCCAAAACTTTTGCCTCGAACTAAGCGTGATCCACGAGATGAGCGGCTCCACGGCACACTTGCGTGAGATCATCCCATATTAACCATCCCCTTGCCTGCATTATGCGGTCTATGATCGAGATAGATTGAACTCACGCTTGCAGCATTGGCTCCTTTGAGGCCGTAATAATGCCTCAAGATGCGCTTTCTGATCACGAGATCCTTTAATCTCGGTAGCTCATCCATTACTAATAAGGTTTTCCCTCGGAAAATTTTCTTGGGGTCCTCTTTCTCTTTTTAGGTTACAATTTAATCCACCTTTGTGAGAGAATAATTTCCGTCTGGTCCTCATAACTCTTAATAATTACCAGAAGGTCCTTTTGACACCCATTAACCCTAAGTAGGGTTTTAGCCCTTTTAGACTTCCATTTTCCCCTCTTAACTCAGTTACTAATTGATCAACATGAATTCATCCATAGAATTCATTCATTCCTTTTTAATATCTCCAATCAACTTATAATTACGAAAATACCCTTGGTAGCCCTAATTATACCCAACTAGGGCTTTTAACTTGTTTCTTGGTTTAATTACCAAGCTAAATAAAGGAATTAATATAAATCCAAGTATTCAAAGTTTGGGGAATCTTTTAACAAATTTAGAACTTTTGTTTCTCCAAATACAATTTCATTTTAATTATACCTTGGGGTTTTTCCTCATTTTTTCCAATTAAATAAAAACAAAACCCAAAGAAAATTTAATCCCTAAAAATTCTTGGGTTTTACAATCCTCCCTCCTTAAAGAATTTAGATCCTCGAAATTTAAAACCAATTCTCAAATCTTTTATTGATACCAAACCACTTTGAGCCACACTTACTCATGTTTTCATAATTTTCTTCCCATGCAAGTTGGGGTGTATCCTCAAATATCACTATCGGTCTTTCAATCCCAATCCTCGAGCGTTTACTCCATCTCTCGGACCTAGCGTTCACTATCTGGTTCCCCGATCCTTACGAATGGTGGTCCAATCCTCCAAAACTTTAGGAGTCCTCTGCGCGTCTCACAGGCGTCTGGCGAGTCACGCGGACCCAGCAACCTTGCGCCTCAACTCCATCAATGTAATGGGGAACACCTCCCCTTTAGTCACGGCCCGCTTCTTGCGGCCCTACAACCTCCGCGCGCATCGGTGTTACGTTCAAAGTCACGGTCTACCCGACCCAACACTCAGTTCAATCTAATTGTCTATGTCGCTAAAGGCAACTAGGTTGTGGGTTATCTGCATTTCTACGATACCACTTTAATGCATCACGCCCAGGCCGGATCCGGGACCTGGACCGTCAGCGGTCGGTAGGTATCAAGTGGAGGCGAGCCCACTCGAATACAAGGCCTAAAATGATAAGCGGATAACAATAATAATCAAATGTTCATTAATAATAAAGAACAATATCGAGTTACATGAAAATCTAAATCAATAAGGGTTTACATACCCTACACATAGGCAAGGCCCTATAAGGATCCTACAATAACACCACCTCAAGAACAAGTATGGCGTAGGGTTCTCGAACCTCTACAAAATCATTAACCCCTCGCTCGACTTAGGAGTCCAGTCACCTACTCCTCGGGACACGAAAAGAAAGATGGGAAGCAAGCGCATGAGCTTTGAAAGGAAAGCCCGATAAGTACCCTGCGGGTCACAAAGACATAAATAGGAAATATGTCATCCAATGAGGTCACAATAGCAACAATATAACCCTAGGAGTCTACGGAACACAAATCAAAGTGCGACCCACGATACGAAACCCTTGGGCTCATGTAATGAGTTTCAATAGAACTCAAGGTTCACTCCGACCCGGTATGTCCGACTTTTGGATGTAAAATGCTGACCCTAGTTGGTGCGTTTGACCCTCCGGTCGCGAGGTCGGTAGAACTACCTCTCCTACGTGTTAACCGGTCGATTAGGTGTACCAAAGCCGGCTGGCCAATTAAGACCTTCGAGAGATTTGTTTCTCTGGTAAGGGTACATGCTGGAAAGTCGAGGGTCACGTCCACTGAACATTCCTAAATTGGAGCTTCCCTAAGCTCCATTTGAGTCGAGCGGTAGAACATGGCAAACAAGGACACCAGCGTCCAGTAAACAAACATACATGCTCAATAGGATTCCAAAATAAATAATGGCGCATGTATGTTATCAAAAGCATAAGATATCAATGCATAAACAAGTCCAAGAAAAACCGAAGCGGGTAGAGTGCAGAGGCAAGTGTACTTACCTCCGGTTCGATTTGAAACTAGATGTCCTTCTAGTCACCTCTTGAAGCGCCTCTTGGACTCCCAGAGTATCTAACAAATAGAGTTTCTATTAGAGTTAAAATTCTAATAAAACCCTAAGTCTCTAGCTTCACATGCGACTCTCGTTCTTGTTGGGCCTAGGCCCACTTGAGTCCTTAAGACCATCTCTCGGGTTACTAATCCTTATTCCACGTTCTTTAGTTGACCAAGTCCCTATCTTGGTCAAACCTGAATCAACCTTACTCTACTTGCAGTCTAGACCCTACTTGGTCACCTCTTGTCATTTTAGTTGAATTATTGGCCCATTTGAAGCCCACTACACAATCTAGCTTGACTTTAGCCCTTTTTAACTAAGAAAGGGCATTTACGTCATTTGGTGGCTATGATCCAAGGGTTTAAGGTCCTGCCCTACTACTTGAGTGACTAAGGGCTCAGTTCCTCCCTACCAACATCCCTTTATCTTACCTTTTATTTCTTTGTTATTGTCTAATAACAAAGCTGGTTTTGATTAAACCAATTGAGCCCGACCCATTGGGCCTTTACAATATTGGACCCAATTCCTACTTTGATTGGTCCATAATTTGACTTAGGGATCTTGATTAATTAATCTAATTAATCTTCTTAGTTTAGTTAGTCCCTTGACCTAACCATCTTTTTCACCCCTTTCGGTTGGTTCAATTATCGGATTGAACCTAACCCATTGATCCACTTGACCAAAACCAACTTGTTTCACCTAGTCTTATTCAATATGCTTATTGATTAATCAAATATAATGCGACATTTGAGCTAGGTCATGTTAGTCATTTTGATTAGACTAATTGGGTTCACCTTATCTTAACCCATTTTTGTCGACTAACAAACTAACCTACTCATTTAAGTTAATAATTTACATTAAGGCCTATTTGGTTAGACCAACCCAAGTTCAATTTCCAAACGATTAAATCCAATTGAAACCAATCTTTTAACTTTCAACCAAGTCATTTTAGTTTAATTAACTTCATAGATTGGATTTACACTTCTCATGATCATGTATATAAATTCAATTCATGAAACCACCCATGGAGATCAAACTCCAACCCTTGGACCAATTCTTTACTCATTCATTCCCCAATCTATCCTTATAACCAATGCATGCATGCACATATGAATCCTCATATTTATCACTACTTCATTTAAGATCACGAGGAATTTAGAAACTCACCGAGTATAAATGTAGACAGACACTGAAAACAAACTGACCGTCCAAACTAGATCTCCACCGTTCAGATTGGGTCGAGACAAGTCTTAACTATGCTCACCAAAAATCAGCTCGATCAGACTAGAAATGATCATCCGATTGGAAGCATATGATGGAACTGGTCGGTGCAGGAAATCAGCAGTGATAGGCTCTGTTTCACACCCCAGAAACCTACTCTACCGGACACCAAAAACAATCTTAACCGTTCACATTGAAGAATAAGGAGTCAAGAACAATCTCACCAAATATCAGCACGATCCAACGGTGAAAATGATGGAAATGGAAATGAAAATAGAGCATGCTCAACACTCCTTTGAGCGAAGATCCTAGTCTCTCAAGCTTTCTTCTCTTTTCTTCCTTCCTCCCATCTCTCTTCTTGATTCCCAATGGCCCATAAACTTTCTCAAACTTGCTATTGCTCTATGCCAAGCTTCAAGATTACATGCTTTATATAGGCCTCACAAGTGTAACCTCTACAACTCTTCACATTCTTAACCTCCCCATAAATCCCAAGATAACACCCAAATAATTCCAACCTTTCAAATTCATAACCCCATGGGACCCTTCCCATTCCTTAATTATTGGTCCTTAAAACAAATCTCATTAAAATATTTAGTATCCTTACTAAATAATTTTAATCATACTAAACTTAATCTTGTCTCATACTATTAAGTTTAGTTAAATAACACAACTTTCATTCAACATCCTAACTATACAAGTTAATTTAATTAATCCATTTTGGTTAATTAGCCCTTCAAGCTTAATTAACCCTCTTAGTTAAAATCTTTGATTAGTTTACAAATCAAGTCCACACATTAAATTGATCAAGATGACTAATATTTCTCCAAGCGATTGAGCTAACTCAAATTGACCCAAAGTCACCTTAAACCAACATAATTAGACTAAGTAAACTAACTCCACACTTTTCCTTTAATCCACGATGATTAAACCAACTTGATAGTTAGGTTAGACCCAAGCCCAAAGTGTTTAGTCTAACTTGAGTCCATTTACTAACTCCAATGTCCACCGGATCTAATTAACTAGGTTAGCTTAATTAACCAATCAAGCATTCCCACTACATTTAGTTAATTAAATCCAATTTCATTTTGACATTTTATAAGGTTTCAAATGATCAATTATTCATCATCACCATAACCAATATTTCCTTTCATAACTAACTTGATTATACTAAATAATCAACTTGATTTTGTCACACTACCAATGCTTCAAAAAATGTTTAAAACTATACTACCAATTAATCAAAATAATTGTCACAACCATAAAGTTCCATAGGATTATTTCTTGATTAATCAACAAATATTGTCACACTTTATAATCTTAGTCATACTAATTAAACTTTTATTTTTGTCACACTAGTATAGTTTAAAAAAAGCGAATTAATCAAATAAAATAATTATTATTTTATTTTATTTCAATTCATCTTCCACCTCTCTCCCTCTCCTTCTCTTGCATGACCCATCCCTATTGGGGTCACGGAGGCGTGACAACTCCCTCCACCTTGGAAAAACTTCGGGCCGAGGTGGCCCCTTTTCCTATGCTTTCCGTCAAGCTGATCTCCTCCCACCACCTCCGTTGGCGACCCCAAACCTCGGTCTCGAGCTACACCACTCCAGTGATCCCGTTCTAACATCACGAATGCATGGCGGCCGGTAACTAAGTGTCTCGGAAGGAAGTGAGGACTTCTGGGAAGGCAGGGAAGATAGCAGGCACCACGGAGGGCCTCCGGCGTCGGCGAAAGTTTCACGACTTTCCGTGAGCTCGAGCCGCGGACCTCTTCGCTTCCGGTCCGGCTCCTCACGAAAAACATCAGCGGCGACCCGCGAGTTCCAGCGATGGGCCTTGAATTGGTGATGCGCTGGCGAGAGAATCCCTCTCTCGCTCCATTTGTCACCTCGTAGGAAGACAACTTCTCTTGTTAGTTCTCCTCTGCCTCTCCTAGGTCACAGGGCCTTCATCTTATATAGGCTGAGGGAGGCGAAGGGCTCATAAACTTCTCGGAGGCGGTTGAGCGGCGTCAGAGCGGCCTCCCTCATGCGTAGCAGTAGGAGGTAGAGGGGGCTGGGCAGCCAGCAGCCTTGGCCGGTGGCCGAGGCTGTGGTGAATGATGGGGATGCCTCGAGATTTGATCTCACAAACAAGCGGTAAGGATTTCTTGATCTATTCTAACTTGGCGAGGATTTAATTTTTGATGCCTTGTATCGAGCAAACCTCGGATGGAGATCTGGATTTGATCGACAACTAGCGGTGCTGATCCCAAAACTTTTGCCTCGAACTAAGCGTGATCCGCGAGATGAGCGGCTCCACGGACACCCTTGCGTGAGATCATCCCATATTAACCATCCCCCTTGCCTGCGTATGCGGTCTATGATGGGATAGATTGAACTCACGCTTGCGTGGCTCCATTTGAGGCGTAGTAATAATGCCTCAAGATGCGCTTTCACGATCACGAGATCCTTTAATCTCGGCCGCTCATCCATTACTAATAAGGTTTTCCCTCGGAAAATTTTCTTGGGGTCCTCTTTCTCTTTTTAGGTTACAATTTAGTCCACCTTTGTGAGAGAGAATAATTTCCGATGCGGTCCTCATAACTCTTAATAATTACCAGAAGGTCCTTTTGACACCCATTAACCCTAAGTAGGGTTTTAGCCCTTTTAGACTTCCATTTTCCCCTCTTAACTCAGTTACTAATTGATCAACATGAATTCATCCATAGAATTCATTCATTACTTTTTAATATCTCCAATCAACTTATAATTACGAAAATACCCTTGGTAGCCCTAATTATACCCAACTAGGGCTTTTAACTTGTTTCTTGGTTTAATTACCAAGCTAAATAAAGGAATTAATATAAATCCAAGTATTCAAAGTTTGGGGAATCTTTTAACAAATTAAGAACTTTTGTTTCTCCAAATACAATTTCATTTTAATTATACCTTGGGGGTTTTCCTCATTTTTTCCAATTAAATAAAAAAACAAAACCCAAAGAAAATTTAATCCCTAAAAATTCTTGGGTTTTACAATCCTCCCCTCCTTAAAAGAATTTAGGTCCTCGAAATTTAAAACCAATTCTCAAATCTTTTATTCAATACCAAACCACTTTGAGCCACGCTTACTCATGTGTTTTCATAATTTTCTTCCCATACAAGTTGGGGTGTATCCTCAAATATCACTATCGGTCTTTCAATCCCAATCCTCGAGCGTTTACTCCATCTCTCGGACCTAGCGTTCACTATCTGGTTTCCCCGATCCTTACGAATGGTCGGTCCAATCCTCCAAAACTTTAGGAGTCCTGCGCGTCTCACAGGCGTCTGGCGAGTCGCGCGGACCCGCGACCTTGCGCCTCAACTCCATCAATGTAATGGGAACACCTCCCCCTTTAGTCACGGCCCGCTTCTTGCGGCCCTACAACCTCCAGCGCGTGGTGTTAGATTCAAAGTCACGGTCTACCCGACCCAACACTTTCAGTTCAATCTAATTGTCTATGTCACAAAGGCAACTAGGTTGTCGGTTATCTGCATTTCTCGATACCACTTTAATGCATCGCGCCCAGGCGGATCCGGGACCTCGGACACGTCAGCCGGTCGGTAGGTATCCAAGTGGAGGCGAGCCCAGCTCGAATCTGAGGCCTAAAAATGATAGCGGATAACAATAATAATCAAATGTTCATTAATAATAAAGAACGATATCGAGTTACAGCGAAAATCTAAATCAATAAGGGTTTACATACCCTACACATGGGCAAGGCCCTATAAGGATCCTCTGATAACTTACCACCTCGAGAACAAGTATGGCGTAGGGTTCTCGAACCTCTACAAAATCAGCCCAACCCCTGCGCTCAACTTAGAGTCAAGTCGCTACTCCTCGGGACACGAAAAGAAGATGGGAAGCAAGCGCATGAGCTTTGAAAGGAAAGCCCGATGAAGTACCCCCTGCGGGTCACAAAAGACATAAATAGGAAATATATGTCCAATGAGGTCACAATAGCAACAATATAACCCTAGGAGTCTACGAACACAAATCAAAGGTGCGACCCACGATCTGAAACCCTTGGGCTCATGTGAGTTTGATAGAACTTCGAGGTTAAATCCGGCCGGTATGTCCGACTTTTGGATGTAAATCGACCCTAGTTGGTGCGTTTGACCCTCCGGTCGCGAGTCGGTAGAACTACCTCTCCCTACGTGTTAACTTGCGGATTGATTAATACCAAACCCAGCGGCGGGTAAGACCTTCGAGAGATTTGTTTCTCTGCGTAATTTTGTCTGGAAAGTCGGGGGTCTGTCACTGAACATTCCTAAATTGGAGCTTCCCTAGCTCCCATTTGAGTCGAGGCGATAGAACATGGCAAACAAGGACACCAGCGTCCAGTAAATTACCATACATGCTCGATAGGATTCCAAAATAAATAATGGCGCATGTATGTTATCAAAAGCATAAGATATCAATGCATAAACAAGTCCAAGAAAAACCGAAGCCGGGTAGAGTGCAGAGAGCAAGTGTACTTACCTCAGGTTCGATTTGAAACTAGATGTCCTTCTAGTCACCCCTCTTGAAGCGCCTCTTGGACTCCCAGAGGTATCTAACAAATAGAGTTTCTATTAGAGTTAAAATTCTAATAAAACCCTAAGTCTCTAGCTTCACATTACACGACTCTCGTTCTTGTTGGGCCTAGGCCCACTTGGTCCTTAAGACCGTCTCTCGGGTTACTAATCCTTATTCCACGTTCTTTAGTTGACCAAGTCCCTATCTTGGTCAAACCTAGTCAACCTTACTCTACTTGCGAGTCTAGACCCTACTTGGTCACCTCTTGTCATTTTAGTTGAATTCGGCCCATTTGAAGGCCACTACACAATCTAGCTTGACTTTAGCCCTTTTTAACTAAGAAAGGGCATTTTACATCATTTGAGTGGCTATGATCCAAGGGTTTAAGGTCCTGCCCTACTACTTGAGTGACTAAGGGCTCGGTTCCTCCTACCAACATCCCTTTATCTTACCTTTTTATTTCTTTGTTGTGTCTAATAACAAAAGCTGGTTTGATTAAACCAATTGAGCCCGACCCATTGGGCCTTTACAATATTGGACCCAATTCCTACTTTGATTGGTCCATAATTTGACTTAGGGATCTTGATTAATTAATCTAATTAATCTTCTTAGTTTAGTTAGTCCCTTGACCTAACCATCTTTTTCACCCCTTTCGGTTGGTTCAATTATCGGATTGAACCTAACCCATTGATCCACTTGACCAAAACCAACTTGTTTCACCTAGTCTTATTGATATCTTTATTGATTAATCAAATATAATCGGCATTTGAGCTAGGTCATGTTAGTCATTTTGATTAGACTAATTGGGTTCACCTTATCTTAACCCATTTTTGTCGAGCTAACAAACTAACCTACTCATTTAAGTTAATAATTTACATTAAGGCCTATTTGGTTAGACCAACCCAAGTTCAATTTCCAAACGATTAAATCCAATTGAAACCAATCTTTTAACTTTCAACCAAGTCATTTTAGTTTAATTAACTTCATAGATTGGATTTACACTTCTCATGATCATGTATATAAATTCAATTCATGAAACCACCCATGGAGATCAAACTCCAACCCTTGGACTAATTCTTTACTCATTCATTCCCCCATCTATCCTTATAACCAATGCATGCATGCACATATGAATCCTCGTATTTATCACTACTTTCGCGGTAAGATGCAGGAATTTAGAGAAACTCACCGAGTATAAATGTAGACAGACACTGAAAACAAACTGACCGTCCAAACTAGATCTCCACCGTTCAGAATGGGTCGAGACAAGTCTTCACTATGCTCACCAAAAATCAGCTCGATCAGACTATAAATGATAATCCGATTGGAAGCATATGATGGAACTGGTCGGTGCAGGAAATCAGCAGTGATAGGCTCTGTTTCACACCCCAGAAACCTACTCTACCGGACACCAAAAACAATCTTAACCGTTCACATTGAAGGAATAAGGAGTCAAGAACAATCTCACCAAAAATCAGCACGATCCAACGGTGAAAATGATGGAAATGGAAATGAAAATAGAGCATGCTCAACAACTCCTTTGAGCAGAAGATCCTAGTCTCTCAAGCTTTCTTCTCTTTTCTTCCTTCCTCCCATCTCTCTTCTTGATTCCCAATGGCTATAAAACTTTCTCAAACTTGCTATTGCTCTATGCAAGCTTCAAGATTACATGCTTTATATAGGCCTCACAAGTGTAACCTCTACAACTCTTCACATTCTTAACCTCCCCATAAATCCCAAGATAACACCCAAATAATTCCAACCTTTCAAATTCATAACCCCATGGGACCCTTCCCATTCCTTAATTATTGGTCCTTAAAACAAATCTCATTAAAATATTTAGTATCCTTACTAAATAATTTTAATCATACTAAACAATCTTGTCTCATACTATTAAGTTTAGTTAAATAACACAACTTTCATTCAACATCCTAACTATACAAGTTAATTTAATTAATCCATTTTGGTTAATTAGCCCTTCAAGCTTAATTAACCCTCTTGGTTCAAAATCTTTGATTAGTTTACAAATCAAGTCCACACATTAAATTGATCAAGATGACTAATATTTCACCAAGCTTGATTGAGCTAACTCAAATTGACCCAAGTCACCTTAAACCAACATAATTAGACTAAGTAAACTAACTCCACACTTTTCCTTTAATCCACGATGATTAAACCAACTTGATAGTTAGGTTAGACCCAAGCCCAAAGTGTTTAGTCTAACTTGAGTCCATTTACTAACTCCAATGTCACACGGATCTAATTAACTAGGTTAGCTTAATTAACCAATCAAGCATTCCCACTACATTAGTTAATTAAATCAATTTCATTTTGACATTTTATAAGGTTTCAAATGATCAATTATTCATCATCACCATAACCAATATTTCCTTTCATAACTAACTTGATTATACTAAATAATCAACTTGATTTTGTCACACTACCAATGCTTCAAAAAATGTTTAAAACTATACTACCAATTAATCAAAATAATTGTCACAACCATAAAGTTCCATAGGATTATTTCTTGATTAATCAACAAATATTGTCACACTTTATAATCTTAGTCATACTAATTAAACTTTTATTTTGTCACACTAGTATAGTTTAAAAAGCGAATTAATCAAATAAAATAATTATTATTTTATTTTATTTCAATTCATCTTCCACCTCTCTCCCTCTCCTTCTCTTGCCTTGTGACCGCCCTATTGGGGTCATGAGGTAGTGACAACTCCCTCCACCATTTGGAAAAGCTTCGGGCCCAGGTGGCGCCCCTTTTCCTATGCTCAGATCAAGCCCGATCTCCTCCCACCACCTCCGTTGGCGACCCCAAACCTCGGTCTCGAGCTACACCACTCCAGTGATCCCGTTCTAACATCCACGAATGCATGGCGGCGGTAACTAAGTGTCTCGAGGAAGGAAGTGAGGACTTACCGGAAGGCAGGGAAGATAGCGGCACCACGGAGGGCCTCCGGCGTCGGCGAAAGTTTCACGACTTTCCGTGAGCTCGAGCCCGACCTCTTCGCTTCCCGGTCCGGCTCCTCACGAAAAACATCAGCGGCGACCGCGAGTTCAGCGATGGGCCGCGAATTGGTGGTCGCTGCGAGAGAATCCCTCTCTCGCTCCATTTGTCACCTCGGAAAGACAACTTCTCTTGTTAGTTCTCCTCTCTGCCTCTCCTAGGTCACAGGGCCTTCATCTTATATAGGCTGAGGGAGGCGAAGGGCTCATAAACTTCTCGGGCGGTTGAGCGGCGTCAGGCGGCCTCCTCATGGCGTAGCTTGGCCAGGAGGTAGGGGGGGCAGCAGCGCCTGCTTGGCCGGTGGCGGCTGTGGTGAATGATGGGGATGCCTCGAGATTTGATCCTCGCAAACAAGCGGTAAGGATTTCTTGATCTATTCTACTTGGCGAGGATTTAATTTTTTGATGCCTTGTATCGAGCAAACCTCGGATGGAGATCCACGGATTTGATCAACAACTAGCGGTGCGATCCCAAAACTTTTGCCTCGAACTAAAGCGTGATCCGCGAGATGAGCGGCTCCACGGACACCCGCGGTGAGATCATCCCATATTAACCATCCCCCTTGCCTGCATTATGCGGTCTATGATGGGATAGATTGAACTTCACGCTTGCAGCGTGGCTCATTTGAGGCCGTAATAATGCCTCGAGATGCGCTTTCTGATCACGAGATCCTTTAATCTCAGCCGCTCATCCATTACTAATAAGGTTTTCCCTCGGAAAATTTTCTTGGGGTCCTCTTTCTCTTTTTAGGTTACAATTTAATCCACCTTTGTGAGAGAATAATTTCCGTCTGGTCCTCATAACTCTTAATAATTACCAGAAGGTCCTTTTGACACCCATTAACCCTAAGTAGGGTTTTAGCCCTTTTAGACTTCCATTTTCCCCTCTTAACTCAGTTACTAATTGATCAACATGAATTCATCCATAGAATTCATTCATTTCCTTTTAATATCTCCAATCAACTTATAATTCACGAAAATACCCTTGGTAGCCCTAATTATACCCAACTAGGGCTTTTAACTTGTTTCTTGGTTTAATTACCAAGCTAAATAAAGGAATTAATATAAATCCAAGTATTCAAAGTTTGGGGAATCTTTTAACAAATTAAGAACTTTTGTTTCTCCAAATACAATTTCATTTTAATTATACCTTGGGGGTTTTCCTCATTTTTTCCAATTAAATAAAAAACAAAACCCAAAGAAAATTTAATCCCTAAAAATTCTTGGGTTTTACAATCCTCCCTCCTTAAAAGAATTTAGATCCTCGAAATTTAAAACCAATTCTCAAATCTTTTATTGATACCAAACCACTTTGAGCCACACTTACTCATGTTTTCATAATTTTCTTCCCATACAGAGTTGGGGTGTATCCTCAAATATCACTATCGGTCTTTCAATCCCAATCCTCGAGCGTTTACTCCATCTCTCGGACCTAGCGTTCACTATCACAGTTCCCCGATCCTTACGAATGGTGGGTCCGATCCTCCAAAACTTTAGGAGTCCTCTGCGCGTCTCACAGGCGTCTGGCGAGGTCGCGCGGACCCACAGCCTTGCGCCTCAACTCCATCAATGTAATGGAGAATACCTCCCCCTTTAGTCTGGCCCGCTTCTTGCGGCCCTACAACCTCCTCCGTAGCGTGGTGTTGCGTTCAAAGTCACGGTCTACCCGACCCAACACTTTCGATTCAATCTAATTGTCTGTGTCACTAAGGCAACTAGGTGGTCGGTTATCTGCATTCTCACGATACCACTTTAATGCATCGCGCCAGGCCGGATCCGGGACCTCGGACAGCGTCAGCGGTCGGTAGGTATCAAGTGGAGGCGAGCCCACTCGAATCTGAGGCCTAAAAATGATAGCGGATAACAATAATAATCAAATGTTCATTAATAATAAAGAACAATATCGAGTTACATCGAAAATCTAAATCAATAAGGGTTTACATACCCTACACATGGGCAAGGCCCTATAAGGATCCTCTGATAACACCACCTCAAGAACAAGTATGACATGAGGTTCTCGAACCTCTACAAAATCAGCCCAACCCCTCGCTCAACTTAGGAGTCCGAGTCGCTTCTCCTCGGGACACGAAAAGAAAGATGGGAAGCAAGCGCGTGAGCTTTGAGAAAGGAAAGCCCGATGAAAGTACCCTACTTGGTCACAAAGACATAGATAGGAAATATGTCCAATGAGGTCCTGATAGCAACAATATAACCCTAGGAGTCTACGAACACAAATCAAAGTGCGACCCACGTCTGAAACCCTTGGGCTCTGTAATGAGTTTGATAGAACTCAAGGTTCACTCCGACGGTATGTCCGACTTTTGGATGTAAATCGACCCTAGTTGGTCGTTTGACCCTCCGGTCGAGTCGGTAGAACTACCTCTCTCCTACGTGTTAACGACGGTCGGTGTACCAAGCCGGCGGCGGGTAAGACCTTCAGATTTGTTTCTCTGGTAAAGGGAATTTGTCTGGAAAGTCGAGGGGTCCACGTCACTGAACATTCCTAAATTGGAGCTTCCCTAGCTCCATTTGAGTCGAGGCGATAGAACATGACAAACAAGGACACCAGCGTCCATGAATTACCATACATGCTCGATAGGATTCCAAAATAAATAATGGCGCATGTATGTTATCAAAAGCATAAGATATCAATGCATAAACTAGTCCAAGAAAAACCGAAGCGGGTAGAGTGCGAGGCAAGTGTACTTACCTCCGGTTAGTTGAAACTAGATGTCCTTCTAGTCACCTCTTGAAAGCCTCTTGGACTCCCGAGGTATCTAACAAATAGAGTTTCTATTAGAGTTAAAATTCTAATAAAACCCTAAGTCTCTAGCTTCACATGCACGACTCTCGTTCTTGTTGGGCCTAGGCCCACTAGCAGTCCTTAAGACCATCTCTCGGGTTACTAATCCTTATTCCACGTTCTTTAGTTGACCAAGTCCCTATCTTGGTCAAACCCTAGTCAACCTTACTCTACTTGCAGTCTAGACCCTACTTGGTCACCTCTTGTCATTTTAGTTGAATTACGGCCCATTTGAAGCCCACTACACAATCTAGCTTGACTTTAGCCCTTTTTAACTAAGAAAGGGCATTTACGTCATTTGAGTGGCTATGATCCAAGGGTTTAAGGTCCTGCCCTACTACTTGAGTGACTAAGGGCTCAGTTCCTCCCTACCAACATCCCTTTATCTTACCTTTTATTTCTTTGTTGTTGTCTAATAACAAAGCTGGTTTGATTAAACCAATTGAGCCCGACCCATTGGGCCTTTACAATATTGGACCCAATTCCTACTTTGATTGGTCCATAATTTGACTTAGGGATCTTGATTAATTAATCTAATTAATCTTCTTAGTTTAGTTAGTCCCTTGACCTAACCATCTTTTTTCACCTTTCGGTTGGTTCGATTATCGGATTGAACCTAACCCATTGATCCACTTGACCAAAACCAACTTGTTTCACCTAGTCTTATTCAATATGCTTATTGATTAATCAAATATAATCGGCATTTGAGCTAGGTCATGTTAGTCATTTTGATTAGACTAATTGGGTTCACCTTATCTTAACCCATTTTTGTGGAGCTAACAAACTAACCTACTCATTTAAGTTAATAATTTACATTAAGGCCTATTTGGTTAGACCAACCCAAGTTCAATTTCCAAACGATTAAATCCAATTGAAACCAGTCTTTTAACTTTCAACCAAGTCATTTTAGTTTAATTAACTTCATAGATTGGATTTACACTTCTCATGATCATGTATATAAATTCAATTCATGAAACCACCCATGGAGATCAAACTCCAACCCTTGGACTAATTCTTTACTCATTCATTCCCCATCTATCCTTTATAACCGTGCATGCATGCACATATGAATCCTCATATTTATCATTTACTCACATTTAAGATCTGAGGAATTTAGAGAAACTCACCGAGTATAAATGTAGACAGACACTGAAAACAAACTGACCGTCCAAACTAGATCTCCACCGTTCAGATTGGGTCGAGACAAGTCTTCACTATGCTCACCAAAATCAGCTCGATCAGACTAGAAATGATCATCCGATTGGAAGCATATGATGGAACTGGTCGGTGCAGGAAATCAGCAGTGATAGGCTCTGTTTCACACCCAGAAACCTACTCTACCGGACACCAAAACAATCTTAACCGTTCACATTGAAGAATAAGGAGTCAAGAACAATCTCACCAAAATCAGCACGATCCAACGGTGAAAATGATGGAAATGGAAATGAAAATAGAGCATGCTCAACACTCCTTTGAACAGAAGATCCTAGTCTCTCAAGCTTTCTTCTCTTTTCTTCCTTCCTCCCATCTCTCTTCTTGATTCCCAATGGCCCATAAACTTTCTCAAACTTGCTATTGCTCTATGGCAAGCTTCAAGATTACATGCTTTATATAGGCCTCACAAGTGTAACCTCTACAACTCTTCACATTCTTAACCTCCCCCATAAATCCCAAGATAACACCCAAATAATTCCAACCTTTCAAATTCATAACCCCATGGGACCCTTCCCATTCCTTAATTATTGGTCCTTAAAACAAATCTCATTAAAATATTTAGTATCCTTACTAAATAATTTTAATCATACTAAACTTAATCTTGTCTCATACTATTAAGTTTAGTTAAATAACACAACTTTCATTCAACATCCTAACTATACAAGTTAATTTAATTAATCCATTTGGTTAATTAGCCCTTCAAGCTTAATTAACCCTCTTAGTTAAAATCTTTGATTAGTTTACAAATCAAGTCCACACATTAAATTGATCAAGATGACTAATATTTCACCAAGCGATTGAGCTAACTCAAATTGACCCAAGTCACCTTAAACCAACATAATTAGACTAAGTAAACTAACTCCACACTTTTCCCTTTAATCCGCGATGATTAAACCAACTTGATAGTTAGGTTAGACCCAAGCCCAAAGTGTTTAGTCTAACTTGAGTCCATTTACTAACTCCGATGTCGCACAGGATCTAATTAACTAGGTTAGCTTAATTAACCAATCAAGCATTCCCACTACATTAGTTAATTAAATCCAATTTCATTTTGACATTTTATAAGGTTTCAAATGATCAATTATTCATCATCCACCATAACCAATATTTCCTTTCATAACTAGCAGTTATACTAAATAATCAACTTGATTTTTGTCACACTACCAATGCTTCAAAAAATGTTTAAAACTATACTACCAATTAATCAAAATAATTGTCACAACCATAAAGTTCCATAGGATTATTTCTTGATTAATCAACAAATATTGTCACACTTTATAAACTTAGTCATACTAATTAAACTTTTATTTTGTCACACTAGTATAGTTTAAAAAAGCGAATTAATCAAATAAAATAATTATTATTTTATTTTATTTCAATTCATCTTCCACCTCTCTCCCTCTCCTTCTCTTGCCTTGGCCAAGCATCCTATTGGGGTCACGGGGTGGCGACAACTCCCTCCACCTTTGGAAAAACTTCGGGCCCGTGGCGCCCCTTTTCCTATGCTCCGTCAAGCGCTGATCTCCTCCCCACCACCTCAGTTGACGACCCCAAACCTCGATCTCGAGCTACACCACTCCAGCGATCCCGTTCTAACATCACGAATGCATGGCAGCCGGTAACTAAGTGTCTCGGAAGGAAGTGAGGACTTACCGAGGAAGGCAGGAAGATAGCAGAAGCACCGCTGAGGAGGGCCTCCCGTCGGCGAAAGTTTCACGACTTTCCGTGAGCTCGAGCCTGACCTCTTCGCTTCCCGGACCGGCTCCTCACGAAAAACATCAGCGGCGACCCACGAGTTCCAGCGATGGGCCAGCGAATTGGCGGTCGCTAGCGAGAGAATCCCTCTCGCTCCATTGTCGCCTCGTAGGAAGACAACTTCTCTTGTTCGTTCTCCTCTCTGCCTCTCCTAGGTCACAGGGGCCTTCATCTTATATAGGCGAGGGAGGCGAAGGGCTCATAAACTTCTCGGGCGGTTGAGCGGCGTCAGAGGCGGCCTCCTCGCTGGCGTAGCAGTGGGAGGTAGGGGGCTGGGCCAGCAGCAGCTTGGGGTGGCGAGGCAATTGTGGTGAATGATGGGGATGCCTCGAGATTTGATCCTCATGAACAAGCGGTAAGGATTTCTTGATCTATTCTAACTTGGCGAGGATTTAATTTTTTGATGCCTTGTATCGAGCAAACCTCGGATGGAGATCACGGATTTGATCAACAACTAGCAGTGCGATCCCAAAACTTTTGCCTCGAACTAAGCGTGATCACGCGAGATGAGCGGCTCACGCAGGCGCCCCGCAGGTAGAGATCATCCCATATTAACCATCCCCCTTGCCTGCATTATACGGTCTATGATGGGATAGATTGAACTCACACTTGCCACGTGGCTCCACCGAGGCCGTAGTAATAATGCCAAGATGCACGCTCACGATCACGAGAGATCCTTTAATCTCGGCCGCTCATCCATTACTAATAAGGTTTTCCCTCGAAAAATTTTCTTGGGGTCCTCTTTCTCTTTTTAGGTTACAATTTAGTCCACCTTTGTGAGAGAGAATAATTTCCGATGCAGTCCTCATAACTCTTAATAATTACCATAAGGTCCTTTTGACACCCATTAACCCTAAGTAGGGTTTTAGCCCTTTAGACTTCCATTTTCCCCTCTTAACTTTCAGTTACTAATTGATCAACATGAATTCATCCATAGAATTCATTCATTTCCTTTAATATCTCCAATCAACTTATAATTACGAAAATACCCTTGGTAGCCCTAATTATACCCAACTAGGGCTTTTAACTTGTTTCTTGGTTTAATTACCAAGCTAAATAAAGGAATTAATATAAATCCAAGTATTCAAAGTTTGGGGAATCTTTTAACAAATTAAGAACTTTTGTTTCTCCAAATACAATTTCATTTTAATTATACCTTGGGGGTTTTTCCTCATTTTTTTCCAATTAAATAAAAAAACAAAACCCAAAAGAAAATTTAATCCCTAAAATTTCTTGGGTTTTACAGAAACGAACACCATGGTATCCTTTCCTCTGATCTCAGTTGGCATAAGGGTGTAGGCAAAGTTGTAGGTAATGGTATAGAAACAAACATGAAGTTATTATACTTCTTAAGATTCAAAAATCTAAAATTTTGAGAAAATTTCAAAATCTCAATTTAATTTTTTTTTAATTTTTAAAATTAAAATTATCTATAATCGATATACTTATAGATAATTTTAAAAATTAAACATACTCCGCTTAGTAATATAGATATACCATTTAAACTTAAAACATCCAATGAAAAAATTACGAAATCCCACTCTAGTTTTTTTAAATTCAAAATTAAAATTATATCTAACCAATGACTCTTATAAAAATATAGATAGAGACCTTTTAATATTAAAAATACTCTTCCTTAGTAATGTAGATAAATTTTTTAAAATTTAAAAATCCAAAATTTTGATAAAATTTCAAAATCCCAATCTAATATTTTTTTTAAAATTAAAATTATGTCTGATAGACTCCCATATATATATATATATATAGACAGATGGATACTTTTTAAATTAAAAATATTCTCGTTTAGTATTATAGATAGATTTTTAAAATAAAAAAATTTAAAATTCTGAGAAAATTTCACAATACTACCCTAATTTTTCTATTTTTTTGAATTTCTAAAAATTTAAATTATACTCACTTTTGCTTAAATAGATGTGTGAAATTTTATAGTTTGGCCCCTTAGCTTTTTATGAATTAGTATATATGTAGCATGAGGCAGGATCAGGGACCTCGAAAGCAAGTCAGACGAGGCCGTGAGTATTAAAGAAGAGATAAACTCATTTCGAATACAAGGCCTAATATTGTGATAAGCGGATAACATTCTATAAATTAAATAAAACTTCGTGTTCCAAGGAACATAGAGTCAGCGAAGTCCATAGGCCCTAAAATAGTCAGTCCCTATCTGGGTCCTACAAATAACAAAGCTCATAAAATAAAAGATAAAGGAGACTCCTAAAACCTGCTGGTCTCCACTGTGTCCTCCCCTCGGGCTCCCTCTCCCTCCTAAACCCGGAATGCAAAAGAGGAAAAGAAAACACATGAGCTTCCGAAAGGAAAGCCCAAGAAGTACCCTAGCAGTCGCATTATCATGAATAGGAAATATGGCGGTCAGCGAGATCATAATATCAACAATAAAGTCCTAGGAGTCTACCACAAGCAAGTCAAAGGTATGCGACCACACGATACGAAGCCCTCGGGCTCTGTAGTGAGTTCTAAGAGAACTCAAAGTTTACTCCCGGCCAGTATGTCCAGCTTTTGGATATAAATACGACCTAAATGGTCGTTTGACCCTCCGGTCACAAGTCGGTAGAACTACCTCTCCTTCGTGTTAACACAGTCAGTGTACCATGCCCACTGACAGGTAAGACCTCCAGAGATTTGTTTCTCTAGTGAGGCTGTCAGGAAGGTCAGGGGGTCCTAACTCTGAACATTCCTAAATTGGAGCTTCCCTAGCTCCACTGAGTCCGGGCAGTAGAATATAGCAAACAGGGACACCAACGTCCCGGAAACAAACACACATGCTCAACAGGATTCAAAATATAAGATATGAGCAAAGATGTATATAGCATCGAGTGCATGTAATAAGAATACGTACATAGTAAGTCCAAGAAATCCAGATTCTAGGGTGAAAACTAGGCAAGTGAACTTACCTTAGTTGAAGAAACTAGAAGTCTTTCTAGTCCTTTTGTCGCGTGCCAACAACTCCCAGAGTATCGGCATATAATGGTTTTATTAGAATCATTGTTCCAATAATTTCTATCTCTCTAAGTGTCCATGCATGCCTAGCGTCCTTGTTGGGCTTAGGCCCACTAAGCGTCCTAGGGACCATCTCTCGAGATTCTAGGCCCTTATTCGTTTAGGTGTCCCTTAGTTGACTTTTGGTCCTACCTTGGTCAAACCTAGTCAACTTGATCTATTTGTCGAGGCCGACTCTTATTAAGTCATTTTAGTTGAGTTGGGCCTAGTTAAATCGATCTTAACCCCTTTTTACTCTAGAAGGGCATTTTGGTCATTTGGCAACCTTTTGACTCTAAGGTTTTAGGCTCCACCTTGTTTAGGGTTTTATTAGTCCTTTGTGAATTTATTTAGCTTCCTTACTAAATAATTCTTATCACTCAACCAATTGTCCAAGGTTAAGAAATTAATTATTTAATTTCTATTTATGTCATTTCAATAGTTCATAATAATTATTAATTAGTATTTGACACACCCATAGTTCCATATATAGTTACCAACTATACGTACTATTTGGTTAATAGTATCATTACTATCAATAGAGACGCCACCTATTTAATTGTCACACTAAGGTTTTAATCTTTATTTAAAACCTTAAGTTTCCTAATTATTAAATTATGATAAAGATTTCATAACCTAATAATCATCACAAAACCTAAGTTTCATTACCAAAGGAAAATATACACTTTATTTGATTAATTGAATATGTGTCACACTTTCCAATCTCTGGAACAAATTAATCAAATAATAGCCGTTTACCAATTATTTGTCACTATCATTTAACTAGTATCTTAGTCCATGAGAGGAAAAATAAATGGATTTATTTTGTCACACTAAGTTAATAATTTATTAACTTTTATTTAATGTCACAAGTCCAAAGTTCCCCATTTTAATACCATGCCTAGCCAATTATCATTTATAATAATAATCAACTAATGTTTTTAGTTAAAAAGAGAGGAAAATGAATAAATTATTTTAATTAACTAAATTGTTGTCACACCCTAAGTTAATAACTAAAATAACTAAATTAATAACTTTTATTTAATTTAATTATTTCATTTTATTTCCTTCTCCCCTCACCCTCGCGTCTTCTCCTTCAATGTTCACCTACCGTGACCACCGGATCATTATCGACTCCACCGGAGGGACGTTGGCGAAGCTCCCTCCTGCACTGCACCGCCCTATTCCGGGATCCCTTCTGAGGCCTCCGGCCCCTCAGTAAAAGGCTTGCTCCTCTCTGCGAGCTTCATCTGAGGAGATTGCCGGAGATGGCAACTCCTGCGAGCTCCCTTCGCCTATTAAAGTGCAGGGAGCTTTACCGGCTTCAACTTCCGTTCTCGTGTAATGCGCATCAACTCCACCGTCCCCCTCTAAGCGCCGCTCCACTAATGTCTACCACTGTTCCTCTCCGTGAGCTCTAACTATAGCTTCGAGAGACATTTAACACGCAAATTAAAGCAGAGAGAGAGTTCCCTCTTGAGTGCGATTCTCACGGTGGCGGCGGTGGCGTCGAAGCTCTCCCACGGCCAAAAGCTCTTCTCAGAGCGAGGCTCACGGAGTTCCTTACTTCCTCGCTTCGTTGGTGTATGCGATGTCGATAGAAGAGAGCCTCCTTTTATAGCCCTCCAGAAGTAGACAAGCGGATGGGTATGAAGCGCTTCATGCCCGTGGCAGCTCGTCTTCCACGCGAGTAGCGGCGGCGTGGCGAGGCTTCGCATGTAGCGATGCGTTACTGGCGTCACGGTGGAGGAGATGAGCTGTCTCGGGATCGCCGTTACGTAGTCAGCGGTGATGATCGGTTGGATTACATCCAGCGGCTTTCCGGATATGTTAGGAGATCTCGAATCTCACACTCACGGATCAACGCTTCGGGATCAAAAATATAACCAGCGGCGGATCTTCTTAGTTTATTTCAAGATCGCGACCCATCTCTAGATGAGTGGTTGCGGAGAGCCCTCACGTGGTAGGTTCACCTCCACCATCCCACCCTTCATTGCCTCGAATCGATTCGTGATCGGATAGATCTCTTCTAGTCTTGACCGTGGCTCCATGTGAGCCCGTTATAATGCCTCGCATGATTTAACCACGGCATGAGATAATTTAATCTCGGTAGTTGATTCTCTCTATTAGGGTTTCTCTCCCGAAAATTAATGAGAGGTCCCTAACATTCTTTAAAATCACACTTAGGTCCAAGACTGTGAGAGAGGGAACAATTCTCGTTTAGTCCCTCAACTATTTCAAAATTACTATTAGGTCCCTACAAACCCCTTAATAATAAATCATTTAATCCCACAATAACGCTAATCGCGGGAAATAAATAATTTAAATGTTTTTCTCAAGGAAATAACAAAATATTTATTTCCAAAAATTCATGGATTTTACAATATAGTATAAAAATATATATTTTTCATAAAATATTAGTAAAAATCTTTAGTTTGGCTTGGTTTTTAACAAATTAGTATGTATAGTATAAAAAAAATTATAAATTTAGAAAGTTATTAGTAAAAAATCTATTGTTTGGCACCAAAAATAATTCATTTTTAAAAATAATGTTAGCTAGTGGGATTTTTATTAACGACAATCTTAGTCTCAAAAAATAATGGATTATATGATGAACAACTTTCCCGCACAACAATTGAAAATAATAGTGATTAAAATATGATTGGTTGCAATTATATTTCATAACGAAAATTTTTGTCACAAAAGATTATTAGATTGAGTGACAGGCAACTTTCTCATCACAATGAATAAAAATAATAGTGTCAAAAATATGGTTTGTCACAAATATACTTCATTCACACCAATAGTGACAATTTTATTGTAACAAAACAGTTTTTAACACTATTAATATATTAATTGTGATAATTCATTTGTGAAAGACTTTAAATCATCACAATTATTAATATATTAGTGACATAGAAATAAGTCATCACAATTAAATCCAACCATTGTGACATATAAATATTTTGTCACAATATACTTTATATTTGTGACAAAATGATTGGGAATCACAAAAAAAATCGTCACTATATGTCTTCATTCTTGTAGAGCTTCCCTATTGGGAGTGTAATTTATTGCGTCACAATTTAGTTGTGATGCATACAGAGAAGAATGTGTTTGATAATGTCCTTTTCACATTTTTGAATGATAGTTCTCGATCAAAAGATCATCTCAATGCTCGCAAGGACCTGAAAGATATGAATTGTAAATCGGACCTGTGGCCTGATGATAATGGAAAGTTTGCTCCAGCAGTCTACACATTGACTATGCAAGGAAAAAAGTTATTTTTAAATACTTTGAAGAATATTTGCGGCCAGATGGCTACACAAGTAATATTTCTCGGTGTGTTGATGCTCATAATCTCAAAATAGTCGGAACATTGAAAAGTCACGACAACCATATACTTGTACAACAATTTCTCCCACTCGCTATGCGTGCAGGGATTGATGATAAATTATCTGCAATATTACTTGAGTTATGTTCCCTTTTCTGACAAATATGTGGCAAAACATTGAGTGTTACAGAGTTGGATAAATTGCAGGACCAAATTGTAGTCACTTTATACCACATGGAAATGCTTTTCCCACCATCATTTTTCACCTTACTGGTACACTTAACTGTTCACTTGATTGAAGAAGCAAAACTTGGAGGTCCAGTATATTACCGTTGGATGTACCCAATAGAAAGGTAATATTAGTTAATCACATTATTTGTAATTCATAATATTAACATGTAGATGTCATATAACTATTAACTATATAATTTTGTAGGTACTTGGGAATGCGAAATCATGCGTTCGCAACAAAGCGCAACCATAGGGATCTATTGCAGAGGGTTATATTGCACAAGAAGTTCTTATATTTTGTTCACGATATTTAGATAACATCGAGACAATATGGAATCGTCCCAGACAAGTTGATGACGAACCCATCATTTGTCAACATCCAAATGCTCGAATTGCGGAATTATTTCCATACGTTGGGAAACCAACTGGGGCTTCTTCATGGTTCACATTGACACCCATTGAGAGATTACAAGCCCATCGACATGTACTGATAAACTGCCCTGCAGATGATTCTTATGTTCGATGAGTATTATTAAGCATCTATTACTTACACTACTAAAATTTAGTAATGCGATATACTACTAAAGTTGACATAGTGATGAAACTATTACTTCAAACACCACAAGGAATTCAGGATTTTGCAAGAAGACAATTAAGGTCTAGAGGTAGGAATCCTATTGAGGTAGACAAGATGGTGCACAAAGAGTTTAATTAGTGGTTTACAAATCGAGTAAGTGAGCTTTCTATTTATGCAATGAATTTTAATTGATAAATATATTCTAGTAACATTAATGTGTTTATAGATCAACCGAGATCACAACAAGCTTGAAGATCCTGACAAAAGAATGCTCGTAGCTCTTGCGCAAGGACCAATTAACCAAGCTAAAAGATACACAACATACAATGTCAATGGATATAAGTTCCGTACTTTGGACCGTGAGAGAGGATTAAAAACACAAAATAGTGGAGTTTTCGGCACCTTTGGAACAAGAAGTTACTCGAGCAATAGCGATGTTAACATGCGGTATGGAGGTGTACCATATTATGGAAAATTGGTTGACATCATTGAGCTTAATTACAGTGGAATATTTATGGTAACCTTGTCCAAATGTGAATAGGCCAACACGACTCACCCTAGAGGCATAAAAACTGATAAATTGGGTTTTACTTCTATCAATTTTACAAGACCTATACATACTAGTGTGCATGAAGACGATGAGCCATACATTAAAGCTTCTGAAGCACAAATGGTATTTTATGTTAATGATGAATGGGAAGACGGTTGGTGTATACCTGTACATATGAAATCTAGAGACTTGTATGACATGGGCGAGGGTGAAGAACATGCCATGGCCAATATTGAAGCTTATCCGACGCAAAATTTGGATACTTTATTCCCCGATGAAGATACACATCTACGTCTGAGTCGGGATGATGTAGATGATTTGAATGATATGCAATCCTCTAATATTGGTGAACATTTTAAAGTTGATAACAACAATTAAGTAATTGTTTGAGATTAATAGGTAATCATTTCTTTTATTTGTATTTATTTTGATATTTAATTATTTTTGGATTTTATTAAATTGATTCATTGGTCATGTGAGTTTTTTGTAGGTATGCCGAGGTCAAGACGACAAGCCACTTCTAGCAGTTCATTGAGACCGGTCGAGGATCACGACCGTTCTACTGGCCCAAGTACATCTTTGCCACCTCCACCTATTGATGGACATGAACACCAAGAGGCCCCAGTGCAGCAAACAATAGTTCAGGCTACTGAGCCTGAAGTTATTAGGGGCCATAAAAGAAGTTCAAGAACATGGGACGTGAGGGTTAGAGGTGATTGAATATATATATATATGTGTGTGTATATATATATATATATATATATATATATATATATATATATATATATATATATATATATATATATATATGCAAGGAAGTAAACAACTCAAATAGATATAATCAAACAACAATCTATTAGAGATGTAGAGAGTCAAACCAAAACACGTACTCAAGGAAAACAATCAACTTGAATACATGTTAGAAGTCTCAAGAGATAAATACAAGAGGAATTAGGAGCAAGGTAGGAGTAAGAGATACTCACAAGACACGGAGTCACGAGCCTACAGTGTCTAGAGAAAAATTCTCTAATCCTGCAAATGCGTCTTCTGGCGTCAGAACGAGAATCTAGTAAATAGATAGAAATCTTAGTATCTCTACACTTAAGTAATCTTCTATCTAAATCTGAAATACAATTACGCATGAATCCCTAAACTCAATCATGCTTGGAGGACATTAACCTCACTCAAAGTACGCTTCCTTACTTAACAAGCATATCATGTCATTAAGATTCTTAGAATACCCCTAAGCATGCTTAATTAGCCAAGATTAATTAATCTAACGCATGAAATCATTAAGCATGTTGATCATGAAAATAAATCACATTTAGGCATGTTAACATGAACACTAATGGGGCATTTATACTTAGGGATTTTCATGAAATTTCGGCGGCACCTCCCCTATTTATAGGGCCCCGAAATTATACAATCATTCACCAACATACCCATTACATATGGGTTTCATAAATCAATTCATGAACATACAACAATTCTTCCCAAATCCTCCTCCATAACATAACATGTAATTAATCCATTTAATTACTTAAGCTAAGCTCATGCTCATCTCTTAATTTTTTCCATTATGAACCCACAATCCCTTAATCACAAGCAATTAATCCTTAATCCCATTATTCATCCAAGGTTATGAATGCTCACCGTCTCGAGGAAGGAAGATGGCAACATCGAGCTGCGGTGGCGATGTCAGTGAGCCAAAAGAGGGGCAGTCGGCCGTGAGGTCGTTGATGTCTTACCTTGGTGGAGCATGTGCAGATCCGACCAAGAGGCAAAGAGGCTGCCGGCCAGCGTGAGTTGGCGGCCTTGGCCGGCGCGCCGGCGCACCGCCGCCGCATGGCGTGGCGGCGGTCTTTGGCGTAGGCGTGGCTGGCGGCCGCGTGTGCAAGTAGGCGGCGTTCTTTGCCCTGCTTGAATAGTACGGGCCGGTAGGAAGCTCGTCAGCGTGGATCTAGATCTGAAATATTTAGTAAGGGAGAGAGAGAGAGAGATGAATGATATTTCATTCTCTCTCTCCTCTAAAGTTATATATAATAACATAATTTTTTTTATTAATTAATTATTTAACAAAAACCCTATAGTGTCACATGTTTACTATTCACTCACAGGTTTTTGAATTATTTCCTGTCGGGGTCCACTGTAATGATTCTCTCGTCTTCATGCCCAACTCAGATCCGAATCCACAGTCAATGGTCCCGATTAGACGCACGGGTGTATCGTAATATCATGGGTGCATCTCGTCGGACCGTGATCCAGAATATCGACTTTTAGTCAAATCCTTCATCGACATATCTTGTGGTATGGCGGGGTCGTCTGGATCCCGACGGATCCACCTTTCAGGGATTTGAATATTTGTCAATTTTCTTTTCTCGATAATTAATATGAATTAATTAACATACAATTAATGCGGGTTAATAAACATTTAATTAATCTGGATTGTTCATGCATTGTGATTTTCCCCAAAATTTCACCGCTTACCATATTAAATTGCCATCTAAAAAGTGCAGGAAAATTGGAAAAATAAATCTTTATTTATTTGGTAGGGTTTTACATTGAGAGATCAGAACGCCATGCGTCTATAGCTGGCTACATCTGGCCCGTAAGAAGAAGAAGAAGATAGGTTAAGAAATAATTAACTTAGTTAAAGACTGTTAGTTAGTTATTTAATTAATAATTAACTTTAATGGTTTTAAATTGTTTGGTAAATTAAATCAAATGATTTAGTCTAGCCAAGTTGTTTTGGTCTGATCAAGTAACTTAGTTGGGCTTGGTTTAATTCATTGTTGGGCTTAACCAAGTAATGTTTGGGTTGGAGCCAACTAATTGACTGGGTTGATTTGGGTTCGAGTCCGGAATTAAGCCAAGTAGGTTTAATAAAATCGATTAATAATGGGTCCAAGTTTAGATTTAATTAATGTGGTGTGATCAAATCAAAAGGGATTAGATTTGAATTAACTTGGTCAGGTTCGATCAATTAGGAAGGAATTAGACTCAGGTCAAATAACTGGTTGGGACAAGAGAAATGCGTCTTGATCTAATCAACTAACAAAAATAAAGATAATAAAATGAAAAATGAGGATGTGAGAGGAGAGGCTTGAACCCAAGACCTCCCACAACCCATTAATTGGCCTTAACCACAAGGACCTTGTTTCACTTGTGATTTAATAAATCAGGTTTGGTTAGTTAAAATTCAGAAAAGGAAATAAAAGGGAATATATGGTAAATGGAGAGAATTGAACCCGAGATCTCACTAAAGGGAGTGGTGGGCATTAACCACTAGGCTACCATGCTTTATTTATGGAAATAAATAAATTTAGTCATTTAAGGTAAAATGACATAGGAATACAGGGGAAGGCCCACAGGTTGGACTTGGGCCCATTTAGCGCATCTTGCATGTTCAACTAGATAATATAAGATGAATGCCTACATCTATATAGAATTTATCATCAGATTGTGAGATAGAGGTCTGACAGGTAGGATCTTGCCGAGTTATCCCGATCGACTTTGTTGAGACAAGTACACTTGCCTCGTACCCACTCTTCGGAGTATTCTTTGGCTTTGGTTATATCATATTTATGATATTATTGCTTTTGAGACCGTACATGCTTAATTTATTTATTTGGAATTCTTTGAGCATGCTTGGTTGTTTCGGGATGTTAGTATCCCTGTTTTGTTGTTTTGTCTTCCGCCCAAATTCAGTGGAGCTTGGGGGCTCCGTTTGGGAAATGACCAGGGATGGGACACCCTAGCGTTCGGCTTGCCATGCCAGAGGGAGGATACTTTGGTTGTCACGCCTGAGTCAATAGAGTGATTATTTGGCCTTATAGAGCATGTATGCGAAGGTGGCACTCACCCAGGCGTGCGATCACGAGGACCACACTACCGGAGGGTCGAGATCTAGCAAGTTGCTAATGATACTGGTCGAGGGAGATGTTTTGATGAGCTTTCCATTGGAACTCGTTGTAGAGCTTGAGAGCTGCTATAGATAGGGGTCGTACCTTCGTATTTGTTGTGGTAGACTCCTAGGATATGTTTTGAGGGGCGTGTCCCCGTTACTTGACTTGATTATCACTTTTATTTGATATCATGATTTTTGACCCCCGCAAAGGGTACTTACTGAGCTTTCCATTTGTTCTTCCTTTTTCAGATCCAGAGGAGTAGGAGTTCTGAGCTTGGTAGCCAATGGAGGGTCGGGGTATTTTGCTGAGGTCCGAGGATCTCTTTTCCGTTTATTTGTGAGAGACTATTTTATTTTGTAGGACCCATTTAGGGCCTGGCTAATGTAGGGCATCTGGACCCGCTTATTTGATTTTATTTCCGTTGTGACTTTTTAAATAAGTTATTTGGATATTTATCTTGATTATATGTTATCTTCTGTTACTTTCTGAGGGCTTGTAGCCGAGTGAGATGCATCTTACTTGGTTACGGCACAATGTCATTCCGCGATGCTCTGGGTCCCGGAATCCGGGTCGGGCCGTGATAAAAGTTGCAGTAGATTTTGAGGGACAAAATTTTCAACCACTTGTACTGTACTCAAACAAGTTCTTGTGCTGTAATGGCATCCAATTTGCAAATCAAACAACGTATAAGAAACGTTGTCCTGGGTTGTCCATCATTTTTTCGCATATCAATCAAACCCTAATTGTTTGTAAGAGCTTTAACTTATTACTATGGAGAATACTATCTTTTTGTTTACGAAGGTGAGAAATAATGTTCGAATTTGTCATTTTTGTTACTATTGATGAATTATTAATAAAATTTTGATGGTTTTTAAATTTTAATCAAATGTAGTTCAATAGCCTAGCTCCATAATTATAAAAATAAATTATATATATATATATATATATATTAAAATTTAAAGATTATTATTCATAAATGTGTGAACAAATCTGTAAAATTATTCTTGAATTATCAAAAAAAAATTATTATTTTATATTTGAAATGAATAGAAATGGTATTGAATATTTGGATTATTGTAAAAAAAATATTTATAAAAAAACAAATATTAAAAAAAATTAAAAAATTAATTTTTTTAAAAAATTAGTTCTTTACATTTCGCGGCGGTTTTGAAACCGCAGCAGAGAATTTTAAAAAAAAATCAAAAAAGAATTTTAAAAAAAATCGTAAAAAAAGAAGAATTCTAAAAAATAATAAAATTTACGCATTTGGTTAAGCCCACGAAATGCATAACTCTTTAGAAATGCGATATGGATTTCATGGCGGTTATCAAAATGCCTTGAAATGCGTTGCGGCGGTATTCATAGCGGTTTTTTTAACCACCACCAAATGCCTTTAAAACCGCCTTGAATCGCTCTTTTTCTTGTAGTGACATGGGTCTGAGGAACACCCCACTTAGTTGAGACCCATAAATCTACACTACTAGAAACAAAAAAGAACTTGCTTTTTCAGTTCTTAATAGAGGAAGGGACTGGCCCAAGGAAATGTCTCATATAATGGCCTTGAAGAAATACCAATTAGTGCCTCTTTCTTCAAACTTAAAAAGAGGCTGAAAAAAGAAACAGTTGGCGCGACATTATAATAGGATAATACTATTACAAATCCGCAAGGAATCCGCCATGAGTTCGGGGATAATTGTAAAGGACATTCATTATAGTGCTTAAAGGTATCTATAAAAATTTGTGAGAAATATAGCCTGAAACCTCCTAACAAAGCATCATAGTAAACCATCAACTCCTTTTCCCTTGCCAGGAAACAAGTACACTCGGAGGAAGAAGGAACTCTATAGGAGAAAGGAGGGGAAGACAATAAGTAACGATCTGCTAAATCTTTGATTTCAGTATATAGGAGGGTGTTAGCGAAAGAATCGGTCGAGTTTAAGTTCTCTATGCCTTAAGACTAACTCTAGACGACGGAGGAACTCCGAAAGAAGAAGCCTCTAAACCAAGAACGAGAAGAACATAATCCTTACCTGCACAAACAAATGATGCGGCGCGGGGAATTTTGGAGAGGATGATGGAAAGCCAACACCCATCCAAACAAGAAGACGGAATGATAAAGAAGACAACGAGATCTTTTTTTTTAAATCAAGAAGAATCCCATGCATGGTCATTGAATAGTTTGAAAAATAACTTTTTACGGTTCATATCACTTCACAAAAATAGCAAAAAATCAAGAAAATGACAAGCAGACTTTTATCCAACGATCCAGATTAGGAGCAATGCCAAGATTGAATAGATATCTTACACGTGGATATTGGGATTGAGGATTCATCACTAGTTACATCCCCTCCATACCCTAATTCACGCAAACGCCATCTTTTTCGAATCACGCCAGGATATGGAAAGACTGCGGATATTAAATGTCTATTGTGAAAAGACAACTTTGACCTACTGAAGCTTTCATTACAAGTATCTCAAAATAATGTTAAGCAACATAGAAAGCATCCTATGGACATTTCGTTAATTCGTTCCTTTAGATCACCAGCAGCATCATTATTCTATCATAAGGACCTTCTATTACATCATTATTCACATAAAAGCCATTAATTAGTAAACACATCGTTCTATCATAAACCAGAGTAATGACAGAAATTAAGATCCTATAATCAAAAGCCATTTTTAGCAGAATATCTCTACGGCCCCAAAGAAATCAAAAAGATCCAATAAATCATCATATGCTTAGTTCATAAGCCGAAAAATGACCAAAGAATTACTTCGCTCATTATTCAAACACATCGCAAGCATACTTGAGGGGGGACTAATGATAGGGATGAAAGTGTAATGGCACGTGGCATTCATTCCGACCACCATGTATCAAGAATGGAAGCACTTCTTTATAATCAAATCCCCTATTTATCAGAATAAGACAGATCTTCTATTCATCAGGACAAGACAAATCTTTTATTCATCAAGATAAGACCGATCTTCTATTTATCAGGATAAGGCAGATCTTCTATTTATCTGGATAAGGTAGATCTTCCATTCATCGAGATTAGACAGATCTTCCATTCATCGATACTAGACAGATCCTCCATTCATCAGACCCGGGCAAGTCATCCATTCATCCACCAGAGGCAGATCTTTCATCTATCAGCCTAATACAGATTGTTCATTCTGCAACTCAAGAGAGAATATCCATTCTTTGACTACAAAACAACACGCCCATTCTCTAGCTTGAATCCACTTATCCATCCATTAACCTGAGACAATAGAGAAGTATAACCACAAAGGAATTTCGAGATATGACCTTCTAGAAGAGTCTCCAGCTACGGACAAACTAGCCTTCTAGAAGGATTATCAGCTATTACCAACCTAGACCCAGCTGGAGGCTTAACTGGTGCCAATCTGGCCAATACGTGGAGAAATAGAAAGCTTACACTCCAAGCCAACAAAACCTATAAAAGGCAAGAGAAACAGTTCATTTGGACATTCCCACTTTGAGATACCAAAACTCTGCCTCTCTGAAGACTCAAGCCCCCCCATTGTCAAATTTTGGAGATTCTTGTATTTTCTTTTTTTCTTTGACTTGAATATGTAAACATGATGATGATGATATTGATTGTGGATTCTCTCTCACGGAGGTTTTTTCCCATTTCTTAGGGGTTTTTCCACGCAAATCGGATTCCATTCTTTTCGATCTCTGTTTGATTTCTTCCTAATCTAGTCCGGAATTCAAATAAATTCAACCATGGGTTCAGTTTAGGGATCAAAACTATTCACTGAATTAACTAACACACACACACACACACACACACACACACACACACACACACATATATATATATATATATATATATATATATATATATATATATATATATATATATATATATATCTGATCCGAATCTTGTGTAGGTCGGATCAACATGTAGAATCTCATTCTTAGCCCATTTCTGCCCTTGGAGCATGTTTGAAGGATTTTCAACCATACGGATGGGAAGATCATCGAAAAATAAGCTATCCTGTCAATTTTCATACAATTTGGTGACTGTTTAGTATAAGGGAAGAAAGGCCACAGGGAGGGTGGCGCTCTCCATCTTCCCTACAATCCCTGGATTGGCCACAGGCTCATTCTCCTCTTCTCTTCTCTTACTCTCTCTACCCAACTAACTTGACCGTCGGAGGGTTTGGGGGAAAGAGCCTCTGGACTTCTTTGTTTTGCAGGAGTGAAGGACCCCCCCCCCCCCCCCAGTCCCGTTAGTGGTTATTTCTCAGCCTCTATGTCGGCTGGATAACTCAAGCCGTACGGAAGCTCACAATCCCAACTCACACTATCTCAACACTCATCTTTCTCAGTTTGAACTTTAAGCGGGAAACGTGTCTCGAGACCTTTCCCATTTAGAACATCAAGAACATATGTTGCAGCTACACCCTGATTAAATAAGATTCTGTAGATCGCTAGACATTAACTCAAAATTTTAATTGCTAATTCATTATGTAATTTATAACTCTTTTATGTGATCTCAACCATAATATAATTTTATATAATTAAAGGTATCATGGTTAATCCCTAATTAGATAAAAACATTATATAGATCACGCCTCGATAAATACCTAAAGACATTGCTAATTTGAACTGTTGGTGGTGGCTTCAATTCAGTGTTGAATTCTTCTAAGCACTCAAATCCACACTGCGATGAAACAACAAACTTTAAAGATAGATTTCATGCATAGGGACTAAATAAGGCATTCACTTATATAGACATCTTTCCTATAAAAAAAAATATATCTCCATTAGTTGTATAGTTGTAGCAACAAATCTTATTCAAACCAATAGTGAATAGTTATCGGTAGTTCAAATACGTAAGATTCACATATGGTTTCCTAACTATATGGACCAGTTATGGAACGGATAAGATAGTTTTCTATATATATATATATATATATATATATATATATATATATATATATATATATATATATGGATGTGATACAATGGGGCCGGCCGGACATCCGACTGCCCCATTGTATCATATCCCTATCATGTTATATCTATATTTATATATATTTTAAATTTTATTTTAACTATATATATCCTATATAATTTATCTATAAATTTTTTATAATGTTTTTATATATATAGATAGTTATTACATATATATGTAGATATATATATATATATGTATTCTGATAATAAGATAATATAATAACTATCTATATATATATATATATATATATACATATATATATATATATATATATAGATAGATAGATTATAAAAAAATTTATAGATAAATTCTATAGGATATATATAGTTAAAATAAAATTTAAAATATATATAAATATATATATAACATGATAGGGATGTGATACAATGGGCTGACGGATGTCCGACCATTGTATCACATCCTATATATATATATATATATATATATATATATATATATATATATATATAGAGAGAGAGAGAGAGAGAGAGAGAGAGATGAATGTAGAGAAATACTTGGGGTCGGATCGACGACGCGTGGGCCGGATTGAGCCACGGATTCCATCAACCATGAATCAATTTACTAATAAGGACAATATGCACCCTCCTTGGTTATGAGCCTCTTCGGGTCTCAAGAGATCAGTGGTTTTCTTCCCCGATTTGAGGGGTTTCCACGTTAAATTCTGTTTTCTCTCTTCTATGGTTTGGACCTTCTTCTTCGATCTCCCCTGAGTTCTTCCCCCATTCCCAAATAAATTCAATTATTGGCCAAAACTAGGGTTCTTCCACGATTTTTGCGTTAACAATTTAGCGTCTTACGTAGGGACGAGCGCTAAAGTCATGACTACCACAAGGAGATCAAGACAAAGCCAAATCCGAGGCGAGAGGAACACCGCTCTACCCTTGCATACTACTACCAAAGAGATGCCTTCCGCTCCCATCGGAGCTCCTCCAGTTGCTGAGAATGTCCCTCCAGTTCATGTTAGAACCATGGAGATTCCAGAGGAGCGATTTAAGGCCATGGAGCGAAAAATCGCTGATCTCACACATGCCATGTTAGCAGTGGAGTGCCATGTCTCCCCGGCGACGGTACCAAATGTTCCTCCATCCCTGCTTGAAAGCTGTGAATGATCAGCAGTTCATTCCCCCGCCATCGGGAATGATCGCTACGAAGAGGTACGAGTTATAACTCTTCTTCTAAAAGTTTAGATTAACCTCGTTCGTGACGGAGATACTATCATAAACCTGAAGTTAGAAACAGAAGGAGAAGGCGAGTCACCCCACTAGGTGGTTTCGCATCGCCAGAGCCATACAGGAGACACCATTCTCCGAGGCAATACTCACCTCATCCATGTTCTCCTCGGCACCACTCAGGGATGCGATATTCGCCTCGGCAATATTCACCTCCATATTACCCCGAAAGACATCACTCTCCGCGGCATCACTCGCCTCGGGATTATTCATCGAGGCGTCGCTCGCCCAGGCGCCATTACTCCCCAAATCAAGGTCATAGAGGCCAGATCAGTAACCATGAGAAGGTCCTGTTCCACGTGCTACAAATGTTTTCACCATTTATCAGAGCAATTTGGGAGGGCCCCTTTTTGGAGAATTTTAAAAATCACAATATCAGATACTATGATGGGACAATAGATCCCCATGATCATGTGGAGCGCTATTGTTCGGAAATAATAGTAAATAGGCTCAACAAGGTTGTTCTGTGTTGAGCGTTCCCAAAAACTCTCACGGGAATTGCCTACGATTGGTTCAGGAGTCTGCCTCTTAAATCTATAGCCAGCTTCGGGTAGTTAACTAATCTCTTTTTCTGCTGATTAGCTAACTGCAGAAAACAAAAGAGAAACCCAGTTGTGCTCCTAAGATGCAAACATATGGAAGGAGAGAGTCTACGTGAATATCTGGACTGGTTTAGTTGGGAAACTGCTGGGATGTAGGATCTCGACTCCATTACGGTCGTAGGAGTGACAATGGATGGGCTTCGGGAGTGCCCCTTCCTTCATGCCATTTCCGGTGCGGTCTCGAGAGACCTGCCCAAACTTATAAGTAGAGCGCAAGCATATATTGCTGCAGAAGAATTTAAAGCGGCGAGAAGAAGAAGCTCTACAGAGAGTTGGGGAATTCCAAAGAGAAGAATCCTAGCCAGATAAATATAAAGACTCACTGTAGAGAGAGTAAAGGAATCGAAGGGAATCAGACCGAAGCCAAGACCAACTTCCTCTCCATGTCGATCAGAGGCCTCAAGAGCTAAAGAGACCCCGGTTCCCAGGAAGGTATAACAACTACACCATTCTTAATACTTCTAGAGAAAATATATTGATGCAGATACAAAACAAGAAGATTCTGAAGAAGCCAGATCCCATCAAGGAATCTGGAGCCATAAAGCGCAGTAAGAAATTCTTCACCTACCACGAAGTCAAAGGTCACTCTACTAAAGATTGCGTCCAACTCAAAGATCCAATTGAGGATCTCATCAGGGCCAAGAAGCTTGATCAATTCCTACCTCAGAACCAAACCAGCAAAGAAGATCCTCCTCCCCAAGAAAAAGCAACCGAGGATGATATCCCCCTACATTTCATTACTGGAGGCCAAGGATGCGGAGGGGAAAGTTCCTCATCAAGGAAGAACTACGGTCGGATGGTAGGCTCAGTTCAAGTAATTTTGCCTTGGAAACGAAGCCGCCTATCTGCTCCTATTTCTTTCTCAAACGAAGATCTCCGAGGAATTTCCCAACCACATGATGATGCTTTAGTGGTTGCTGTCAAAGAAGGGATCTTCATGATGTACAAGGTACTTGTTGATACTGGGAGTTCAGTAGTTATCTTCTGGGATATTTTTAGGAGAATGAAGATTGGGGCGGAGAACCTGAAAGGAACCAAATCACCATTAATGGGTTTCAACGGAAGCCCTCTCCAACTAGAAGGAATCATTACTCTCCCAGTGACCCTCTGAAAACCGCCCCGAATAGCCTCTTCTATGGTCAATTTCCTGGTTGTGCGGTGCCCCTCTAGCTACAATGCTATAATGATGCAATAATGGGGAGACCATCTCTTAATATGTTTGGGGCCGTCCCATTAACCTACCACATGGTGCAGATGTTCCAAACTGAGAATGGTTGTGGAGAGGTGAGGGATAATCAATCTGCCTCAAGGCAGTGTTATGTTAATCTCTCGAAAAACCGAGAAGGAGAGTCCAGCCAGATACATGAAACTCTAACTCTTGAGGAACACCAGCCTGAAGATGAAAAAAGGGAGGCTCGTCAATCAGCACTAGTGGAGGAACTGAAAGTATTACCACTCAATAAGAACCTCCCAGGGCGGACAGTACAGCTCGGCACTGAACATCCTCTAGTGCAACAAGAAGAGCTCCTCGCCCTGCTGAAGTACAATGCTGATGTATTTGCCTGGTCTACCCAAGAGATGCCAGGAGTTCCCCGTGAAGTCATGGAGCATCATCTTAATGTTGACCCTGCATTCAAGCCAGTCATCTAGAAGAGGAGAAACTATGCACCAGATCGACTAGAGGCTACCGAATAGGAGGTCAACAAATTGTTGAAAGTAGAGTTCATTTGGGAAGTCCAATACCTCGAATGGCTCTCTAGTGTAGTGTTGATTAAAAAATCTACTAGGAAGTGGAGGATGTGTGTAGACTTCACCAATCTTTATAAAGCTTGCCCTAAGGACTACTGCCCTCTGCCTCTTATAGATAATCTAGTGGATTCTACTTCAGGTTATAAAATGCTTAGCTTCTTAGATGCGTTCTCAGGATATAGCCAAGTACGAATGACGAAGTCAGATGAGGAAAAAACCTCATTCATTACTTCCCAAGGAACATATTGCTACAAGGTGATGCCCTTCAGACTGAAGAACACCGGAGTAATATTTCAAAGTCAGGTGAACAAAGTATTCAAAAACCAAATCGGTAAGAATATCGAAGCCCATGTAGACAACATTCTTGTGAAAAGTGCAAAGGTCGAGCACCATGCCTCGGATCTTCAAGAAACATTCGAAACCTTGCGGGCCCATGAAATGAGTCTTAACCCGAACAAGTGCACATTCGGCGTTCGCTCTGGTAAGTTGCTCGGATCATGATTACTCAAAGGGGGATTAAGGCCAATCCGGAGCAAATCCGAGCTATCCTAGAGACCAGATCCCTAAGGAGTATCAAAGAGATACAAAGCCTTAATAGAAAACTCACGCAATCTGGAGATTTATTTCAAGATCCGAGGAAAAGAACCTTCCCTTTTTCCGAGCCCTTCTCGACACCATAGGTGGAGTGGACGTAGGAGTGCGAAAAAGCCCTCACTTAGTTAAAAGAGTATATATAGTCACCTACTATACTTGCCAATCCTAGGCCGGAGGAAGAGCTTTATAACTATCTGGTTGTTATATACATGGTCATCCGTTTGGTTCTCACGAAAGAAGAAGACGGGGTACAGGAAGCTATCTACTATATAAACAAAGTTCTTTCAGATACTGAATCAAGATATCTCCCTCTCGAGAAGTTGACATTTGCTCTAATCATTTATGCTCTGAAACTCTGCCCATACTTTCAATCCTACAAAATCAAGGTACTCACTGACCAACCCTTGAAACAAGTGCTTCACCGGCCAGAGACTTCAAGCCGCCTAACAAAGTGGGTCATTGAGCTCGGGGAATATGATATCAGCTATGAACCCCGCACTGCCATCAAAGCACAAGTATTAGCTGACTTCATTGCCTAACTCACTATCACTGACAAAGAAGGACCTGTTGTCATGAACCAGTTTGGGAAAAGAAACCCTTCTCCCTCCAAATGGGTTTTGCATACAGACGGTTTGGCAAATACTGAAAGTTCAGGAGCAAGGATAATACTCAGGTCACCGTCAAGGTTGATTACCTCAACGGTTTTAAAGTTTAACTTCAAGGCAACTAACAATGAGGCCGAATATAAGGCCATGATAGCGGGATTGCAGCTCGCCCGAGGCCTCGGAGTTCCAAACCTACAAGCAAATACTGACTCACAGTTAGTAGTTGGACACATAACTAAAGAGTTTGAGGCAAGAGAGGAGAATATGGTGAAGTATAAAGCTATGATACAATAGCTTATAAAAAGCTTTCAAATTGTCAACCTCAACAAAGTACCTAGAGTCGGTGAACCAGGAAGGCAGACCTCTTGTCAAAGCTTGCCACATCTGATGATGGCATCAAGCAGGCCATCAACATTCAATGCCTAGCAGCGAAGACAATTGAATGTTGACCCATTGAAGAACTGCTTCAAATCGAAGATGGGTAGTGCTGGATTGATCCTATCCTGGACTATCTTCGTGACAACACCCTCCCAACAGATCCCAAACTGGCTCGCCGAATTATAGTTCGGTCCACTAGCTACAACATAATAGATGGGCAACTTTATAAAAGGTCTTTCTCTCTTCCCTTTCTTAAATGCTTACGACCCACCGAGGCGAATTATGTCCTGCAAGAAGTCCACGAAGGTGTGGCAGGAGATCACCTGGGCGGAAAAGCCCTCAGTCATAAAATTCTTCGTCAAGGCTACTACTGGCCTACCTTGGCTAAGGATGCTATTGAGTTCGTCCAGAAGTGTGATGCATATCAAATACACTCAAATATCCAACGGCGCCCCACTGCTCATCTTACTCCTATTGTGAGTACAAGACCGTTCGCCCTCTGGGGAGTTGATATTCTTGCACCTTTTTCCATGGCGGCTCAGCAAATGTAGTTTTTAATAGCAGCAATTGATTATTTCACCAAGTGGGTAGAGGCCAAACTACTATCTCCAATCACAGAGAAAGCTTGCCAATCCTTTTTGTGGATATCAGTAGTAATTTGCCGATTCGGAATACCAGTAGCCTTCATAATGGATAATGGGCGCTAATTTGCCAATTCTATATTCAAGACCTTCTATGATGAATTCGGGATTGAACATAGACTCACTCACTCATCCTAAAGCGAATGGGCAGGTTGAAGTAACCAACCGAACTCTCCTTCATAGCCAAAAAACCATGGTTCTCGGCAATAGGTCTACTTGGGTAGAGGAGATTCCAAGTACTTTATGGGCATATCGAACTATTGCTCGGACACAGACAGGGGAAACCCTCTTTGCCCTAGCTTTCGATGTGGAAGCAGTGATCCCACCAAAAATTAGGGTACCCACCCCTCGGACACAAGCATTCAATCTGATGACTAATGAGGAACAACTCAGGGCTAAGCTCGACCTATTGGAGGAGAAGAGAGATGAAGCTAACTTTCGAGCAGCCACCTATCACTAGAAGGTCATGCGATTTTATGATTCAAGAGTGAAGGAGATCACTTTTCAGATAGGCGACTTAGTCCTTCGAGAAAACATATTCCAGGGTAACAAGCGTTGAACAGGGAAACTGACTCCAAATTGGGAAGACCCCTACATCATAAAGGAGATTGTTAGGCCAAGAACATATTAGCTCACCAAATTGGATGGAAAAAAGTTGAAACATCCATATCACTCTGAGGCCCTTCAATGGTATTATCAATAAAGTTGATTCCTCCATTCCCTTTCTATCAGTTTATAGAATAAATGTCCAAAAAGACTCATCGGAAAAATATCTCCGCGCCTTGATCGCGAGATTATAATCTCCCTCCTCAGAAAGTTATCTCAGCACCTCAATCGCTAAGTTATAACTTTTCTCCTCGAGAAAATATCTTTGCGCTTCGATCGGAAGATTATAATTTCCCTCCTCGGGAAAATATCTTTGCACTCCGATAGCAAGATTATAATTTCCCTCCCCGGAAAAATATCTTTGCGCTTCAATCGCAAGATTATAATTTCCCTTCTTGGGAAAATATCTTTGCCCTCCGATCGCAAGATTATAATTTCCCTCCTCGAGAAAATATCTTTGCGCTCCGATCACAAGATTATAATTTCCCTCCTCAGAAAAATATCTTTGCGCTTTGATCGCAAGATCACAACTCCCCTCCTTGGAAAAATGACTTTGCGCCTTGATCGCAAAACTATATTTCCCTATCAAGGAAGAGGTCCACGAACTTCAATTGCGAGACCATAACTTTCCTCCTCGGAAGAGTATCTTTGCGGTTGGGTCGCAAGATTATAATTTTCTTCCTCGGGAAGGTATTCTCGCTCCCTAGTCGTGAACCATCAGTCCACCTCTTCGGAAACAGAACTTCACGATTTGTTAGTGAATCACCAATTATTTTCCGCAAAAAGTACTCATTCGGAACTGAAAAATCCCATCAGTGGAGACAACATTGCGTATTTATAGAAAACAAGTTAGAAATTCTTATTTATCCAAATATCCAAGTCACGGATTACAAGAAGGAAGTATGAAACAAAAGCTACAAAGGGAAAAGCCTCAAGTTCAAGAGGAAGCAGGGGCATCTTCAAGTATGACTAAAGGAGCCAAAGAATTTCCTCTCACCTCTTTCGTCCTTAAGGCTTCTTCACTTGGAACTTCTCTAGAACCCATAAGCAAAAAATCCCCTGGAAGTGACGTCTCTCCAATTGGGACAGTCTCTTCATAAACAGCTTCCTCAGTAACTCATCCTGCATGAATCTAAGGAATAAGTTCAACAATTCTGAAGAAGAGAAGAAAAATATGATGTTCTACCTCCCTCTCCTTCGGCTTCGTTCTCAGAACTTCCCTAGAAGGATTCTTCTTCTTAAAGCTCATCATCAGTTTCGATATTCGGATCATCGCTGATAAGGGTTTTGAGACCTCACTTATAAGACAACGTGTTGAAGTCTACGGAAAGCGACTTCAACACCTCCTTAGGAACAACATTCAATACCAACTCCTGAATAACCCAGAATGCTTCCTCTCCACCCTTATGAAAGCCGACACCGTATCCTTTATCCTTCTCTTAATAGAAGGAAGAAATGGTCTCCAACTCCCTTATCTGCTCATAGCATAAATTTAATGTCTCCTGCTGAGAAGCAATATCGGCTAACACTCTTTCCTTCTCCTCATCGGCGGCTCTCTTCTCAGCATTGACACCATCAAGAAGGCTAGTTTTCTCCTCCAAGTCTTTTGAGAGTTTATTCTTCTCCTGCTCCAAGGCACTTATTCGTTCTCTGGCTAATTTGAGATCCAAAGAAGATTTCTCGGCCTCAACTTGAGCAGTGGAAAACTTCTATTCAGCTAACAAACACCTATCTTCTAGCGATTGTTTGCTCTTATTCACCTCATCCATTCTAGCCTGAAGTCCCTTAGCCTCCTCGGGCAGAACCTTGATTCGATCATCCAGCTTAATTTTCTCACCCAACAACTTTTGAGACTGAGCTAATGATGAATTCAACGAGGCTTGGATCTTCTCCTTCTCCTCTATCAGCAGAGAAAAATCTGCTTGAAGCTTCAGTTTTTCAACTTCTAATATCTAGAGAGCAGCGCGAAAATTACCTCCTCTCTCTAAGAGGCTAGTAGCACGGTCTATCAATATGCTATTTTGCATGAGTAACAGGGTTAACGTCAGTTCCAACTACAAAGAACCTTGAAGAACAACAACCTAAGAAATACTCACAGAAATTGCAGACAAACGCATATGGGCAAACAACCTCACCTCCTTGAAATGAAGGAGTCTTGCCTTGATCTCATCTGTTCGAAGAAGCTCCAGATAAAAGGCTGCGGATACAGGATTATGATACAGAAGGCCGTCCAAGGGATTAAGTCTAATCCCCGATGAGCTCCCAGCAATATGGTCGACCCCCTCGATTTCAAGGGCACGCCCTTTCAACTTGACAGAAGCAGCAGTCACAGTATCAACTGGGTCGTCGCCCTCGAGATGACCTCCAATTGGGTGATGAGAATCAATAGGAATAGGGGAAATATCTCCTCCTCCCCCCTTACCGAGGCGAGAGGCTTCGGAGATCTTCTTTGTTCCTTGAATTGGAAACACACCCGAGGAAAGCTCATCAGAAATGAGGTTGGAAGAAGCAACATTGATTGCAAAACGATTCTTTGTACTCCTTCCTCTAAGTGGGATATTATCCTCAGGATCTTCCTCCTCCACAGATGGAACAATAACAATCTCCTCAGTTGTTTCAGGAATAGAAACCAAAGGAACGAGTCTCTTCTTCACTGCAACTTTCTTCTCCCGCTTCGAGATATGACATGGAGGAACATCCTCCTCAATTTCTTCCCATCCCTTCCTCTTCTTCAGAACCAGTTCGGTTTCTACCCAAAGAGTAACATCATAATACCCCTCAGATAATCCTCGAGGTCCCCTAGCCTTGGTCAAAATCTTCTTCTTACCTTGAGATAGTTTTGCGAGCTGTTTACCAAGCACGGCCGCCTTCCTCTTCTTCTTTTCAAGTTTTGCAGCCTTCAATTTCGCTTCATTGGCCCTCACTCCGGCCAATAAAACCTGTGAAGCAGTCTTAGGATCTATCGGATTACCAGCCAATCAAGAGAAGAAAAATCGAATTAGTTTTAATATCCACCAAGCAACTGTTGGAAGAAGAGTATTAAAACGAGCCCTACCCAGGGCCGAATAGAGACCATAGTCTCGTAGAATTTCTGAGGTCAGATATCTACCAATAGGGAGATCGGAGCACTCCTTGAGCTTCTTATATTCTTTTTCCTCCTCAGACGAGAACTCCTTCTTATCTAACGAAAGAATCTTGGGAGTACCTCAGTGAGTCTGAACACCTAAACCCTTGCTACTCAAGACAAAGAAAAACTTGGTTTTCCATCCCTTTATAGAAGAAGGGACTGGACCGAGGAACCGCCTATTGGCCGAAGCTTTAAAATAGTACCAATCGGTGTTCTTCTCCTTACTTAGACCAAAGAAAAACTTAAATCGAGAGACGATGGGTTCTAATCCCCAATGAATACAAGTAATCACAAAACCACAGAGACACCTCCAAGAATTCGGAGATAATTGAGAGGGGCAAACCTCAAATTCCCTAAAAATGTCTAGGAAAAGTCTCGGGAAGGGGAGCCTAAGACCAGCAAGTAACGCATGATAATAGATGGCGATTTCACCCTCTTTAGAAGGAGAGCTCACGCCCTTAGTCAGAGCTAGAACTCTATAGGATAGCGGAGAAAGAACACCGGTGATCTTATAAACAAGAGCTACTCTATAAATCAACTCAGGTGGAAAAAGATTGGGATAAGCAAAAGAACAAGTATCTAACTTCTTGGGAACATCCAAGATGATTTTAGAAACAGAAACAGGAGAAGAAACAGGGGAAGAAACTGGAGAAGAAGGAGATGCCGTACCTGATGCCATGAGAGAACTCGGAAAAAATACAGAGAGATTACCATTCATACAACGCCAAGCAAGGAAGAAGACGAAGAGATTTAGTTGTTTGGGGCAAATCTTCTTTAAAAAGTAGTGCAACCGATTGCGTAATAGACAAACCACCCTAGCCCTCCTCAACGGTAGTGATTCTCTCCCCAAATCACACACAATCCCAGCCAAACACGTGGACATGTTATTGATGGCTCTGATTAAAACATGATGAACAAATCAAACATATTTTTGCCATGTGGAACATTGATGGGATCGATTAGTATCCCCAAGCATCATCATTCCCTCTAATGGCGCTTACAAAAAAGAGTTAGAGACAAAAGGGCATGAAACATTTATTGCACCTTACCACCTCGATCAACGATTAGACCCGCCGCCTGCCAATGGGAATTCAATCAAATCAAGTGTGGCTTGTGAAGCAAGATTTCCTCAAAAGCCAAATATTCATTTGGATCCTATAACCGAAGCATACTCACCCATTTGTTTCTCCTCCAAGCAGCCCCTTGAAAATCTTCAGAGAGAATTACATTCTACTCTTTAATTTACTGACCAAATTATATGCTTAGCTTACGCAAGCATACTTAAGGAGGGACTGATGATAGAGATAAAAGTAGAGAAATACTTGGTATTGGATCAGCTTGACACGTGGAGAGATCCGAGCCCTGTATTCCATCAACCATAAATCAATTTACTAATCAGGACAATATGTACCCTCCTCTGTTATGAGCCTCTTCGGGTCTCAAGACAGTACCATCTCCATTGGTCACAATCATACGTAACTCCCCCCATCAGATTTATGAGACGCTCCCCCCTCAGTTCCGAAGAAAAGACTCCTCATCTAGGATCTAATCTCCTATCTCTACACCGAAGCACTTAACAACATTAGATTCCGAAAGGATCACCGAGGAACCCTTAATCCTTCTAGAAGAACTGGCAGTTACGATCCAACTAACTGATGATCTGACATCTAGAAACATCTGGAAGAAGTGTGAGCCGGCAACATGAGCTAGAAACTGAGCTGGCATCTAACTGGCGCACACGTGATCAAATTCGATGAAGCTTGCAGCCCAAGCTTCCCCGATTTTGGGCCGATAAATAGCAGGGCACACCCTATTCGATGTAAGCTCAATCACTCCGGCGAAGCCCAGCCTCTAAAAAAGCTTATCTCTTCTTCTTCTCCTCCTTCTCTTTGATCTCAAATGGAGGATTCTCATTGTATTTTCAATAATTTCATAGTGGAATTCTCTCCAAGTATGGAGATCCGTGGTTTTCTCCCCCGATTAGAGAGGTTTCCATATTAAATTCTATTTTCTCTCTTCCATGGTTTGGACCTTCTTCTTCGATCTCCTCTGAGTTCTTCCCCCATTCCCAAATAAATTCAATTGTTGGCCAAAACTAGGGTTCTTCAGTGATTTTGCGTTAACATATATGATAGAGGTAAAAGTGGGAAAATACGTAGAGATCATTCAAACAACCACATGGAAAGATCATGGACTATTTTCTACTAGGATCTGGGGTATCTTTTCACATTGAAAGACTACAGGTCATCCTTCTCTTATGGCCGAGGAGCTGCATACTTCTCTTATGGCCGAGGAGCTGTGGACTTCTCTCATGGCCGAGGAGCTGCAGACTTCTCTCACAAAAAGGGAGCTCCAGACTTCTCTTATGGCAGAGGAGCTGCAAACCACTCTTCCGCCGAGAAGCTGCAGACTACTTTTCCCACAGACTTCTCTCATGGCCGAGGAGCTGCAGACTTCTCTTATGGCCAAGGAGCTGTAGACTACTCTTTCACCGAGGAGCTGCAGACTATTCTTTTAGGAAACTTCTCTTATGGCCGAGGAGATGCAGGCTTCGCTCATGGCCGAGGAGCCACAAAGTAAACTTGGGTAGCAAGACAAAGAAGACTTGGGCCTCAAGTTGAAGGAAACTTGGGTCATAAGCTTCCTCCAACCAATAAATAGAGGAAAAGACCCCAATCTACAATAAGCTCTTTCCCAACGGCGAAGCCCTGCCACTTTGAAGGCCCAACTCTTCTTCTCCTTCTTCTCCATGGACTCCAGTTCCCAAGTTTCTCCCCCACTTCTTCTTCTTCTCTAGTGTAATGAGGAATGAATAGTAGATTCAACTCTCACCGCTAGAGCCCTTGGTTTTTCCCTGATTTGAGGGTTTCCACGTTAAAGTTGCTCCTCTCTTCTTGTTTGCTTGGTTTCCCTTGGATCTCCTCATTGTTCTAAGTCTCGCTACTCAAACAAATTCAACCGTTAGAGTGAGGTTGGGATCAAAACCGATTTTCGCCCTAACAATTTGGCGCCGTCTATGGGGACTCGAACAAGAAGCTATGTTGCTGGGAGAAGATCCAAGCATAGCCAGGGGCATGAGGCTCATCTCTTCTCTATGAAGCTCTTCTTCTCCTGTGTTCATGGCTTTCTATCTCTAGAGAAGAGCTCCAATGAAGATATGGTCTTTCTCTCTCTCCCACTCTCTTTCATTCATATAAGGCTCCATTGCCGAACCGAGCCCATGCCGAGTTCTAAGTCCAAGGCCCAGCAACTCCATGGAGTCTCAAAAAGAGGTCACCTAAAGAAAGCTCAACTCCATGGAGACTCAAAGAGAGATCATCACCAAGAGGGTTCAACTCTATGAAGGCCCCAAGAGAGATCATCTCCAAGAGGGTTCAACTCCATGGGAGCTCCAAGAGAGATCATCTCCAAGAGAGTTCATCTCAACTCCATAGAGGCCCCAAGAGAGATCATCTCTAAGAGAGTTCAACTCCATGGAGGCTCCAAGAGAGATCATCTCCAAGAGAGTTCCTCTCTGAAAACACTTATTTAATTAGAAGCTCTAAGAGAGCCTATTTTTTACATAAACCCCTCATGTTGAGCTCTTTTATACCGAGCTCGAGCCATTCCATACCGAGGCCGAGCTCCCTCTAAGGTCTAAAGGCCATGGCCGAAGAGCTTTCCAGAGCAACTGCCGAACAGCTTCGTTGAAGAGCTTTCCAGAGCTACGGCCGAATAGCTTCACCGAAGATCTTCCCGGGTCAAGGCCGAACAACTTTCCAGAGCCACGACCGAACAACTTAGCCGAAGAGCTTTCAAGAGCTACGGCCGAATAGCTTCGCGGAAAAGCTTCCCAGGTTATGGCCTAACAGCTTTCCAAAACACCGACCGTATAGCTTCGCCGAAGAGCTTCCCAGGTTATGGTTGAACAACTTTCCAAAGCCATGGCCGAACAACTTTCCAAAGCCATAGCCGAATAGAATTCCAAGGTCGAAGCCGAACAGAAGTCTGAGAGTAAAGCCGAACAGAAAACCCAAGGCCAACCAAGCTCTATCATTCCGAGCAGAATGAGCTCCCCTCTCCCAAGAGATCCCACCTCTGTGAGACCAATCAAGTGAAGCATAGAACCCGCCCGAATTGGCTATATACTAAGCTTTTTGAGCCGACTAATGACCGAGAAATACTCGTTCATCACTCGAACTCAATGTAAGCATACTTGGGGAGGAACTGATGACAGGGGTAAAAGTGGGAAGATACGTGGAGATTATTCAAACAACCACATAGAAGGATCATAGACTTTTTTCTACTCGGATCTAGGATATCTTTTCACATTGAAGGGCTGCAGGCCATCCTTCTCTTATCGCCGAGGAGCTGCATACTTCTCTTATGGCCGAGGAGCTATGGACTTCTCTCATGGCCGAGGAGCTGCAGACTTCTCTCATAACCAAGGAGCTCCAGACTTCTCTTATGGCCGAGGACCTGCAAACCACTCTTCCGCCGAGGAGCTGCAGACTACTCTTCCATTGAGGAGCTACAGAATTCTCTCATGGCCGAGGAGTTGCAGACTTCTCTCATAACCAAGGAGCTGCAGACTTCTCTTATGGCCAAGGAGCTGCAAACTACTCTTCCGCCGAGGAGCTGCAGACTACTCTTCCAGCAGACTTCTCTCATGGCAAAGGAGGTGCAGACTTCTCTTATGGCCTACGAGCTGCAAATTACTCTTTCGCTAGGAGATCTGCACTACTCTTCCAAAGAAACTTCTCTTATGGCTAAGGAGCTGCAAACCTCTGTCATGGCCGAGGAGCTACAGAGCAAACTTGGGCAGCAAAACAAAGAAGACTTGGGCCTCAAGTTGAAGGAAACTTGGGTTACAAGCTTCCTCCAACCTATAAATAGAGGAAAAGACCCCCCACTTACAATAAGCTCTTTCCCAACGACGAAGCCCTGCCACTTTGAAGGCCCAACTCCTCTTCTCCTTCTTCTCCATAGACTCAAGCTCCCATGCTTCTCCCCCACTTCTTCTTCTTCTCCATTGTAATGAGGAATAAATAGTAGATTCAGCTCTCACCGCTAGAGCTCAAGGTTTTTCCCCGATTTGAGGGTTTTCCACTTTAAAGTTGTTCCTCTCTTCTTGTTTGCTTGGTTTCTCTTGGATCTCCTCACTGTTCTAAGTCTCGCTACTCAAACAAATTCAACCGTTAGAGTGAGTTTGGGATCAAAACCGATTTTCGCCCTAACAATATATATATATATCATTTTAAACATTCAAATTAATTTGTAATGGGGGAAAAAGTGGAGGGACTCGTGGTGCTCATCCACAGCAGCCACGTGTCTAAAACATAAGCAAAGACGCCCTATCGTGATGGCATACCGTGATTCACCCCTCTCCTGATGCTACCAAACCTATAACACACCAAAATTTTTAAATAAATAATTATAAAATTTCTGGAAATTTTCACGAGATTAATTAACACAAAAAATGAGTTAATTACTTTTAAACTCAATTAAGAGATCGCGAATCTAAATTAGGCCAGAAGGTAGAGTGCCAATTAGGACATGAAATAATGGAGGCATTGAAGAGAATAATCACGATTAATTAAATTGGAAAATCATTGAGTATTAATTAATCTAAATCAACTAAGTCGGATTTACTGGACAAAGATTGGAGTCTCGATAAAGTAGATCTGACTGAATCAAAAGTCAGAAAATATGGATATGGTCATGTTAAAGTTATCGCTGGTGATCCTATAATATTAAATTGGGATATTATATAGATCGGAAAATAATGGATTGAATAGATAATGATAATAAAATAAAATAAAATATTAAAATTGATCAGATCCGAAAGAATGGGATCTTGTCCAGTTAATGGAGCCTCACGTGATTCAATGGTGTTAGGATTCGACTAAATGAATAATTAATAGAATTCTTTTTAATATTTTATGTCACATGATGAATAATTGAGACAGAAGCTAGGGCTATAACTTGGAAAAATGGTTAATTGAAAGAAGGCCTCTCTTCTCTCTCACGACCATCATCTCCTCTCCAACCCTACTTGCGCTTCAATTCTCCCTCACGAAGCCTCTCTGGCTGAGCACCATCTCTGGCGAGCTCCGTCAGCTCGAGCGCCGCTAACCACCCATCCCCTCTGCCAACCGCGCGTGTCGTCCGTGCTCCTCCTCGCGAGTCGCCAGCTCAGCCGTGAGCTCCGCCCCATGCATTCATCTCCAGATCCGCGACCTTCAGGCCTTTCGGTGACAACGACCGGCCGGTGAGGCAAGAACTGCGGCCGGCCACCAGTCGCGAGCCTCTCTTTTGTACACGTGAACACCTACATATCCGCAACTTACGGCCCCCCTCTTCTCTGATTTTCTTTACTCCAACGACCAACTTTCTCTCCGGCGAGGACTGTGCACCAGCTCCTCTCCTTCGACTCCGGCAAGCAACTAGACGCTCGGACAGCTAGGTATGGTGGTAGGAAACTCAGATGGGGATAAAACTTGATTTACAATTGGAAATTATGACTGTCCGGAAAGGGGCTGAACAGGGGATTTGTTTGGATAGATACATGTATGATTCTGTGTATGTGGATCAGAGAGTCGGGGGGGTGGGGGGGTGGGGGGTGGGGGGTGTATTAGAGGTTGTAGAATGATCTTAATTGATATTATGAGATATATGGATGAATAGAAGTATTTATGAATGCATGTTTGTATAATTTTCGGGGCACTCGATATAGAGGAGGTGCCGTTGAATTTTGTAAAAAATCTTAAATATTTGCAGTTGATTAATCTCCCATGAGCATGCTTAGCACTTAATCGCCCCTAGGTGCATGTTAGAAACTCTTATATTGAGATTAAGATGGAGAAAATCTATGTTCCCTAATTTAGCAATTTCATATTTTAATTTTTTAGAAATACGAATTTCATGTTAAGAGAAATCGTGTTTTATTTAACTTGATAGAATTATCGTATTCTAACGAGTCTAAGTAGAATATGAAATAAGAATACGGTTTTCGAATTTCTGAAATTCCGTATTTTTGATTTAAGGACAAGAAAAAAGCAAGGTCGTTGCTGTTGAAAGACCGAGCCAAACTTAGAAACTACTAGACTCAGGTGAGAGAACGAATTGGAAAATTCGTATTTTTACCGTATTTGTTATGAAGTGCTTACTCTTAATTTGAAAGGCATGATTTAGAGTTTTAATGAGATTTTTCCTAGTTTTATCTTGGAAATGATTTTATTAAATGGTCATGCAAATGTTTCAATTAAAGAAATATAAAATAGAAAGAGGATAATTGAAAGTATTGATACGCAACACTGTATTTTCATAATTGCCTACGCCAGTGGTAGCTCTTCGATAGAGCCAGAAAATACGATACTTGGTAAAGAAGGGGTGATTTGTTAAACCTTGCTTTTTTTTCTTAAATCCGAACTACCTGTTTTCAAAACCTCCTGTTTTCAAGAAATAAAACCCCCTTTCTGTACTCGTAGAGTGCCTGGTGTGCGTATATACTATTCTGGAGATAGTCACCTCGCGGGAGCCATAGTTGGATCACGAGGGCAGAGATAGTACCCCGACGGGATCCCATGGAGGATCGTGAGGGTTCATCCTGATTTACACACTGGTTCTGCAATTATCGACGTAGGGGTGTAGGCGTATTCAATACTATAATGAGATTATGATATGATATGATTTCAATATTTTCCACCTCACGGGAGCCAGTGTTGGATCATGGTGGCTATCGGTGTCAATATTTATCCACTGAGGGAAATTACAGAGTTATTGAGATTATGATATGATCCTCAGATACCCACCTCATGGGAGCCAGTGTTAGATTGTGGTGGCTATCAGTGTCAATATTTATCCACTGAGGGTAATTACAGTATCATATACTGTACCGTTTATGAAATGACTAAGATGATCATGCATGATATTTTACTTAAGGTTTCATGAAATTCGGCAAGATTAATTCTAATTAAAGAATGATTGATTAGTATGATACTTTGAAATGCATCGTTCTCTTCAGCTTTTATGTACCTTAATTGCTTTAAGAATTTATTTCGGAGATGTTTTCAAATTTTATATACAGGTATGGTATTACCTGCCAGTTCTATTCATTCCTCACTGGGCTCGAGTAGCTCATTCCCCATTTATATATGTTTTGCAGTAGATAGACAGGTACTCGATCATATCTAGAGTTGAGGAGAGAGTCCTGTCACCCATAGTTGGCTCTGACCGTCAGGTCCTCTATGTTTTATTTGAATTTTAGTGTATATGATTTGAGGAGAATTATAAACCCCTAAACACACTCATGTTGTATAACTTATGATTTGTACTATTGTTGGATTCGACTATATGTTTTTCGTAATGTTAGTGTTTGTTTATGATTAAATTCTTAGTTTATATAGCCGTAGGCCGGGGTTCACTCCCTGACCTGGCTGGTGTGACACCTGTCCGCTAAAAACGAAAAGGGTGTTACAAAACCACCCAGTAATAGGGCACGACCAAGTGACTCACTGGTGCTACGACCCCAAGGCCGTTTGGACCGCTCTTTCACTTCAAGAGCACTCACAATCGATCCTGCACAAATGCGAAGCAAGCCAACCACGGGGAGAACGGAAGCTAATTCCCCGGTTCCAATTCAAGAAAGCAATAATCCCGGAGATCCAATGGGTGCTTAGCTGGACGCTTAATTAGCAGGCACGTGCTCTAAATAGCGGCGTACGCTCCAAGAAATTCATGTCTATATAAGGGAGCTGCTACAGTACACAAGGGCATCTCAGAGAGAATCAAACTCTAAACCAAAAGAGAAACTAGGAGCGCCGCCACCTAGGGAAGCGAGCCATCCTACAGCCTCCACCCATTTCTTCAATGAAATCCATGGTTTCACTCTCATTTTGTCTGTAACACTGTCTGTAAATGCTTTTATGATAGTGCATCTTCTCCCTCCTGTGATTTTTTCACCATTTATTAGGGGTTTTTTCACGTAAAATCTCTCTATCTCTGTGGATGTCTGTGTAGTTCTTGTCTTCCTCATATTGTTTAAGGGTTTCAATCTCAAAAAAAAATTTAACTGTTGATGCAAGATTGATTCTCGATCTCGAGGCAATCCAATTTCAGCAACAACATTTTGGCGCCGTCTGTGGAGACTCAAAGAAGAAGCTATAAAGACAATAGCAAAGGCAAAGATTCCCCTTAAGGGATCAAGCATCAAAGCTTGTCAACACTCAGTCAAGAAACTCTTGAGGGCTTGACATATCAGTCACCTACAAACGATTCTCGCTTCCAAGCCTCGATGATCAGCAGATTCAAGCTCCAAGTGAGCTCCAAATTTCTTGAAGGTATGCCCTTTTTCCTCTCTCAAATAGCTTATTTAATGAAAAGCTCCAAGAAATCCTATTTTTATAAACCCCTCATATCGAGTTCTTTTACGCCGAGGTCGAGACATCAAAGGCCAAGGCCAAGCTTCCTAAGGGGTCGAGCGACCAATGCTCATTAAAGTCCCCCCAAGAGGCCAAGTGATCAATGCTCGTCAAAGCTGTTCAAGATCGCCAAAGTCCCCCCAAAGGGGTCGAGCGCCGATCCTCGTTAGAGACCTCCCACGGCAGTCCCGACCTCGAGACCGAGCCAAGGAACTTTTCACAAAAGACACGACTCCAAACTCGGTCAGAGGACCTCCCACGGAAGCCCTGACCCCGAGATCGAGTTGAGGGACCAACTTTCCACGGAAGAACCGGCTCCAAACTCGGTCGGAGGACCTTTCACGGAGGCCTCGACCTCGAGACGGAGTCGGGGACCAACTTTCCACGGAAGACCCAGTTCCAAACTCAGTCGGAGGACCTTCCACGAAGGCCTCGACCTCGAGACCGAGTCGGGGACCAACCTTCCACGGAAGACCTGGATCCAAACTCGGTCTGAGGACCTTCCACGAATGGTCCGGCCTTCACGATTGACGGAATCAAACTCCAAGTGAGCTCCAGGCTTCATAAAGTTATGTCTTCTTTCCTCTCTCGAAAAGTTCATTCAATGAAAAGCTCAAAGAGAGCCCATTTTCATAAAAACCCCTCATGTTGTGCTTTTTTATGTCGAGGTCGAGCCGTTATATGCTGAGGTTGAGCCACCTCCAAAGTCATTCCATGCCAAGGCCGAACCATTCAATGTCAAGACCGATCTCCATCAAGCCAAGGCTGAGCTCCACATCCAAGGCCGAGGTCGAGCCATTACATGTCGAGGACGAGCTTCCTCCAAGGATTCCATGCCAAGGCTGAACCATTGCATGTCGAGGCCGAGCCTCCTCGAAGGTCTCTGATAAGTGTTCAAATGAGCATATTTACTTATCACTTATACACATTTTTTCATATCAAATGCATTGATTTATAGCCTACTGGTACTTAAAATGCTTCATATTGTGTAAACAGGGCATATATAAGCAACCCCGACGTAGAGGAAGCATTTATCAACAAAACGAAGGACAAACGAAGACATTTTGAAGAAAACAGGGGTTAAACGGCCTTGTGAACGACCATTCACACACAGCATAGGAGCGGACACCCAAGGAGATGAAGCGGCCTTGTGAGCGGCCCGTCCGACTACAGATTGAGAACAACACAGTGGTGGAATCGATGATGAACCGCCCGGTTGAGCTAGCGGTTGAGCAACTTGTGGTGAGCGGTGATGAAAGCCGTTCACAGGATTCACCGTAACCTTTGAAATTCCACAGGCCCAATCAAGGGCAATGTTGTAATTTCTTAAGTGAAACCCTAATACATGGGTATAAATAGTTAAGTAGGAGAGTTTAGAGGAGAGGTTGGCTTGGGAGAGAAGCTAAAGGAGAGAGATTAGGGTTTGGGGGTCATCTCCCCCAAATCTTGAGAATAGATAACCATTGGAGTTGCAATCTTGGAGGTAATGGTGTTCTCTATTACTTTTTCATTAGTTTGTAAACTTTTCCATTTTGGTTTGAGTTCCCCATTGATGGGGAACTAATCTATTGGTACTTGGGTATGATGAACTTTTGGATTATGCATTAATTGGTAATGAATATTTATGAGGATTTGTTGGTTTGTTCTTGAATGTCTAATGAATGTTTCGTATTGATTGTGATTTCATTATTAGAAATTACTTGAGTGCATACAAGGGTTAGAGCGGACGCCTCCTTGTATTAGGAACCTACTTCATTAGAAAGTATTATGAGTACACCGAGGAATCGGGTACTAGAAGGGCGAACGACTCTTTCAAACTACTTCAACCCATTATCCTTCCAAAATTTGAGTACCCTTGATCTTAAAACAATCCTAGGAGATTAGTTATCCAATCACCTTGGAAGAGGGATTTGATATAATTTAGGAATTCTTGGCACAAGAACTACCAACTTTGATTCATAAATATCCTTGTTTATCTAAAGAATTGAAATCCAAAAGGGATTCATGCCCAAGTATCCTCTCTTGCTATTGATTTACCCCAATCAACTCTCGATTTTCAGTCCTTATTTTCAACATTTTTAGTTCTTTAGTTTTGAAAACCAAAACCCCCCAATTTACCATTTAGACTAGGTTATTAAAGCTTGGTTTACACTTAGCAATCTCTATTCCCTGTGGTTTGACATCCGACTTCCCATAGTCCACTTTATTACTTGACCACGACCCGTATACTTGCGGAAATCACCCCATCAGTCTCCATGTCAAGGCTGAGTCATTCCAGGCCGAGGCCTAGCCATTATATGTCGAGTCCAAGCCACCTCCAAGCTCCTTCATGTTGAGTCGATCGAACTCCATCATGCTTTGAGCAAAACCCTTCTCCAAAGAGAGCCTCTATGAAACAAACTAAGTGAAACATAGACCCAAAGCGACTGACTTAGCGGCTTAGCTCTCCGAGCGACCGATGGCCGAGAACTACTCGACTATCACTGACTCGCATACTGCTAGCACTTGAGGGGGTCTCACTGTTGTGGGTACAATATTCAAAGACTAATATGGTGACATGTGTCTCGCTAGGATGATAATACGTGGATCTTGATAAACTTGGAAGGCGGCTCACATGCGGGATTCGGGGTAAATTTTTGGGTGATGGCGTGGAACCGGGAGAAAAATGTGGGATCTTCTCATCAACTTGAAATCTCTTCTACAAAAAAGATCTCTTCTCCATGAAGTCGGGGCATCTCTTGATGAAGAAAAGAAGACTCCTCAAACCAGAGGAAAACGCCGGTCACCTCCATCTCCAAGCCCTTCGCTCCCCAACAAGCTTTCATGCCTTCTCTTACAAGCCCAAAGCCCTCATGCATCCTCTCCGACGGGTTCCTCCAACGAGCATCTTTCTTCGGCCACCACCACTAAGATGTTCAAAGCCCCCTTCTCCTCCACGCTCATCTTTATTGCGTAGAGATCTTTGATATATGTACAGTTTATTCTTGTAAATCACTCCCTACGTAGTGGATTTGCCATCTTAGCCTGACACCGTCGTTTTTCCCCGGATTTACGGGGTTTTCCACGTAAAGTGTGCATGCTTTGTTTCTAGCTTGAGTGCTTGCTCTTCCTCTTTGCGATCTAGTCCCCCAATTAAATACAAATTCAACCGTTAGACTGAAGTTGGGATCCAAACCGACTTAGACAAAATGCTATTAAAGGAGGCAGAACTGGGTTTGGATTCCCTGGCCCCCTTGGCCTTAACCCTAGGGGAAGAAACTGAAGCAACCCTAGGAGGAGATGTTTCAGTCCTAGAAGCAATAGCGGGATCCATACCTGAATAAGCAAGCGAAATCGAGAACACTAGTTGCAGAGAAGAGGAAGAGCCACCATGAAGACGAAACGCAAGAGCAAGCGAAAGCATCGCAGCTTCTTTCAAAAAAGAGATAAAAGTATGGGGCATAGGTTTTGAACAGTTGCAAGATGCATCTAACGGCCACTACAGGAAAAATGGCTTTTAGGGACAACGTTTTAAGGACCGGATGTGAAAACGGTCCTAAAAAATACATTAATAGGGACAAGATTTTTAGTGGTCCCATCTAACGGCCACTACAGGAAAAATGGCTTTTAGGGACAACGTTTTAAGGACCGGATGTGAAAACGGTCCTAAAAAATACATTAATAGGGACAAGATTTTTAGTGGTCCCAAAATTTCAATTTTTTATAAAATATTAAGGACCGGTTTTATTTTGGTCCATATAAATTTAAAAATTCCGGTCCTTAAAACATATAATTAGGCCGGTTTGAAAAAAAAAAAAAAAAAGTTAAAAACCAAAACCCAGCTCCCTACTTTGCGCGGGATGAAAAAATAATAGGGCGATGCTCGTTCTCCTCCTTCCCTAGAAACCCTAGATCGCACCCTCCTATCCTCCTCCTCATCATTCTTTGCGCGACTGCGCTCCTTCCTCGAATTTTATCTCCCCTTTCTAGAAACCCTAGTTCCTCCTTGGCGACCACTTTCCCTCTCCGGTGCTCTCTATTCTTCTTTCAAATCTCCATCAATTTCTTTTTCTTCTTCTTCTTATTTTCCCCTAATTTCTAATCTATTCATCTATTCATGGCGTCTAAGGCTTGATTCTCTAGGGCTTTGGTTTCTAATCGGTGATTCTACAATAATAGCGGAAGAGAAGGAGATTCCTGCTGGAATGAAAGTCGAGGTTGCAGAGGTATTGATCTTATTTGAATCCTCAGTTGGTTTAATTTGCATTGGCGTGTTACTCTTTCCCTCTCTCCATTTCGCTCGCGCCGTGATCCTTCAATATTCTTCTTTGATTTTTATTAGGGTTTGGAGACTAATTGCTAGAAATGATTTTAGGGTTTCTTACTCACTGCCTTCATGGTGGTATTTTATTTGTTTTAAGAACAAAATCGTTTCTTTTGTTATTTTGCATTTTTTTTTTTAATTTTTGTAGGTGCTTTCTCCGTTCAAAATTTATACTTGTTCTTGTCATGATTGTGACCTTAAAATTTATTTTTTTTTAAATGGTTATTTTGGACGTTTAATTGTTAAATAGACGACACTATCAACAAAATTCAATCCTTCTCAAAGTTAATCAATTGGTTTGTGGAAGTTTTGGTTCAGAGACTTCAAATTTAGATGATGTTTTGTTGGACATTTTGGTTCCAAGGGAGCTAAAAATTTTAATGAAGAAAAGTATGATTTTGATTTGCAGGTGAAAGTTTGTTCTTGTTCTTCATGGATACAACTACAAAAGTGAGCTTGGAGTTTTATTCCCACTCACTGGAAGTCAACAACAATGACAATCATGGTCTATTTCAACACAACCAACAAGAACAACCATTGAGTGATTGCATTAGTAACACAATCACTGGCTTCTCTGCTAGTATGGAATTAGATGGTGCTGTAGAAGTAAGAGAAATTGGAGGAGGGAACCTAAAAGAACTCGAACCCCAACTTGGTATGGAGTTTGACTCCCTAGAATCCGGGAAATTGTTCTACTATGAGTATGCTGCTCGAACATGGTTTCGTGCGCGTGTTGGTAAGTGTAGAACCTCTCTTCGTGATGATTCTGTCATCATGAAACAATACAATTGTATTAAATAGGGATTCAGTGTCAAAAAACAAAGGCATGGTGATGATCGCAAGGAGAGGATGAATCGGAAATCTATGAGATAAGGTTGTAAGGCTATCATACAGTTGAGCCGAAGAGACCATGGAAAGTGTCAAACTATTATTGATTTGCTTGTTGATTTTGTATATTGCAGTTTGCAGTTTGAAGTTTGCAGTTTGCGCCCTTCGAATGAATAAGAATCATGGGAGATTGGATGTGATGGATTGTTGTGTAGAAGAATTGAGGGTGGATGTCGGTACCGGTGTTTGATGACTGGGATATGAAGCAAGGAGTGCCGGATTACTCCATGGATTTCTTGAAGATCAGAGAAGCCAGGAAGATTAACAAGTTCGATTTCTCTAGAGTGAGCTTGGGAAACGAGGAGGAGCTCATCTCTATCCAACACAACACCGGCGACGTCCACCATATACCTGCTCACCATCACAAGGAGCACCACTCTCCTATGGTGAGGATCTCGTTTCTCTTCCCGTCTCATTTTTTTTTAATCCTTTTCCGGCGTTTCAAAATTGGGAATTTCATTTTTATAAGTTGAATAATGTTAAAGTATATCAGAATTTTTTATTATTATTATTATATATATATATATATATATATATATATATGAATTCATTATTTTATTAGGATTTATTGTTAATATTTTCTGTGTGGGATGTTACGTTATGATTTGCAACACAAATTCTGGTGAAATTTGAACTTGCATTTGCGGATAATAATATAACATCCATCTGCAACTTTGATCAGCTGAAGTACTTGAATACACTAGGTATGCATTACTAGACCCGTATCATGAAAGTATACCTAATGACAGTCTCACTCTCAATTAGATATAGGGTTAAGGTTTGTTTAAGAAGTATAGTTTGCCAAACTTGGCCTAATATGTAAGCGTGATGATTATCTTGTGTGGGTGTCTTCTCAGCCACAAAAACTTTCGCTTTGTTGCATTTGTCACCTTTCTTTGTTTTTTCCTTTTAGCTGAAAAATAGGATCTTTGACAATCCATATTGTTGTTTTAGCCTCTAGTTAATATATACATATATATAGTTAATATTTGAGAGCTATATTTATTAGTTTCGTGGATCTCTTCTATGCAGTTTTGTCTCGAAACCCAATCTGTGATATTGGTGACTCTTTGGTGAAGGTGAAAACTGCCACTAAGGTTAGAATATATATATGTATTTTCCATGCTTTATTTTTTTACAATTATCTTTGTGGTATAAGGCTACCTTAGGTTGAAACATCTGAATTATTTCAGCTGTCTCTTTCCTATTGTCAGACCCAAGTGATTGGATCTTCTCTAAGGTCATGTGTGGATCTAAAGGAGCTTAGATTATCTCATAATCAGATAACAGTGAGTGCTTCTGTAAATATTCATTACTATTTATTTCTTTTTGACTAACACAATCACTTGCTTTAAACTTTCTACTCTTAAACAAAATGTATATGTTTACGTGGTTGAATGGTTTTTAGTGTTTCCAGTCAACCAACTACGTGTGTGTATTTATTGTGTTCTATCCTTGATATTGAGTTAGTTTTTTATATCAGAAGTGATTTTTTGATAATGTTGTCATTGAATTGGAAAAGATTCTGTCAGTGGTATCAACATATTTTATCTTAATAATCTCATGTCCAACTTCCATCATCACCTTGTTCAATAGAATAAACATGAATTTGAAGCATATACCAGTATTGTTTTTTATAGTGTTGTTTTTTGTTTTTTGTATTTTTTTTTATTTGGACAAAAGAACTAATCACCTTATTTTTATACATTTTGCAGGTTTTTATTTTGTTTTGGATTTCAACAATGCCATTTTCAAGACTTGATAGAGAATTGGCCACTGCTAGGATGATTAGAAGTTGGAATCAAATTATTTTGCCAGAAAATGTTAGAACTTGTGATCAAATTGTTTTGCTAAGTATATGCTTTGTATCTATAAGCGCTATATAAACAATATAGTGCTATTCATGGATGTTAAATGACATTTTATTGAACAAATAACAATGATAATGAAAAATGTCAAGTTATTGTTTTGCTAAGGATGTGTATATGGTTTTATTTTGCTTTTTATAATTTTTATGGTTTATTGAAAAAATGGCAAGCTATAAGAATTGGTTCGAATTGAGAAGTTCACTATGTTGATTTGGAATTTAGGGACGACAAATCTAATATACAAAAACTTTTACGGACCGCATGTAAAATAATCCCTAAAGGTCCTTATGGACCAACAAGTCTCGTCCTTAAAGAGGAATCTGGTCATAAAAGATTTGTAAGGACCAGAATTTTTGTATTTGAGATGAGATTGACTATTATTTACGGACCAGAAATATGGTCCTTAAAGATGTTTTAGGGTCGAGTAACAACCCCGTCGTTGAAAAGTTTTAAGGACTGGTCACACTTCTCATCCTTAAAGATCTTTATGGGCGGAGCCTATAAGGACGAGTGAGGACCGGATTTGACTCGTCCTTATTGATGTTTTAAGGACCGGATTTAGACTTTTAAGGACGAGATTTCCCGTCCTTATAGGCCTTTTTTCTTGTAGTGGGCCCGGATCGCTCAGTGAAATAGTGATCAAATATGGGGGAGATGCGTGTATCCTTATTTGACGATGGAGAACAAAAGGAGGTGATTGGTCAGATGAAGGACAGACGCGTGGCCCTGGAAGAAAATAATATCATCATTACTAACCTTCACTCATGCCATTTGTCGTCCTGCGTCACTTTTCGATAATCGTGCATGGTCGCAAAAATATGGCAAGCATTAAATGATAGAGGCAGAAAATACCACTTTGCCCATGTGAATCTTGTAGCCCAAGCATCCAAAAACCCCTGGACAGAACTTATCACTTGGGAAGATAACGCCCGGCAGACAAAAGAGAGGGCCTAGGGATACAATGCTAAAAGGTGATGAACAGCAAGGAAGACCCATCAAGCATATATCAGATGTACAGATCAGAAGCATACTAGGGGAGGGTCTTGTGATGGGGGTAAAAGTGGAGGGACTCGTGGCGCTCATCCACAGCAGCCATGTGTCCAAATCATAGAGCAGCACGCCCTATCAGGATGGCCCACCTCGTGATTCACCCCCTCTCATCGGATGCTACCAAACCACCCAGTAATAGGGCGCGACCAAGCGACTCACCGGTGCTGCTACCCTAAGACCGTTCAACAGACCGCCCTTTCGCCCAAGAGCAGCTCACCGGTCCTACTCGTCAAAGCAAGCCAACCACGGGGAGATTGGAAGCCAATTCCCTGGTTCCAATTCAAGAAAGCAATAATCGCGGAGATCCAATGGGTAGTTAGCTGGACGCTTAATTAGCGGGCACGTGCTCTAAATGGTGGCGTACGCTCCAAGAAATTTAGGTCTATATAAGGGAGCTACTACAGTACACCAGGGCATCTAAGAGAGAATCAAACCCTAAACCAAAAGAGAAACTAGGAGCGCCGCCACCTAGGGAAGCGAGCCAGCCTCCAGCCTCCACCCCATTTCTTCGATGAAATCCATGGTTTCACTCTCATTTTGTCTGTAAAAATGTCTGTAAATGCTTTTATAATAGTGCATCTTCTCCCTCCCGTGGTTTTTTCCCCATTTATTAGGGGTTTTTCCACATAAAATCTCTCTCTGGATGTTTGTGTTGTTCTTGTCTTCCTCATACTGTTCAAGGGTTTCAATCTCAAAACAAATTTAACCGTTGATACGAGATTGATTTTTCGATCTCGAGGCAATCCGATTTCTGCATCAACAATTTTTATTATCAAACGTTGAAAATAATCTACAGTAATAGCTTATTGAATGGAGCTACTTCTATATATATATTTAAAAAAATTTAAAAATTACTATGTTAATGCTATGTGGCATTTGACATAGATAAAAGTGCCAACTTATGCATCCATATTAGATAGAGACCACATCAATCACAATCTCTTGCATCAGCATGATCAAGCCGTGTCAGTTCATATGAATTCACAATGTTAGATTAAACGGTCTAAATGACTAAATTTGGTGACTTCATACCATTTTTTTTATAAGACAAAATAAATAATAAATCTAAATTTAGAAGTTATTAATGATTTGAACTCATGAAAAATATAATAATTGTTGTCTTTTTAGAAGTTGTTAATGATTAACTTGCTGCTAGATAAATTTCTATGTATAAAAAGATAACAATATAAATATCCAGTTAATATTTATTCATCTTGTTCAGAAAAAGCAAAACAGTATAACTAGTTAAATACATAACCTAATATAGAATAAATCAGCATATTACGAATAACTTGTTAAGATAAAATAAGTATATTATCCAGTGATCAACTTTGAACACGTGTGGACATTAGTAAACAACCTGCATTGATGCCAATTAGGTTAGGACTTAGGACCACCAACAAGGGAAGGGAACAAAACTATGTGAAATCTTTGACCATATCCTCCTCGTGGATGTGAGACTTAATCATATATTTAAAATTTAGATTATTTAGCTGATACCTACATTTAATCCATACTTAGGACCACTAAAAATCAAACTACTAAGGAATCCTCAACGTGACAAACTGTAGATTATTCAGTCCAGCTCTTTTATTTTGAGAATTTTTTAATACTTGTTGATTTACAGTTTGATTGGGAACCTTAATTTAATATTTAAACTTAAAAGAAAATTTATTAAACTACCAGACTTTTAACTTTATAATAATATAGCTGCAATAATATATTAATTAGTTGGGATGGGACAATATAAAAATATATATTCCGTACATTGTGCGGGGCCCGGGTGTGCAGTTGACATTTGAAAATATAACTACAATCTATAAAAAAAATGTAAAAAGACAGAACCATAAAGTATTGAGTTTTAAAGAGTTTTTATTTACTATTTCAATCCATATTTTTCAATAATATCTTATAATTTTTTTATGTTTATTTTTATCCTACTTACTACCTGAAACTAAATTTTTATGTTTAGATGCAAAATATTAGGTTGTGATATAAAATCATAATCTATTTATACTTTTTTTTCAAAATATTTTAATTTTTATTTAGTCATAGGTATATATCAATTATGTAAAAAAATAATTTTATCTTTTATTTAGTTTTTTAAATAATTTTCAAAAAATTCAAAGCTAATAGTTGAGATAATTAATTTAGAGATTGATAAATAAAATAAAAATAAAAAATGAGATATTATTAAAAAATGAATTTTTGGAGAGATGGACGGAAAAAAAAAAAACTCAATTTTAAACATAGTGTTTTAATGATAATATCAAAATATCTAACATATAATATTTTAGAGATACATGTGAATGACGTTGCAGCAATCACAGTTCAGTAGTTAATTGAATAAAGAACAATTCAGCCACGCAATGCTCGTCTCCGAAGCAACCGTGTCTCCTTGGTCCTAATCCAAAGTCCACACGCATCTCGAGATAATATCATAGCCGTCAATGGCTTCCATAACTCCTCAAAACATCGGTTCGGGGGGCTACTGTGCCAAAGGCACAGCAGCCCCTCCCGTGCTTCCTATTTAGGGACCTAAACCATACGAATTAAAAATTTAAAAGAGGACAATTTGCTAAAATGGCACTGGTTTATTTATTTTATTATTTTTTTGATTCTAGGTCAAAAATATTTGTCAAAATGGTCCTAGAATTGCCCAATCAGCAACCAAACTGTTGACTGGGATAGTAAAATAATATAAAAAATTTATTCTAAAAATAATCGGCCTTTCAAATGTCGATCAGCTCCAAAGATGATGTTAATTTGTAACTTCAAATCTTGGATTAGCTTCAACATGACCATGAAGAGGGCTTCTTTGAAGCTAATCGGCCTTTCAAATCTTAGATTACTGCGTAAACTTTTCATGGAGTATGAAAAATCGGCCTTTTAAATGCCGATTAACCCGAACCAACCTCTCTGGAGTTAATCGGCCTTTCAAAGGCCATTTTAATCCAGAATCGCTAGTATTGGTGGCGGTATGTAGGGCCATTTTGAAAAATATTTTTGACCTAGGGCCAAAAAAATAATAAAATAAATTGACCAGGGTCATTTTGGCAAATTGCCCATAAAAAGATTATAGAAAAATACGCTATGTTCGTTTGGTCCTCCGACTTAATAATTGAAATTCTAGACTATTCAAATTTTTATAAAATAAGAGATGTTAAATGGGAGGACCAAACGATAACCAATTTGTATAAAAATGGACATACTAGCTTATTTTTCTATGATCTTCCCATCCGTACGATTGGAAATCCTTCAAACATGTTTCAGGTCCCCAAATGAGAAGCTAGCCCCCGAATCCTGAAATATCTTCATTTAGATTTTTTAAAAAATAATCCAATCTTAATTTTATTTGATATGATTTTTCTAATATAACTCTTTATCAAATTCTTTTAAAAAAAAAACTCCTTTTCAAATATTTTATTTTTTTACCAAAGGCCTACCCTTGATCTAGCGATACCACTATCTTGAGCCAAATAGTGCATTGAGCTTGCTCTATGGTAGAATCATCCTCTACGTATGGTGAGGGCATAGTGCGTGCATTGAACTTGCTCTGCACACAACACATTGAGCTTGATCCATATAGTTATGCCATCCTTTAAATCTCTTATGGAGTCGTTTGTCAACTAATTTCATAAAACAAATTTATTTTTTATTTTTTTAATTCCAAAAATATTTTACTTATTGAAATGGTCTGATTATATAGTTAGCGTTCACAATGTTGATTGATTTAAAAAAATTATATAATTTATTAAAAAAAATTAATAAATAATATCACTATTTTTCAGGGAGTAAAATGTTAAAACACCAAAAGAAACCTGAGAATGAGGTTGTGCGCGTTCTACTGAACCATATGTTTTTTTCCCAAGGGACGAAAATTTTGGGTCCTAACCATTATATTTTAGGTTCCAAGCTTCAAATTTTGGGTCCCAAGCACTATAGTAAAAATGACGCAGGCCTATCAGAAAGGTGAATAGCGATCTCGCAACACAAAATCCTATACACTAGAACCCAAAACATACTTCCCTAGAACCCACCGTGTGAACAGTGCACACGATATCTTAGAATTCACATGAGGTTGTTATCTCCATCAATTGAAAGCGAGGCATCCTTTGTTTCAGAGGTAAAATACAGGGATATATGAGGAGTGGGGGACCAATATATTTGTTAGTATAAACGCACTAGGATTGGCAAATATTTGACACAAGTTCAAGCCTCTCTCAATCCGGGTGCAGCCCAAGCTTGGAAGAAGATACTGAATAGTTTCAAGCTAGCTTGGAGATTCCATGCAAGCAAATCTGGAAGTTGGACAGCCAAAACTATGATTGAGGAAATCAAGTTTTGGATGATAAATGAAGATCTCGTACCTTGGAGAGGTGCGACATTGATGGGCTGAGAACGTGAAAGAGAGGTGGATCGGCTAGTTGCGTTGGTCAGGATCAAGTAGATCTGAAGTAGTTGACTCAGAACTCAACCAGGAAGGTTGGAGGTGTCTCGAGGTCGTAAAGCAATAGATGTTATAGACTTGGTCAATTCGTCAGCTGGGCCGCGTTGCAATCGTAGTTGCAACTAGGTTGCAATGACTAAATGTGGAAGTAGGTCCAATTTAGCAGCTGCAGAGATTCTGGAGATCCTAAAGGAGATTGTGTTATGAAGGCAGAGAGGCGTCTATATAAGGCCAGGACTCTGTGAATTGAGGTAAGCCGACTAGAGTAGTCCCTTAGGAGAAGGGTGATAGTGGTCATTGTCAACCAAGAGTGAGTGCTTATGATAGAGTGAGAGAGTGAGTGAGACTCTTGTACTCCTGTCTTCTTTATTTCTTTAGTGGATCGTCTTCTCTGGGCTTGGCCCCCAGACGACGTAGGCTTGGTTAGCCAAACTAGGTCACCAACTCTCTTGTGTCCTTTCTTGTGGTTTGCCTTGCTTGTGTGTGAATGTGTTAGTTATTCTCTTTCAAGATATTCTGTGAGCAGAGAGTTGCAATAGGTGTTACAACATATTATACAACAGGCGGACAACCTGACAGAACTTACAATATTCTTTACAATTTTTCTTGATTTCTTGAAATATGTGAAGTTTTGTTGCTTTTCCTCTCAGCTAATGTGTGTTTAATCATAACTCAAACATACATATTCATGTCCCCATGAGAAGTTGCATCAGTTGCACTTTTGATTCCAATACTTTTTTCCCATTTCAATATAAAAAAAGGTTCATATTTCCAAGAATAGTAAAAGCAATAGAAACAACAACAACAACAACAACAACTAAGCCTTAATCCCATACTAGAGGGGTCGGCTATATGGATTCTCTGTTTTCATGTCGCTCTCAAATATGAAATAAAAATAAAATAAAAGAAAATGAAATAAACTGAAATAAAATGAAATAAAATGAAAAATAAAAATACATAATTAAATAATAATAACAGAAGATAATTTCTATGAGAGATTGGGATGTTAGAAGCAGAACAGTATCCCTACAAATAAAGTTAAGCTAATGAAGGAAAACCTTTTAGCCGACTTATCGGTAATCCTATACTAGGCGGGGTCGGCTATATGAATTCTTTGTCTCCATGTCGCTCTATCAAAAGCAAGATCCGGCTCAATATCTAACATACGTAGGTCCTTAGACACCACTTCTCTCCACGTAATCCTAGGCCTACCTCTACCCCTCTTCTTACCTTCTACAACTAAACTATCACATTTTCGAACTGGAGCACCTGGGGGTCTCCGGCGTACGTGTCCAAACCATCTTAAACGCCCTTCTCGTATTTTATCTTCAATTGGTGCAACATGCACCTTTTGTCGGATGTGTTCATTTCTAATCTTGTCCAATCTTGTATGACCACTCATCCATCTTAACATCCTCATTTCGGCCACATTCATCTTATGCATATGTTGAACTTTAGTTGCCCAACACTCGCTCTCGTATAGCATGACCGATCTAACTGTCGTCCTATAAAATTTTCCCTTTACTTTGTTAGGCATCTTTTTATCACATAACACCCCCGTAGCACTTCTCCATTTCAACCATCCAGCTATTATTCTATGGGTTACATCTTCATCTATCATCCCATCATCCTGAAAAATGGAACCTAAATACCTAAAATGGTTAACCTTAGGCACTACCACCCCCCTAGTTTCACTTCTCCTTCATCTCTCCTACTTAGACTAAAATTACAGTGCATATATTCTGTCTTACTTCTACTTAACCTAAAGCCTTTACTTTCTAAAGTATTTCTCCATAATTCTAGCTTTTGATTTACTTCATCTATAGTCTCATCCACTAGGACAACATCATCCGCAAACAACATACACCATCGGATGTCATCTTGGATATAACTAGTTAATTCATCCATTACTAGGGTAAACAAGTACGGGCTCAAGGCCGATCCCTGATGTAGACCCACTCTTATAGGAAACTCCTCCGTATCGCCTCCTACTGTTCTCACACTTGTAACCGCTCCCTCATACATATCCTTAATAATATTTATATATTTTACATGAATGTTTTTCCTCTCTAATACCGACCAAAGGACTTGTCTTGGTACCCTATCATATGCTTTCTCTAGGTCAATAAAACCATATGGAGATCCTTCTTCTTTTCTCTGTAGATCTCCATCAAGTTTCTTAATAGGAAAATGGCTTCTGTTGTGGATCTACCTTGCATAAAACCAAATTGGTTATCTGACACCTTCGTGATATACCTGAGTCGATGTTCTATTACCCTCTCCCGTAGAAGTTTCATTGCATTTACTCATTAACTTAATACCACGGTAGTTGGTGCAATTTTGAATATCTCCCTTATTCTTATAAATAGGAACCAAAATGCTCTTTCTCCAGTCATCGGGCATTTCCCCCTCTTTTAGGATAGAGTTGAAGAGTTTGGTTAACCACTATACCCCTACTTCTCCAAGGCACTTCCTAACTTCAATAGGGATACCATTTGGGCCACAAGCTTTTCCAGCCTTCATTTTTCCCAGTGCCTCCTTGACTTCTCTAGGCCTGATCTTACGTGTATAGCTAAAGTTCCTTTCTATCGTTGATGCATAAAAATCCGTAAAGTTATCCTCATGACTTGCATTGAACAATAAGTGATCAAAGTAGTTTCTCCATCTCTCATTGATTTCCTTATCTCCTGTCAAGACCTGTTGAGACTCATCCTTAATGCACTTGATTTGGTTCAAGTTTTTTCCTTTTTTATCTCTTAGCCTTGCTATCTTGTATACTTTCTTTTCCCCTTCTCGTGTCCCTAACTTTTGGTATAAATCAGCTAGGGATTTACCTCGGGCCTCGCTAACCGCTTTCTTGGCCTCCTTTTTTGCCTTTTTATACTTTTCAAAGACTTCTCCATCCTCAGTTGTGGATAATTTCTTATACCAATATATTTTCTCTTTAATAGCCTTTTGAACCTCTTCATTCCACCACCATGATTCCTGTGGTCAAGGTCCCAGTCCCTTAGAGACCCCTAAGAGCTCACTTCTTATTTTCTCAATACGATTTGACATCTCCTACCATAAGGTATTTGCATCATTTTTCACATTTGTGCCTCCTTCTTCCCATATTTTATCCTTAAATGTTAATTGGTTGGTTCCTTTTAACGCCCACCATCTAATCCTACTTTGCTTAGCCCTCCTTTATGTTTTTACTATGCCCTTTTTCTTCACATCCAACACCACCAACCTATGTTGTGTGGTTAATGCTTCTTCAGGTATAACCTTGCAATCTTTTCAAATAGATTTATCCCTTTTTCTTGTAACAAGAAAGTCAATTTGGCTACAATTACCCCCATTCTTAAAGGTAATCAAGTGTGATTCTCTTTTCTTAAAGCAAGTGTTGGTCATAACCAAATAATGAGCCAAAGCAAAATCTAATATAGATTTTCCTTCCTCATTCCTGTTGTCATATCCATAACCTCCATGCACTTGCTCGTAGCCATCACTAAGTCTACCTACATGTCCATTAAGATCACCCCCAATAAAAAGCTCTTGTTCACTTGGAATCCCTAGAACTACCATATCCAAATCTTCCCAAAACTTGACCTTATCATTCTTCTCCTAAGCCTACTTGAGGGGCATACACACTCACTATGTTAATTATTTCTTTTCCCAACACTAGCTTCAAATGTATAATTCTGTCTCCTACCCTTTTCACTTCAACAACTTTGTCCTTCATTTTTGGTTCCATAATTATACCCACACCATTTCTATGTTTATCCCCTCCACAATACCATAATTTATAACCTGTGTTACCAATCTCTCTAGCATTGTTTCCTATCCACCTAGTCTCTTGCAAACATACTATATATATCCTCCTCCTTTTTAGAGTGTCAACTAACTCCATAGATTTTCCTGTCAAAGATCCTATATTCCAACTGCCAATCCTAATCCTACTCTCACTCTCATGGACTAACTTCTTTACTCGCACCCGTCCACTAAGATGCGAGAACCCTTGCTCATTTAACACCACAACCGGGCGCTGATGTGGCGGGACTAACTTCTTTACCCACACCCGTCCATGATGTGGGAACCCTTGCCTATACTCCATCACACCCAGGCGGCGATGTGATGAAACCCCTTGCTCATTTAACACGAGAACAAATTTATATAAAATTAAGATTTTTTTTTTTTAATTTCAGGGTAGCAAAGACCTCCCTCATCATGTATATTGAGTATATAAGTGAGAAAAACACAAACTATCTCCTTCAAATTTGGAACTTATGCATCTAATCTAAATATGAAACCCAAAAAATTACAAGCATAAGGGAATAATCTTGCTAACGGGGACTCGCATGCCCATGGATCCCCTCATTGACACTCTTGCAACAAAATAGAGCCAATAAGTGAAAGTTGGAGTAGATGTGCTATTTAGCTATCCAGGATTTTTTTTTTATTTCTTATCTTTTTGGTAGTACAAAGAGCTAATTAGCAATATAGTTACAACATTCACTAACTCAAAACACAACTTCTTCAAGGATTCTGGCATGGTTTGGAGCTCTGTGAACTTTAAACTAGTATTTGATTCTTTTGCCTATGCTACTAGTGCATTTGCACATTGTTAGCCTCTCTAGGGATATATGCCACCTCCCAGTGCTGGATTTGGCTTAACTGTTCTTTGCATTCTTCAATTCTCTTCTTTGTTGTCTAATTGATATCCTCTAGGTCTTGTATACATCTGTTCAGTCCCTAGTTGACAGTGTGTATTAGGGCTCTACTGCTTCCCATCTCTATTAAACTCTTGATTCCCTCCAGCATTGCTTGAAGCTCTCCATCAAATATTGAATTGACCCTCCAACTCCGAGCTCCTGCAATGCAAAATTGCCCCTTATTTATTGTAATTATAAAACCTAATCCAACCCTTCTTACCTTAGCATTCCATGAAGAATCAGTGTAAAGTAGGTGGCTATATGTTTCTCTATTTCATAGCCTTTCAACTCTCAGGCCAATTTCCTTAATTGGGATCTTTCTTTGTTGATATTCCTCTGCCAGCGTGATTGCTCTACTTGCAACTTTAAGAGGATTCTAACTAAGGACCTGAAAATTCTATTGCATCTGGCCTTCCATAGTTGCCATAGAGTATTAGCAATTACCATTTTCTCCTCTATTAGTATTATATGGTCTACCATAACACTATTAGCTAGCCATTGACCCTATGTTATATCTCATGTTCTAGTGCTCCAAGTCTTCATACATCCCTCCCCTGTTATCTCCTCCCAAACACTCTGAGACCACCTACAATCATGTAACATATGTTTAGCCATTTCAACTTGTAAACTGCGCATTAGGCACAGATCATTTAGACCTATGTTTCTAATGTACATCTGGTTTCTGGTTGGTAAGCTTCCATGCATGGAAGCATTTCCATAAGAAAGTTTTAATTCTTTGGGGTTGTTTGGTTCGAGATATGAGATATTACCACAGTAATGTGATATACCTGAGAATAGAGTTGGCAATGCTATATGCCTGGGAATGTTGTAGTAATATGTGATAACCATGTTCGGTTCATGTTTGGTTGGTCATGGTAATCAACTAGGTAATATTCCAAATTTCCCAAAATACCCTTGTATATAAAATTTTGAGCAAATTTAATTTTAAATTAAAATAAACTTTTAGATTAAAATTTATTAAATTTTAATACAAAAAAAGTAATTATGGCACATTTTCCGAAATACCCTTGCTTCAAAAATTTTGATCAAATATCAAATAATTATAATAATAATAGGGAAAGGGTAGAGGGCAAAATGAGGATCCACATTACCATCAACTTGGTAATCCAGGTGTCTTTCTGGATTAGCACCTGTGGTAATGTGGCAAAAGTTAGTAATGTGGATTACTAACTTGTTCCCACTGCTACAGTAGCCAAACGCGGTAATGTTTTCACATTACCGCCTCATTCCGGAGAATGTGAAAACATTACCCCCAACCGAAGCCCCTTGGTGTAATGTAAAGCTTCCATAGTAATTTCTAACCTTGCCATACATTTAGCCCATATTTCCCTCAATATAAATCATATATTGTTGTTGTTGTTGTTGTTGATCTTTTGATCTTCCTTTTGCTCCTTCAATCCAACTTCATGTTTTCACTTCCTCCACCCAGTTAATCTGCAAACTTGTAATATATTGCACAATTGAACGAGAGAAAAATATCATTCATTAAGTCAATATCCCACTGTAATTCATCAATCAGTTGTGTAATAACAATATTGGATACGTTAAAGTCTGTAGAATTTAGTAAAGGAAAATATTAGCATTCCTAAGTTTCTAGGAGTTAGTTGTAACATGATGGGGAAATTTCAAAAAACTACACTGTGGTTTGCCACTTTCTCAATTCGGTCCTTGTGGTTCAAAATTGAACCACAAAGACCTGTGGTTACTGCTATTCATTTTAGTACCACATGTAATTCGCAATTACATCGTTTGGCCTCCTAGAGCATGTTTGAAGGATTTCCAACCATATGGATGGGAAGATCATTGAAAAATAAGCTAGCCTGTCAATTTTCATACAATTTGGGAACTTGTAGGGTCTTCATCTTAACGGTTCTTATTTTATAGGAATTTGAACGGTCTAGAATTTCAACCGTTAAGTGGGAGGACCAAACGTTTACCAAATTGTATGAAAATTGACTAGCTAGCTTATTTTTCGATGATCTTCCCATCCATACGGTTGGAAATCCTTCAAACATGCTCCAGGGGGCCAAACGGGACACGACCGTGAATGCACAGCGTTGTAGGGTACTAAAGTGATTAACGTGCAAACCACATGGTCTTTGTGGTTCAATTTTGAACCACAAGGACCGAATTGAGAAAGTGGCAAACCACAGTGTAGTTTTTTTGAAATTTCCCCTAACATGATAGATATCTTAGGAATGATATCTTGTATAGTAATGGGATGCTGCTAGCCAACAAGTGTACATGGTCGCTCAAGTAATAAAGTACCCTAAGGGTAGGGTGGTCGAATCCACAGGGATCGACACTAGTACTCACAGAACTCTATTACCTAGCTTAGAAAATATGGTTGGTGATGGATTTATCCTAATTAGAATCAAACTAAACTAAGTTGATAGTTGACAATCTAGGGTTTATCGATCAGGAGAGTATGGCACCTCGGATCACTGTCCCCCTAAGAATCCTTCATGACTAATCCTCTAATACTAGTAACTTAATTTTATCTATTCCTGGACTATGAAGAACCCTAAATTAGTTTAGTCCCGATCTCTCGGCAACCAAACCCTAGTCGTACAAAGGCTTCTCAAAATGTACGACTGCATTGTTATTGGTGTTATATGGTTCTTACTATTAGGTTTTACCCTAATCCGGAAAGTGAGTTATAGTTGCAACCTAAGCTACCACCCGATCTCTCGCAACCCTCCCCTATCAAGCCATGCTAAGGCCTAGCATGACCGCAATATCTCATCATTCATCAAGCAATTCTAATAGTATGGCCGGCGCTTTCGCACTAACAAACCATACGAATAAGCACACATAGACAATTCACAGAAAAAAATAAAAAGGGAAACTAATATTCAGAATGATAAAGATTCACAAGTTCATCTAAGAGTTCAAGGACTCAAGGCACCATAAGGGGTTTAGCCTCTCATACTAATGACACGCATCACAATAAATAAGGAAGAAGACATAAGAAGACTTCTAGACTCCCTGGCACGATGCCTCCTCCGCCTTCGACTTCTCTCCGAAACTCGAGCAGTCGAGCAGTCGATTCCTGGATGCACCAAAAATCCCCTGAAAAAGTTAAACTGACGTCCTTTTATAAATTTCAGACTTTATGCAACACACCCATGTCATCTGTTACACGGCCGTGTCATATGTCACACGGCCATGTCTTCAAGGCTGAGCATGCTTCTTTAATTGATTTTGATTTGAATTCACACGCCTATGGACACGCTTGTGTGGGTGACCGTATCGCGCTCTATTTTGGCACTTCTTGCTCTGAATTTCTCCAGAATTTGTTTCTTTTCTACAAAGTGCTGAATTATCTGCCAATTTACACAAAACACCCAACAACACACAAAAGTGGGAGAAACTATGCCAAAATGGATGCAAAGGGTATGGAGTATAATAAGAAAATATTTATAATTATGCACTCATCATATAGTAGTTAGATTAGTACTGTATATATATTTATCTGATTTCATATCAGAACAATTAATGCATAGAGTAATTTTCTCAAACTTAAATGGTATCAAAACCTAGGTTTTAGTATTCACTTTTTTCCTATGGCCGACCACTCTTCAACCATGACTTCAACCCTTAAAAACCCGATTCCTGCCCTTGTTTCTTTATCTATTCCTTCTGCCTCTTCGAGCAATATTGACATTACCACCCTATTGTTAGACTTAATAGAAGAAATTTTCTGGAATGGGTACAATCTGTCAAATTAGTCATAGATAGCAGAGGTAAACTTGGTTTTCTTACAGGGGAAGAACCTCAACCAGAAATTACCGATCCTACCTTCAAAAGATGGAGATCCGATAATTCGTTGATACAGCTTGGCTTCTAAATTCCATGGAGGAGCAGATTCGCAAATCCTTCATATATATGAATGCCAAGGAGATATGGGATGTTGTTAGAGAGACTTATTCGGACTTGGAGAATTCATTACAAATCTTTGAGTTTAAGAAAAGATTGTGGATGTCAAAGCAAGGTGATCTGGATGTTACTAACTATTTTAATGAGATGTTTTTTCTTTGGCAAGAATTGGACATGTGCTACAATGGTGAATAGGAAAATTCAGGAGATTTAGCCCGCTTTCAGAAGCGAGAAGAGGAGGACCGTGTGTTTATGTTTCTTGTGGGTGTCCATCATAGCTTAGATGATGTTAAGGGGCGTATCCTTAGGCGAAAGCCTTTGTCCTCTATTCGTACAGTTTTTTCCGAACTTCGGCAAGAGGAGGCCCGAAAACATGTAATGAATGACTCTGTTGTCCATATTCTTGATAATGACAACATGGCCTTGGCAACTCAGGGTGTGGAAGGAGATGGGGATAAGAAGAAAAAATTTTGGTGTGACTTTTGTAAGAAGTCATGGTATACCAAGGAGAGCTGCTGGAAACTCCATGATAATCAACTTCAATTCTAGAAGAAAGCAGAGGGAAAGGCCATGGCAACTGTGACTGAACAGACTCAGGAGCATTTACCTTCAACTGAGATGTTGCTATTCACCAAGGATCAACTAGAGCACTTGCATAAGCTTTTTAATTCTCCACACTTTTCTTTTAACTCCTCTCCATCTTGTGACGTAGCCCATCCACTACAACAAGGTACTTCTTTGTCCTTTGTGTGCTCTAATCAAAATTCTGGCCCTTGGATTATAGATTCAGGGCCACTAATCATATGATAAATTGTTCTCATTTATTCTCCACATATAGCCCTACTGCAGGGAATAGAAAAATCAAAATTGTTGATGGATCTTTTTCAGCTATAGCCGGCAGTGGCACAGTCAACAGATATTTTGTTACCATGGATGTTTTTTTTTTAAAAAAAAACTTACTTTTTTCTCCTCATCTTCAGGGGGAGATCTCAGACAGCCAGGAGGCGTCAAGAAGATTCGGTGATAAGTGTGGTTGATCTTGATTTTTTAAATCTAACTTCAGCAGTGAATCTTGAAAAAAAAAACCTCATCTTGATTTTTCAAATCTAATTTCAGCAGATAATCTTGGAAAAAAACCCGGTTGTTGAAAATTCAAATTATCATAATATTTTGAATACTGAATCTTTAGGTTTTTGGCAAGAAAATCCTCAAAAAACAAATTCAAATTAAAAAAAATAGTTTGAACAAATGGTTGTTCCTGAAAATCAAAATCTTGAGATTTCAAAAGAAAAAAAAACTGATTTTGGATCTGCTACAGCTGAAAATCTTAGTGTTACTGGACACGTTTTAGAATTCGACAAGAAATTTGCCAAACATACTCGAGAAAAAATTTATCTCGAGTAATATAGCCAAACACATCTCAGCACAACCAAGAAAATGCCTCACGGCCAGGTACAGTGTCCTTCAATTCTTCTCCCTTGAATAATGATTCTGACCTCCATAAACATGTAGCTCTCCGAAAGGGAATAAGGAAGTGTACCACTTGTCATCCCATGTCCAATGTTGTGTCATTCAAAAATTTATCCTCATCCTTTTCTTGTTTTATCTCTCATCTTACTCAAGTGGAAATTCCAAAAACTATATAAGAGGCTCTATAGGTCCCTGAATGGAAGGCAACGGTTCTGGAGGAGCTGAATGCTCTTAAGAAGAATGAGACATGGGAAGAGGTGGAGCTACCAAAAGGGAAGAAACTAGTGAGGTGTAAATGGGTGTTTGCAGTGAAGTATAACTTGGATGGCTCCCTTGAAAGATATAAGGCTAGGTTGGTGGCAAAGGGGTTTACCCAAACCTATGGTATGGATTACACTAAGACTTTTGCTCTAGTGGCCAAACATAATACCGTAAGAATCTTACCATCTATTGCAGCTAACCTTGATTGGATACTCCACCAACTAGATGTGAAGAATGCATTCCTCAACGGGAACCTAGAGGAGGAAGTGTATATGGAGCCCCCGACAGGATTTGAAACTGAGTTTGGGTCACGGGTTTGCCTACTAAAGAAATCCCTATATGGACTGAAGCGGTCTTCTAGGGCATGGTTTGACAAGTTCACCGAAGCAGTAAGGCAACAAGGATATGTGCAAGGGTAGGTTGATCAAGCAATGTTTTTCAAGTAGGCAGAAAATGGAAGGATGACCATTATATTGGTTTACGTCGATGATATTAGGGCAAAAGCTACTAATGGTCCCTATACTTTATCACTTTGTTCATTTCCAGTCCTGTACTTTGAAAATGTTCAATACGGGGCCTGTACTTTGTGTATTTTGTTCAATACCGTCCATTTTGCTAACGTGGCAGCTGATTTGGCATACGATGGAAATACATGCCTTTTTCTTAATTTTTTAATTTCCATCTGGCTGTATTTTGCTTATGTGGCTATACGCACATGGGTATATGATGAGGTGGACTGCCAGGTGGCATGCCACATCATCATTTTAAAAAAAAATTTAATTTTTTTTTTAATTTTAAAATTTATTTTTTAAAATAAGTTTATTTTTTATGAAAAAATTAATTTTTATAAAAAATTTATTTTTAAAAATTTAATTTAAAAAAATTATTTTTTAAAAAAGAATTATTTTTTTAAAAAATAATTTTTAAAAAAATAATTTTTTTTTATAAAAATAAATTTATTTTAAAAAATAAAATAAATTTATTTTAAAAAATAAAATAAATTTTTTAAGAAAATTAATTATTTTTAAAAAAAAATGATGACGTGGCATTCCACTTGGCAGTCCACGTCATCATATACCCATGTGCATATAGCCACATAAGCAAAATTCAGCCAGATGGAGATTAAAAAAATTAAGAAAAAGGCATATATTTCCGTCGTAGGCCAAATCAGCTGCCATGTCAGCAAAATGGACTGTATTGAACAAAATACCCAAAATACATACCCCTTATTGAATATTTTCAAAGTAATGTGACTAGAAATCTAACAAAAGGATAAAGATATCGGACCAAGTTAGTACTTTTTGCCCATGATATTATATTGACAAGTGATGACCAAGAGGAGATTTTCATATTGAAGAAGAACTTGGCACAAGTGTTTGAAATTAAAGACCTTTGTGCGTTGAAATATTTTCTAGGAATAGAAGTAGCTAGGTCTAAGGAAGGAATTTTGGTTAGTCAACAAAAATATATTTTGGATCTTCTCAAAGATACTGGATGACAGTTTGCAAACTAGTCGAAACACCACTAGACCCCAATGAGAAGCTTGGAGATGACAACGTTGGAGACTCAGTAGATTTTGGTAGATATCAAAGATTGGTTGGGAAGCTGATTTACTTGTCACATACTTGGCCTAACATTGCTTTTGCAGTAAGCTTAGCCAATTCATGTACTCAGCAAGGAAAGGACACTTAGAAGCTGCATACATAATATTCAGGTATCTAAAAGGTTCACCGGGAAGAGGATTGTTCTTTAAGAAAAGTACTCAGAGGAACATAGAGGTTTATATTGGTGCAAATTGGGCAGGTTCCATTACAGACCGAAGGTCCACAAGTGGATACTGTTCCTTTGTATGGGGAAACTTAGTTACTCAGAGAAGTAAGAAACAGAATGTGGTGACCTGTAGCGGTGCTGAGGCCGAATTCCGTACCATGGCTAATGGAATTTGTGAGGCGGTATGCTTGAAACGTGTTTTGGAGGAATTAAAGCTACCTATGGAAGGTCCTATAAATCTTTATTGTGACAACAAAGCTGCCATTAGCATTACTAACAATCCGGTACAGCATGACAGGACTAAACATGTGGAAATTGATCGACATTTCATCAAGGAAAAGCTGGAAAAAGGATTAATCTTCATGCTATATGTACCTACTACACAACAAATACAGATGTTCTTATAAAAGGGTTGTTTAAGCCTAACTTTGATGTAATTGTTAGCAAGTTGGGTCTTATATATATATATATATGCCACAACTTGAGGGGGAGTGTAGAATTTAGTAAAAGAAAATATTAGTATTCCTAGTTTTTAGGAGTTAGTTGTAACATGATAGATATCTTAGTAATGATATCTTGTAAAGTAGTTAGACTAGTACTGTATATATCATATCAGAACAATTAATGCAGCGAGTAATTTTCTCAAACTACAAAGTCCATATTCAGAAATGTAGGTTTCATGTGTAAAGGAATGTCAAATAATTATCAGATGATAAGATTGACTGTTGATATGTATATGATTTCTAATTTTTGGAATTATATTCACTAGTGTCCTTAAAATGTTTGAGACCTCATAGTACTTGGGGATGTTCCAAATATCAATAGGTTTGTATTTTTATCTCATATATTGTACCCAATTTTTATGATAGGTATTTATCAACTCTAATGCATGTTTTGAGAGTGAGGCTGACTTCATTATCTTTACATCCTTAACACTTAAGCCTTCCTCTGTTTTGGGACTGGTAACAACTTTCTAGCCTATGAGATGCCCTCTACCATTGTTGCTCTTGCTTCCCTAAATGAATTTCAACTAGTTTGGAAATATTTTCAAGTATAGTATATGTTATAGCATAAGTATCGAGTCCATATATAAATTGAGAAAGACATATATAATGTCTGAGTTGACTAGGGTAAGCCTACATGTCATTAAAAGATGCATGGTTTTCTAGTGTGCTAACCCGTTTTCTATCATTTGTATCATTGGTTGGAATTTGTTTCTCTTTGTAAGTGTAATAGATAGAGAGGGAAGAGGCATACAGGGGGTCAGTACTTTCTGGAGATAATACCTCAAATAGCATGGCCTTTCTCTCTCTGAGATGGGAACCGAGCTTTTGATATTATCAAGATCTCATTCACCTTCGTGTTTAGGGTTTCTTTTAGAGTTTTTAAATTTTTATGCATGAAAAATAGTGATGTTGATGCTCGAAACCGAAGGGTCCTCATGATCAAAGATTGGATGATGCTGGGAAGTGATGGTTGTTGAAATGGGGAAACAGCTTGAGTTGGACGACGACTTCATGGGAGTCACCATCTTTAGAGGCAATAGGCTTCTCCCCAGACTCTCCGACAATCAAGTCAATAGGATTAGATGATGGGGGAGGAGGAAGACAAAAAAAAAGAGTTTCAGTGAAGAGAGTGGAGAATATAGTTCGAAGAGGAGAGGAGAGGATTGGGAGAGATCTGAGGTTGAAGATGAGCTCTCTAGAAGAGTCCAGCCGAAAAAGTCCCCTACCCTCTCTCTCCGCTCTACCTCTTATACCTCACGTGCCCCGTATTAGGTAGTTGAGTCGTGGGAGGTCGCCAGTGCATCTTTGCTCACGCCTCCCATGTGAGGGAATCTCCACGTGGACAAACAAATGATGACGAGTTGGTTAAGGGCTGCTTACTATCTTAGAGCTCCAGGATCCTGCCACAATCGGAATTTTTCCCATAACAAGTAATATTACTAACATTCTCAAAAATTTATATAATATTTTTTTAAAGTAAGTAGCCCAAAACCATTTTAAATAAAATAAAATATTTGATAAAGGTTATGATACACCCCGGATCTCTCCATACACATGTCGGCATGCCCACACGCCCCATAAATGCGGTGCGGATCCCTAGTGGTCGTCATATCACCCCATGGCAGGGTATGGTCGCCATCACCTCAAAGACAAAAGGATTCTCCACACACCCTCACTTAGAGGGGGGCACGGGCCGGTTAACCGGGCCCGGCGGGCCCGACCCGCCGGTTCCGGGCCGGCCAAAGGCCAACCCGGAACCGGCCCGGGCTACAATGCCAACCCGCCGGGCCGGGTTGACCCGCCGGACCCGCAGGTCACTGCCGGGTGACCGTAATCGCCCGGCCGTATCTTGTAGAATCGGCGGGCGGGCCCAACCCGCTTTAAGCCCGCCCATTTTCCTTTTTTTTTAATTTGTTTTTTAAATTTGTAAATGTATATTAAAAAATAGTGAAAAAATAGCAAAAAAAAATTTAAAAAAAATTAAAAAAACTATGATATTTTGATTTAAAAATAGAATGAGAAAAAAATTTAAAAATTTGAAAACTCTAAAATTCATTATCATACACTCATTATTCAAATATTAATAAAACCAAATAAAATTATAAAATTAAAATAAATATATAAATGACAAGCTACTTAAAACATAAGGAAATAGTCAAATAACCATAAAAAAATCTTCATTATTGACAACTAGAGAAGGCAAAAATCTCTCTTAAAGGAAAAAAAATCAATCTATAAAATTAATTATTCAACACTAATTATTCAAAAATTAATAAAGTCAAAAAAAATATAAAATCAAAAAAGAGCATATAAATGGCAAACTACTTAAAATTAAGGAATTAACCTTAAAAAGCCTTCATTATTGACAATCAAAGAAGGCAAAAATCTCTAATGAATGAAAAAAAAGAAATCAATCTATAAATTCACTCCTATATTAATTATTTAAATATTTAAAAAACCAAAAAAATTATAAAATCACATATAAAATTCAATCAATAAAATTCACTCATATATTAATTATTAAGTTAATACTATAAACAACGTGCCGAAATCAACTCAAAATTCTTTTTTTAATCATAAAACCCCCAAATTTCTCCAAATTAAATAGAGAGAGAGAGAGAGAGGGAGGGGTGTAGAAATAGAATGAGAGAAAATTTGAATGAATTTATGGAGGATGAGATAATTAAGTTTATTAAAAAAAATCTTAATTATTGCAACCTTAATTAAAGCATCGGTTTGATTGAAAAGAAAGAAACAAAAATCATAGTTTCCAAGAATATTAAGTAATAAATTAATAAAAAAATAAAATTTTAAAAAGTTTAGGTGAACTAGAATCCAACTTTTTATAGTATTAAATTACTACTATAAACAATGGGCTGAAATCAACTCAAATTTTTATTTTATCATTAAAACCCATAAATTTTGCCAAATTTAATATATATATATATATATATATATATATATATATATATAGAGAGAGAGAGAGAGAGAGAGAGAGAGAGGCCCAAATGGTCAACCTCGCCGGCTCAACTCGGCCGACCCCGGGTTGAGCTCTAAGCCAACTCCAACCCGTCCCCCGGGTTCAACCCGCGGCCACGGGTTCCAGAATCAGCCGGAACTGACCCGGCCCGCCATCATGGCCGGGTCCGGTTCACCAACCCGGCCCGCCGGGTCACCCGACCCTGCGGGTTTTGCCGGGCCGGTTCCGGGCCGGTTCCGGGCCAAATCGGGCCCGTGCCCCCCTCTACCCTCACTCATGATGACCGACAAGACCACAACATATGATGGGACGAGACCCAAATCCCGAGGAGGGCCAATGGCACAAAAGAAGAGACCTCGGATAGAAGGGGTTAGCTCGCAAGGAATTACGATTTTCTCTGAACTCCTCCACTCTTCTTCTCCTTCTCTAGCGATCTCCCAGTTAATTTGACCATCGGAACGAGATTTGGGCATTCAGGCCCTCTCCACTCTCATAGTTGTTCTTACGCCCCTTTTTCAGGTGATTTCTCCCAGAAGACACCTTCGACACATCCTCCAGCCGTGAAAAACTTCATCAGTTGGCATTTATCGGAAGCAACTCCAATAGTAACTGATTTTTCGGCTATAAGGTTATATTGACAAATAACACAAATAAAAGAAATATATATAATTTTATAAAAAATAAAATTTTCTCAGAATTATTTGATGCCATCCTATCCAAGTTAACTCGTTTACGTCTCCACAACCATCGTACGCTGGTCCCAGTTCGCACAGACAGTGTTCGCACATAGCGCGTCTTAAATTTCAATTATTCACACTGTGACACTTCTAAGGACTGGACCCCACGCTGCTTCCTCCCAGTCCCCACTCTCTTCCTTGGGCAAAATCCATATTGACATTGACCACCTATTACTCCAAATATAGAAAAAAAAATACCCCTCCACTGGATCAAAGTTTTATTGTCATTCACACGTGTGTGTCTGTGAAGAATCTAGGGACAATTCGACCACATCATGCGTCTCGAAATTAATGTATCAATATATATTATATCTATTTATCTATATTATTAATTGAAAATGATGGTCATAAATAATTTAATTTTAAAATTTAAAAATAAATTCAAATATTAGATTGATATTTTAAAATTTTGATAAAATTTTAAATTATAAAATAATATAAAATCCAAACTACCAACACAACCATTCAATTTTATAAATTTATTTCCTACATTTTTATGTAATCATTAATTTTAGATTTTTTCCAAATAATATTATATAATTTATATGAAGTATAAAAAATTAAATTATATAAACAAATTTAATTTCAAACTAACTATAACAAGACTTAAGCTTAAAATTAATTTCATTTGATTTTTATTTCAAATTAAATTAAGCTAAACTTGAGTTTATTATGGAATTGAAATCTAAAAAGCTCTATTAAATTTATTCAAGTTAATTTCAAGCTTAAGTTTAGCTTGAGTTCAAATTAAGCAATTTTGAGTATAGCTCAAGTTTTTTGAGCTGTGATTGGCATGGGGATAACCCTTTGACATAATTCATAATTTCTATTAAAAAAAAATTTCCATCAAAATCTTTAATTATAATTTAAAAATATAATAATGGGTCACCCAATGATACATCACTATATTATCATTAATTTTTTTTATTTAAAATTTCCCTCAAAACTAAATTCAAACTTTTCAAAAGTTAATCCTATCTCCAAGTGGGATATCCCCCAATGTAATCAATCTATAGAATTATGGGATTTCAAACTATTACAATTGTAAAAAGTTAAAAATATAAAAAAGCCTAAAGTTTAAAAAAAAAAATTAGTAAAATTCCAACCGCTACCACTTCTCAAAAAGTCTATACCTTTTAAATAGATATCATGTCAAAAACTATAAAATTACCATAGTGTCCATCAATAGTTGCTCTTCTCCCCGTCATAAAAATCTTATTTTTCTCTTCGTTTTCGCAACGTTCAATCTCCGCCGGTTTCCGGAAGGACCATCTCTCCGAAGCGTCCAACGATTACCTCCAAGGCAAGCCTCTCCCAAAAGAAAACTATTCGATTTTGAGGGTTTAGGGTATGTTATTCAGCGTGAGACTCTCCCAAATTAAAAGTTCTTTAGTTTTTAGGGTTTATGATATGTGATTCAGGGCGAGCCTCTCCTAAAGAAATGTTTTTCGATTTTGGGGGTTTAGGGGTGAGTGATTTTGGGGTTGATGTTTGTTTTTGAGTTAAAGTTGTAACAATGTGTATGATTTCTGATTCTATGGTTATTCTTTGGGGTTTAGGGTTTATTTTTTAGGGCTTGGGGTCTTAACTGGTTGTGAGAGCGTGCGTATATTATTATAAAGCTATACAGTTGAACTGTACACTACGGAGAGTGTAATGAAAATGTTGATTCAATTCTAGTTCATCCTTCTTATGTACCAAAAAAACACACACACACACACACAAATACATAGAAAAGAGAGGAACTTTGACATAAAAAGAAGATATATTGATAAGATTGATTGCATTACTTCTCAGTATTTCAGTATTCCAGTTTTGAAGAAGAGTTGTGTCTATTTTAAAAGCCAAAGAGTGTATTGGTATGTATCCGCTTGGTCACAAAGGTGCAAACGCATAGAAAGAGACGCACATAGAGGGGCATTTCTGTTATTTAAAAAAAACCTAATAGCTACTTGAGGGGAGGGATTTAATAGGAACACTTTCAAAAAGGAGAGTCTGACAAAAAAAAATTGGAAAGTTTGATTGGAAAATTAAAATTATGCTTATAATCGTACGATAATTTACCCTATAGAAAAACTTGCTGACAAACTTTAAACAAATTTAAAAAACTATATAAGGGTTAATTTAAAATTTAACTCGGGTTATTAACACAAAACAAAACAATCTCCCGGGCCCTACCTCCTCGCCTTCCTCGTTTTCCCACTCATTCTGGGCATGTTTGGTCAAGAGAAGTGAAGATTGAAGTGATAAAAATGGGTCATTTTGGTCTACATTAATTTTCGGTATTCAGTTCAGACACAAAAGTAGGATAAAAATAGAAAATTAGACTTCAATAAATTTTTACTTTAATATTTAAGTTTTGAAAAAAAAACAGAAATAGGAGTCTGATGAAATTTGACTTCTATGGTCAGCTCTCAATAAAAAAAGAGTACATAAACGTGTAAATTTTGGTACCACTTCATTTTGGAAAAAAATAGTAAAATACCGAGCTTCCAAATGACCGAGAACGAAAACTCGGACTGTCTCTCTCTCTCTCTCTCTCTCTCTGCAAATTTAAGTAATAACCAAAAAAAGAAAAAAAAAATTCTTGGTTTCAGAGTATGACTCTGCTACCACGTTTTCACACGGACAGCGAAGAAGGAAGGATCCTACCCGAACACCACCAGGGCAGAGGCCGGGCCTCATTTTATGCAGATGCAAAGCGGATCCAAGAGCATCCCACTACTTCTCCCTCAACGATCTGAATCCGAATCCGAATCCGCCCCGATGCCCTCCTCCGCCGGCGAGCCACTGCCGGAGAACTCCCGGCTAATCTTCATAGCGGATCCAGCTCGCACTGAGCGCGAATCTAAACCAACCCCCAACTCCATCCGCACCACCAAGTACTCCATCCTCTCCTTCATCCCGCGCAACCTCTTCGAGCAGTTCCGCCGCGTCGCCTATATATACTTCCTCCTCCTCGCGCTCCTCAACCAGATCCCCCAGCTCACCGTCTTCGGCCGCGAAACTGCCTTCGTCCCACTCGGTGTCGTCCTCTTTGCCACCGCCGTCAAGGACGCCTACGAGGACTACCGCCGCCACCGCTCCGACAAAACTGAGAATAACCGGTCAGCCTCTGTCCTCTCCACCTCCTCCCGCTCCTTCGTTTCCGTGCCCTGGAAACATGTCCGCGCCGGCGACATCGTCAGGGTCGTCGCCAACGAGTCTATACCATGTGACCTCGCTTTGCTCTCCACCAGCGACCCTACTGGCGCTGTCTTCGTGCAGACCATCAACCTCGACGGTGAGTCCAATCTCAAGACCCGCTATGCTCTTCAGGAAACACTGCATCGAGATCCTGAGTACTGGCTTGAGTATGGCCAGGAGCCCGCCGCCATCCGCTGCGAGATGCCCAATCTCAACATCTATGGCTTTCGCGCCAACATCGAGATCGATGACCGCAAGCTACCACTCGGCCCCAACAATATCCTGCTGCGCGGATGTGAGATCAAGAACACCGAGTGGGCCGTCGGCGTAGCGGTCTATACTGGGATGGAGACCAAGGTCATGCTGAACAACTCCGGCGCCTCGTCCAAGCGGAGCCGGCTTGAGACTCCGGATGAACCGCGAGATCCTCATGCTAGCCGCCACGATGGTCGCGCTTTGCACCATCGTCGCCACCTGTACTGGCGTTTGGCTCCATCAGAACCGTGATCGGCTCGACACACTGCCGTTCTATCGAAAAAAGGACTTCTCCGGGAGAACGGAGAAGAACTATCTCTACAATGGGATTGGTCTGGAGATACTCTTCGCCTTCTTGAAGTCCATTTTTTCGTTTCAGAACTTCATCCCGATCTCACTCTACATATCCATGGAAATCGCGAGGGTCACGCAGTCATATATGATGACCCAGGACAAGAACATGTACCATGAGGCCACAAATACCAAATTCCAGTGCAAGGCTCTCAACATCAATGAGGATCTCGGGCAGATAAAGTATGTCTTCTCCGATAAGACTGGGACACTCACGGAGAACAAGATGGTGTTCCAGTGCGCCAGTGTCGATGGAGTAGATTACAGCCACGCTGAGGAACTGGTGGCCGGCCAAGTTGCTCCCCACCCCACAGTAGGTATATATGATATGGCTTCCTCATTTAGTTGGTTCCAGTTCTTGTGAGTATATATATATATATATATATATATATATATATATATATATATATCGCCATAAGCTATTCTAATGGGTGTTCTTTGGAAGTAGTGGATGGCCAGGTGTGGAGGCCGAGGACACTGGTCAAAACTGATCCCCGGCTGATGCGCCTGTTGGAAACTGGGAAGGGGACGAAGGAGTGGAGCCATGCCTACGATTTCTTCATTGCTCTGGCAGCTTGTAACACTATAGTGCCCCAGGTGACTGAGACTTCGGAGCAAACTGTGAAGCTGATAGAGTATCAGGGAGAGTCCCCTGATGAGCAGGCCCTGGTTTATGCTGCTGCTGCCTATGGCTTTGTGCTTATAGAACGCACTTCTGGGCACATTGTCATCGATGTTCTTGGGGAGAGGCAGAGGTATGCCTTTTCTGTTCTTCTTGTTGGTTTGTTCTACTTCTCCTTGTATATTAATATTCCTTAATTCACTATCTGCTTGGTGTAGGTCACTATATATCTAGGCTCATAGATAATTTGCTGTTATACTTCCTTGTATAGATGATTGTGTAGATCTGTTAAAAAGGTAACCACAGAGAAGGGATAAAAACATTACATCCAAAAATTTAACAGTGATTGAGCTTACTCCTGTATATTTTACGCAATTGAGTCATCATAATATAGAACACCTTCATGTTTCTTGCAGAGGCTTGCGTGGTGGGTATTGGATTACCATGTGGAAAACACATATAAATATGAGCTCCGATAGTTAGAACTAATTGTCAAGTTTTCATGTGTACGAGACTGACTGGTGGTCTATTGATTCATTGAATCAAGTGAGAGACCTTAATAACGGCTTGATAAACAAAGAACATTGACAAATTAGTCGATTTTTGCATAAACCAATCCAAATGGGCTTTAGTGCTTCTAGATAGTGATTGCTTTTCCTATACAGTGTGCTCACGGAAAGCAAGAAACCATAAGGGTTGATGATTTGACAAACTAATGCTTGAAATGTTTCTTAACTTTGTAATTGGTGAAAACTTTATAACATTAGCAATTTAGTTTGGTGGATGATACAAGGACTGACTATAATATTAGGTGAAAACATTCTCCATGGAATAGTGATGCATTGGATTGCTAGAAAAGGTGGAAACCCGACAAGCCAGTATAACCAAAGGAGAGAGCAAGCTCCAAGTAAAGAGAAAAGAAATTCAAATTAATAATCAAAAACCAAAAATCTACAGACTCTATAGCAATGGTTTATATAGGAAATCCTGCAAAGATAAAAGACATAAATAACCCTGTGAATCAAAATAATGAATACTAACAAAAAAGTTTTAATGGCAACACAATTCAAGTAAAACTAGGATATCAAGTCCTATGTCTACGAAACAACAACAACAACAACAACAACGTAGGCCCTTAGACACTACCTCCACGTAATATTCGGCCTACCTCTGCTCCTCTTTTTACCTTCTATTACCAAACTATTATATTTTTGAAACGGGGCACCTAGGGGTTTACGATGCACATGTCCAAACCATCTTAAACACCTTTTTCTTATTTTATCTTCAATTGGTGCAACATGCACCTTCGGTCGGATGTGTTCATTTCTAATCTTATTTAATCTTGTATGACCACACATCTACCTTAACATTCTCATTTTTGTTACATTCATCTTATGAATATGTTGAACTTTAGTTGCCCAACACTCACTCCCGTATAGTATGGCTGGTTTAACTGCCGTTGTATAAAATTTTTCTTTCACTTTATTAGGCACCTTCTTATCACATAACACGCTCAGAAGACTTCTCCGCTTTTAATCATCCTATTTCATTCTGGGATATACATTTTCATCTATCATTCCATCCTCCTGAAAAATAGAATCTAGATACTTAAAATGGAATCTAGATACTTAAAATGGTTACATTTAGACACTATTTACCCATCCAATGTTACTGCCCTCCGTCCCTCATACTTTGACTAAAATTATAATGCATATATTCTGTCTTACTTCTACTAAGTCTAATGCCTCTACTCTCAAGGGTGTTCCTCCACAATCCTAACTTCTGATTAATTCCATCTCTAGTCTTATCTGTTAGGACAATATCATCTGCGAACAATATACACCATGAGATGTTATCTTGAATATAACTAGTTAATTCATCCATTACTAGAGTAAACAAGTATGGGCTCAAGGCCGATCTCTGATGTAGACCCACTGTTATAGGAAATTCTTCCATATCTCCTCCAACTGTTCTCACACTCGTAACTATTCCTTTGTACATATCTTTAATAACATTTATATATTTAACATGAATGGCTTTCTTCTCCAATCCCCATCAATGGACTTGTCCTAGTACCATATAATATGATTTCTCTAGGTCAATAAAAACCATATGGAGATATTTCTTCTTCTCTCTGTGGATCTCCATCAAACTCTTTAACAAATTAATGGTTTCTATTGTAGATCTATCACGCATAAAGCCAAATTGATTTTCTGACACCTTTGTAATATCCTTGAGTCGATGCTCTATTGGTCTCTCCCAGAGTTTCATCGTGTGGCTCATTAACTTAATGCCACGGTAGTTTGTGCAATTTTGAATATCTCTCTTATTTTTATATATAGGAACCATAATGCTCTTTCTCCAATTGTTTGACATCTTTCCCATTTTTAGTATAGAGCTGAAAAATTTGGTTAACCATAATAACTCCATTTCACTAAGACATTTCTAAACTTCATTCGGGATATCATCCGGGCCATAAGCTTTTCCAGCCTTCATCTTTTTTAGTGCCTCCTTGACCTCACTAGGCCTAATTTTATGTGTATAGCAAAAGTTCCTCTTCGCTGTTGATGCATAAAGATCTGCAAAATTATCTTAATGATTTGAATTAAATAGGTGATCAACATAGCTTCTTCATCTCTCTTTGATTTCTTTATTTCCATCAAAATAGGTCCTTACCTTTCTTATCTCTTAGTCGTGCTATCTTGTACATTTCTTTTTCCCTTTCTCGCGTCCCTAACTTTTGATACAAATTGAGAAAAGATTTACCTCGGGCCTCGCCAACCACTTTCTTGGCCTTTTTTTTGGCTTTCTTATATTTTTCAAAGACTTCCCCATCTTCAGCCGTAGGTAACTTCTTGTACCAATATCTTTTTTCTTTAATAGCCTTTTGTACCTCCTTATTCCATCACCATGATTTTTGTGGTCGAGGTTATAATCTCTTAGAGACCCCTAGAACCCCACTCCCTGCCTTCTTAATACGATTCGCCATTTCCCTCCATAAGGTGTTTGCATCATCTTCTATATGTCCAACTGTCTCTTCCCATATTTTATTCCTAAATGTTAATTGGTTATTCGCTTTTAAAACCCACCATCTAATTCTATGTTATATGGCCCTCCTTTCTTGTTTCATTATATCCTTTTTCTTCACATTCAACACCACTAACTTATGTTGATAGTTAGTGCTTCGCCAGGTATAACTTTGCAGTTTTTACATATAGACGTATCTCTTCTTCATGTAAAGGGGAAGTCTATCTGGCTATGGTTACCCCCAGTCTGAGAGGTAATCAAATGTGATTCCCTTTTCTTACAGTAAGTGTTGGTCAATACCAAATCATAAGCTGGAGCAAAAGAGTTAAATGATGAACTGGAGCAAAAGATAACCAAGTGTGATTCCCCTTTCTTAATAGTGAATTGGAGCAAAAGAGTTAAATGATGCAATCTATTAGCCTATACAGAACTTCAAGACAAAGTTTCTAGCTTCTTCAATAATGCCATAATCACAACAAAAAGATTCTGAAAAGAAATTTGTCATAATTCTTCTTATAGTGGGTGGTTTCGTAGTAGTGTTGTTGCTGGCAGTAGTCTTATTGCTGCATATGGTGCCTCAATTTCCATGAGTTTTTCCAGGGCCATCTATTGATCTTGGTGGCTATAGCATAAATGTTGCAATATTAGCCCTGCAGCAAATTGCAAAGATTGCTTTTTGATGGTCCTGATGCCATCTGTAATCAAATAAGTAGTTTTTACATAAAATTGGCACTCCATATTCATTATCTTTGGCTTTTCCATTATGTAATCCTTTAAATTTCTGGTGGTTCAGGTTTTCTCTTTTGGGCCTTCATGAGTTTGATAGTGATCGCAAGAGGATGTCAGTCATAGTTGGTTGCGGTGACAAGACAATAAAATTATTCGTGAAAGGTGCTGACAATGCAATGCTAAATGTTATTGATAAAATGGTGGATTTGGGTAAAGTACGTGCAACTGAGACACATCTTCACAAGTATTCATCTTTGGGTCTACGGACATTGGTTATTGGTATGAGAGAGCTTAATACAATTGAGTTTGAAGAGTGGCAGCTTGCTTACGATAACGCGGGTACCATGTTATCAGAGAGGTCTGAGTCCCTACGAGCCGTTGCGCTCAAAATTGAATGCAATCTCCAGATATTAGGGGCATCAGGGATTGAAGATAAGCTGCAGCAAGGCGTGCCTGAAGCTATAGAATCTCTGCGGCAGGCTGGGATTAAGGTCTGGGTTCTGACAGGGGACAAACAAGAAACTGCGATTTCCATCGGTTATTCTTGTAAGCTCCTGACGGATGATATGACCCAGATTATCATAAACAGTAATTCCAAGGAATCATGTAAGAGCAGTCTTGAGGATGCAATTTCTACATCAAAAAAACTCATTTCGACGTATCTTGGAACAGAAAATACTCAACGGGACAAGGAATCTCAAAGGATTCCTCTGGCACTCATAATTGATGGGCCTACACTGGTTTTTATTCTTGAAACAGAATTGGAGGACGAGGTACACATGAATGACAACTACTAATAGATTAAAACCAATTTTAGATTTTTCTTTGGTTCTTGCTCTATGTACTGAATCTTTCTTTCGCTACTCTTATATTTGATGATGCAGCTGTACAAGTTGGGCACAACATGTGATGTTGTCTTGTGTTGCCGAGTAGCTCCATTACAAAAGGCTGGAATCGTCGCACTTATGAAGAAAAGAACCACTGACATGACACTTTCTATTGGGGATGGTATGCACTAATCTAGAACTTCTGTTTATCTTTCTATCAACAGAGTTGTTTTCAAGGAAGATATAGAAGTAATTGAAATTCACAAGTCCCATATGTTAATTGCAGGTGCCAATGATGTCTCAATGATTCAAATGGCTGATGTTGGGATTGGCATTAGCGGCCAGGAGGGACGACAAGCTGTTATGGCCTCAGATTTTGCAATGGCACAGTTCAGGTTTTTAGTGCCCCTACTATTTGTCCATGGTCATTGGAATTACCAGCGGATGGGATACATGATTTTGTACAACTATTACAGGAATGCTGTTTTTGTGTTCATGCTTTACTGGTAAGCATCTCTTTTGACACTTTCATGTAGTTTGGTGGTTCCTTTGTATTTATCCTTTCCAGCTTTTGATTGTTGCTGTTCATTTTTTGCTGTTTTTAGCCTTTATAAATTTTTTTTATTTAGGCTTGATCTTCTCTACCTTAACTACTCCAACAAAATCATCATTTGATTATTTTCATCTCAGTACCATGTCTCTGCACATGGTGGGAGACAACCCTACTAATGTGATCATGGCAATAATTTGCAACATGCAACACTAACGCAAGTGTATATATTGCAGTTAACAATCCTTATCCCTGTAATTTGCGCCTGGATTTTAATTTGTCACTGATCACTTATACTATGGATTAGGTTATTATTTATTGGTCACAATCACTCCTCAGCATCATGTCATGTTTTATTATTGTTGGATATTTGCCCCTTGCCTGTTTCAACCATCTATATCACCCTTTTTAAATACTATCACTTTGTTTTCTGTTTTTTTTTGGCCAAATGGGAAATATGAATTTTATGTTTTATCTTTCTTGAATTTACTTTCCTGCTTCTGCATCATATCTCCTACAACATGATGTTAATGAATCTGTGATATTTTACTGCAGGTATATGTTTTTCTCAGATGTCAGTTTGTACAATCCAATTACTGAAATCAGTGGGCTGCTATATTCTGCAGTATACACTGCTCTTCCAACCATTATTGTTGGAATTTACGATCAAGACTTGAGTTCAAAGACTTTACTGAAGTACCCCAAGCTCTATGGAGCTGGGTTGCGAGATGAAGCCTACAACTTCAAGTTGTTTTCTCTTTTCATGATGGATTCTATTTGGCAAAGTTTAGTTATTGTGTTTGCCCCTTTCTTGGCTTATGGACGTCTCTTAGATGATTCCACCCTAGGAGACATATGGATCCTTGCAGTGGTCACACTGGTTAATCTTCATCTGGCCATGGACATCTTCCGTTGGAAGTGGAATATGCATGCAATAATCTGGGGCTTAACAATCCTAACTTACTTGTGTGTTATAGCAATTGATACCTCACCAGCAATGCCAGGCTACAGGTAACATTGCCAATCTGTTTCTGCTCTTCATGTAGTGATAAATATGAATAATGTTTTTATAAAATAAATAAATAAATATGAACAATGCTATTTGACTTCGAAATGAATGATAACCTTGCTATTTTCTTTGGGATGCACAAGTGACTATTATTCATCTGAGAAATTAATTAGGTTTATCTATTTTATTTGATCAATGAAATTAGAAACAGAACTCCATTCCTAAACTGGTATGTTGTTGAGGTGCTAATGCTTTCCGTCTTTATTTGTATCAGAGCTGCAATGCGTACACTGGGATCCAAATTATTCTGGCTTCTATTACTCTTGATCATCGCATTGGCATTCCTTCCACGTTTCCTGGTTAAGACATGCAGTGAGTATTTCTATCCCAGCGATATTCGCATAGCTAGAGAACTCGAGAAATTTGGAAACCAAAATGAAGAAAGATCAGAGGTCCCAGGGAGTCCATCAATGAGTCATCATCAGCAAGAACTGCATTGATAATTTAGGTATTCTCATTCCCGTTTTACTTTTTTACGGTATACAATTAGCCCACTTTGTTTATCAGTCAGGACTTGCTATACTGGAGTTGAAGGGATAATTTTCATATCCCAGTGTAAACCATATGTGGTGTATCATTGTTAGTTTAAAATATTTTAGCAATATATTCAATTTCAGTTTAGCATTCATTGTATTACAGGAGTGGAACCTGATGATGCATTGCCTTGAAATTCCTATACACCTAAGTTCCATGATTGGGTGTTGCTACCCATTTGGACTTGGTTGGGTGAAACCTACTAACAGGTTGTGAATTGTTTCGGTTTAGGCTTGAATTTAACATAACCAACATATTTTCATTAAAACCAAACTGTGGTTGATTTTATTTATTTATTTATTTATTTAAGTTGATTCGGTTAATGCATGAAGTGAATGTGAAAATGTGAAGGGGAAGTATTATTTCTGTGAAGTAGAATGAACTTGGAAGTATGGATTTTCTTCATGTGTTTATTTTTGGGGAAGTGATAAATGTTTAAAAAAATGGGATTTCAAGTTTTTATTTGAAATGGGACCTATTAGGGAGTGCAATCGAATGAATCTAAAAAAAAAGAAAAAAAAAAAAGAAAAAAAAATGAACTAATTCAATCGGTTAACCTATTTGGTATAAACAAAAAAAAAATTCACACCCCTATTTTCTGAAATTAACTATGTATGAAAAATAAATAGATAAAAAAGCTACTAATGAAGTGGGTGACCCCAAGGAATCTTTGCCTGAGAATTGTTTCAGAAGTGCACGCCATGCCAAAACCTTTGGGCGGCTTTGAAGCCTTTATTGTCTCTTGGGTTTCATTCATCATTGTCCATATTTGATTTTTTTTTTTTTTAAAAAAATCTGTATTTCAAAAGCAGAACATTAAATATCTAAATTTGGACCAAATGAAATTAAAAATTTCATAAGTGGAGTGTTCTTTCACATCCCAAACAAACCATTTTTATCCTTACTTTGGACAACGACTTCACCCTCTCTTGATGGAAAGATATTTAAAAAAAACATAAAAACTAATAACCATTAAAAGTTTATCTTTACTTTTTACCATTTTTTTTTTAACTTCATTCACAAAAGTGTTCATGCGATGGAAGTTTTTTTTTGTTTTTTATATTTTTTATTCTTTGTTAAATTGAGAAAAGTTGTAAGAAAAAGAGAAACACAAGATAGAGACAACTTAAAAGACAAACTCATTGACTCAACCAAGTTATGAGACTCTTTATTCTTACAGACATATAATGCCATTAATTTATGAAAAAAATATATATTTGTTTATAAGACTCTTAAGTTTCTTGCGCTGTGGACCACATGCACTATATCTAAAACAGCTTTTGTAAGTATTGTTATGTTGTATTTTGAACACTCAAATAGAGCACAAATGGAAATATATCTCTACTTAATTAATTCTGACCAAACACATAATCCACACCATTGTATTATGTATACAAATAAACCTAACATCTGAAGTTTTCTCTTGATGCCACAGCATCTTCAACAAGTGATCTTAGAACATAAGATTGGTGAACAAATTTCTTAATTGCCAACCAGAATATATTGGCAAAAAGATGCATCAATAGAACTTGGAAGGCCAACAACCCAAGGGTCTATTCACACCCTGGGCCGTAGTAAGAGCTCCGTGTTAGTGTGGCACGGGTTCAATTCACAGTTGAGGGTACTTTTCTGAGAGTTTGAGTAGTGTTTTTGTGCGGGGTGTACCCAGAGTAGACACATGTGCGCATGTGTGCGCAGGCCCGCCACTCATGTCTGCTCTGCCGAGGAATATGCACGTCCATGGCTTCTTAGCGGCTTGCCGCTCATATTACCAAAAAAAAAAAAAAGGAGGAAGAAGATGCTAATTAAGCAGGCATGAGCACCTACAAATCATCAGAACAAGGGAACAAACTCCCACTTCCATCATCAGGAAGCTCAAGAACTCATTCATGGTTTCTCATCTGTAATAACTCACCAAGAAGTAGCTCTCACCCATTTGCAATCCTTGCAACAGAATTCCATGTTCATTCACAGGAACCAACTCCCCAGACGAATGCACAAGCATCACATCCAACCCAAACATAGCCTTCATGTCAATTGGCCCTCTTGGAACCTCTGAAGGGACCCCATTGATAAAAACAGTCATAAATCCTGCATTCATGCAAAGCACATAGCCTTGATCAGAGTTCTAGCTAGTGAGTAGTGAACATGTATATCCAAGTAAGATCGAATTCCGTGGATATATGATTTATGAACATCATGAGATGAATTTCTTTTCCATAAGCTTTGCAGATATTAAAGAATGAGTTGATTCAATGAATGTAAAATCAAGAATGGAAAACATGTTTTTAGATTAATTAATCAAGAGATGAGCCAGCAAACAAAATGATCTAGTTGGCAATCATATGTAGGTTTAAAAGTATGCCAAATGACATGAGAAAACTAATAATTAATCATTAATTAAGATTTGAAACCATGGAAGCAAAACACTTCCTAATTCTCTCAATTTAAATTCATCTTGAATTTGATCCAATTCCCTAATAGGAGAACCTTCAAATTAAATCATGAAACCGATCAAAGCCCCTCAAATTAAAGATATAAATGAAGAGCAAAGAATTAGGTAACTAAAACTAGATATAGCTTAGGCCATGCTACTACTGACCAGGATGATAGTGCAATTGTGAAACATCAGAAGCACAAAACCCTGAATTCTGGCTGTTCATCTCTATTAACCCCATCTGTCGAGATATCGAAAACAGATCATCGGCGCTATCATCCCCTATCAAACTAGATGAAGACGATGAAGAAGAAGAAGAAGAAGCACTAGTAGTGGAATAACAGGCGAAGAAAGCTCCACAGGATGAACTCGAAGACGATGTGCTTGAAGTACTAGATGAAGAAGGCTCATACATAGCTGCACCACTGGCAGCTGCAAGGCCAGCCTGCAGCTGGCGTCGGCGTCGGCGGGACCTTGACCGACGGTTTTGGAACCAGTAGAAGACATTAGCATCTCCAACAGTGCCAAACTTTTCAAGAAGTTTCCGAATCCTCACTGTTTCATCCTTGGGGGGGTTCACCATACCACTATTGAAGATGGACTCTAGTATGAGGATTTGCTCAGGCTTTGGTGTCCACCGGGAGCGCACTTGTTCCGCCGGTGACCGCTCTTTATGATGGCCAGAGCCATGATTAGGGTTGGTGAGAGCTTGTGTTTGATCATCCATGATTGGAGGATGAAGAAGAAGGTTGAAGTCAATTGAAAAGTGGACTGCAAGGGAAGGGAAGATGATATAAGCTCAAAAAAAATGAAGGGAGAAGATTGGAACAAGAACATTAATGTATGCACACACATGTTGAACTTAGGTATTTATAGCCATGTAAATGGAATGTCCCTTTTGTAGCATTGTTGTTTTTGTTTGAGCATTATTTTTGTAGTTTATAGGAGTTTATTTTTGTACATCTCATGAGACTTATTTGCTGGATGATCACAAGTTTACCTTCTACACTCAAAACCTAGCCCTAGTTATGGTGCTTATTTTGAACTCTCTAATCTCTCCTAGTTTTCAAAGAGCGATACTTTAGTACAAATTCTTTATCTTTTGAATAATAATAATCTTATTAGTTTTACATAATAAATTACATTGAGGATGTCCATTTGAAAGTCATTTATGACATTCAATATAATATGTTTACTACTGTACTTGCATAGCACTACATTTTTTTTTTTTTTTGACAAAGGCTACAAGTGCCCCCGTCGAAATTAGGGCAGAAACGCTTCTCTGCACGCACGCCTCACTTTGTGCCGTGGTAGCTCGATTCTGCTTCCTCCCAACCATCCTGCAGACCTTATACAGCTGGATATGTGATCAATAGGCCAAGAGGCCATTGTATAACACTTTTTATTTAAAAAATACAACAGTAGAGCTTTTAGTTTTAGGAAAGTTCTTTTTTTATTGCTAAAAATTTATTTTATACTATCAATGAGCTCTTAATGATTAAAATTTTTTTCTTCAGATAAATTCCGAAAGTTTATTTAATTATATGTTATTAATTTATTTATAATATAATTTGGTCAAAGCCTAACCCAAGCAATAAATTAAAAACACTTGGTCAAAATTGGAAGAGCTTTTGCTCTATCAAAGTATTTATTAGGGTATAAATTGGTTCCATGTTAATGTTGTTTTGTGGTTGGCTTGTGGGCAACCTAAGGAAATGAAGCTTTTAACATCAGGTTCCATATGCATCATGTCAAAAGAGGTTTGGTCAAGTGATGTACAAACAAAACGCACACACAAACACACCAGTGCATGCATACCCTACAAAGTTTGGTTTGTGGTTACATAATGTTAAGAGGACTGGTTCTCATGTCATACCAATTGAGGCAAGAAGGGAGCATGTAGGGCCACTTTTGGTCTTTATCAAGTCCCTCATATCCATAGCAATTCATTAGACATGTGTTTTTGTACATGTGAGGAAGGGTAGGGGACCTTGGTTTTCCACCACAGGACATGTGATTTTGTAGGGAGGTTGCATGGGGAGTTGGGTCCCTCTTGTAAAAGAAGAGAAGAAGAACCCTAGAAATGGCAAAGAACCACCCCTTTTATTTTTATTAGGGTTTGTGTAGTGAGAGAAAAAAAATCCGCCTATGCGAGCATAGCCGGTCCCAAAGCCGGATAAAGTATGAAGGTTGCTGTAGGTTGATAGCCAGCGTAAATCTTTGTCACTCTTATGATATGGATTCCTTAATATATACTGTTGGGACGTGCTCACCTAGGCACGCGCTACATCGGCACCCGGATGTAGTGTTAAATGAGCAAGGGTTTCATCACATTGCCGCCCGGGTGTGATGGAGTATAGGCAAGGGTTCCCACATCATGGACGGGTGTGGGTAAAGAAGTTAGTCCCGCCACATTGGCGCCCGCATGCGGTGTTAAATGAGCAAGGGTTCTCGCATCTTAGTGGATGGGTGCGAGTAAAGAAGTTAGTCCATGAGAGTGAGAGTAGGATTAGGATTGGTAGTTGGAATATAGGATCTTTGACAGGAAAATCTATGGAGTTAGTTGACACTCTAAAAAGGAGGAGGATAGATATAGTATGTTTGCAAGAGACTAAGTGGATAGGAAACAAGGCTAGAGAGATTAGTAACACATGTTATAAATTATGGTATTGTGGAGGGAATAAACATAGAAATGATGTGAGTATAATTATGGAACCAAAAATGAAGGAAAAAGTGGTTGAAGTGAAAAGGGTAGGAGACAGAATTATACATTTGAAGCTAGTGTTGGAAAAATAAATAATTAACATTGTGAGTGTGTATGCCCCTTAAGTAGGCTTAGGAGAAGAAGATAAGGTCAAGTTTTGGGAAGATTTGGATATGGTAGTTCTAGGGATTCAAAGTGAACAAGAGCTTTTTATTGGGGGTGATCTTAATGGACATATAGGTAGACTTAATGATGGCTACGAGCAAGTGCATGGAGGTTATGGATATGGCAACAGGAATGAGGAAGGAAAATCTATATTAGATTTTGCTTTTGCTCATGATTTGGTGTTGACCAACACTTGCTTTAAGAAAAGGGAATCACACTTGATTACCTTTAAGAATGGAGATAATTGTAGCCAAATTGACTTTCTTGTTACAAGAAGAAGGGATAAATCTATTTGTAAAGATTGCAAGGTTATACCTAGAGAAGCATTAACCACACAACATAGGCTGGTGGTTTTGGATGTGAAGAAAAAAGGTATAGTAAAAACCGAAAGGAGGGTTAAGCAAAGTAGAATTAGATGGTTGACGTTAAAAGGAACCAACCAATTAGAATTTAAGGATAAAATATGGGAAGAAGGAGGCACAAATATGAAAGATGATGCAAACACCTTATGGAAGGAGATGTCAAATCGTATTGAGAAAATAGGAAGTGAGTTCCTAGGGGTCTCTAAGGGACTGGGTCCTCAACCAAAGGAATCATGGTGGTGGAATGAAGAGGTTCAAAAGGCTATTAAAGAGAAAAGATATTGGTATAAGAAATTACCCACAGCGGAGGATGGAGAAGTCTTTGAAAATTATAAAAAGGCAAAAAAGGAGGCCAAGAAAGCAGTTAGTGAGGCCCGAGGTAAATCCCTAGCTGATTTATACCAAAAGTTAGGGACACGAGAAGGGGAAAAGGAAGTATACAAGATAGCAAGGCTAAAAGATAAAAAAAGGAAAGACTTGAACCAAATCATATGCATTAAGGATGAGTCTCAAATGTGTCTTGGACAGGAGATAAGGAAATCAAGGAGAGATGGAGAAACTACTTTGATCACTTGTTCAATGCAAGTCATAAGGATAATTTTACGGATTTTTATGTATCAACGATAGAAAGAAACTTTAGCTACACACGTAAGATCGGTGCCTAGCAAAAGTCAAGGAGGCACCTGGAAAAATGAAGGTTGGAAAAGCTTGTGGCCCGGTTGATACGCCATTGAAGTTTGGAAGTGCCTTGGAGAAGTAGGGGTGGAGTGGTTAACTAAACTCTTCAACTCTATCATAAAAGGGGGGAAAATGCCAAATGACTGGAGAAAGAGCATTTTGGTTCCTATTTATAAGAATAAGGGAGATATTCAAAATTGCACCAACTACCGTGGTATTAAGTTAATGAGTTATACGATGAAACTCTGGGAGAGGGTAATAGAGCATCGACTCAGGTATATCACGAAGGTGTCAGAGAACCAATTTGGTTTTACGCCGTAGATCCACAAATGTAAGCAATTTTTCTATTAAGAAATTTGATGGAGATCTACAAAGAAAAGAAGAAGGATCTCCATATGGTTTTTATTGACCTAGAAAGCATATGATAGGGTACCAAGACAAGTCCTTTGGTCGGTATTAGAGAGAAAAAACATTCATGTAAAATATATAAATATTATTAAGAATATGTATGAGCGAGTCAAGCTACAAGTTTAAGAACAAGAGGGAGGCTTATCTCGAGGAGTTTCCTATAACAGTGGGTCTACATCAGGGATTGGCCTTGAGCCTATACTTGTTTACCCTAGTAATGCATGAATTAACTAGTTATATCGAAGATGACATCCCACGGTGTATGTTGTTTGCGGATGATGTTGTCCTAGTGGATGAGACTAGAGATGGAGTAAATCAAAAGCGAGAATTATGGAGAAACACTTTAGAAAGTAAAGGCTTTAGGTTAAGTACAAGTAAGACAAAATATATGCACTGTAATTTTAGTCTAAGTAGGAGAGATGAAGGAGAAGTGAAACTAGGGGGGTGGTAGTGCCTAAGGTTAACCATTTTAGGTATTTAGGTTCCATTTTCCAGGATGATGGGATGATAGATGAAGATGTAATCCATAGAATCAAAGCTGGATGATTGAAATGGAGAAATGCCACAGGGTGTTATGTGATAAAAAGATGCCTAACAAAATAAAGGGAAAGTTTTATAGGACGGCAGTTAGACCGGCCATGCTATACAAGAGCGAGTGTTGGGCAATTAAAGTTCAACATATGCATAAGATGAATGTGGCCGAAATGAGGATATTAAGATGGATGAGTGGTTATACAAAATTGGACAAGATTAGAAATGAACACATCCGACAGAAGGTGCATGTTGCACCAATTGAAGATAAAATACGAGAAGGGCGTTTAAGATGGTTTGACATCGACACGTAGGAGACCCCAAAGTGCCCAGGATTCAAATGTGATAGTTTAGTTGTAGAAGGTAAGAAGAGGGGTAGAGATAGGCCTAGAATTACGTGGAGAGAGGTGGTGTCTAAGGACCTACGTATGTTAGATATTGAGCCGAATCTTGCTTTTGACAGAGCGACATGGAGACAAAGAATTCATATAGCCGACCCCGCCTAGTATAGGATTATCGATAAGTCGGCTAAAATGTTTTCCTTCATTAGCTTAGCTTTGTTTGTAGGGATACTGTTCTGCTTCTAACATCCCAATCTCTTATAGAAATTATATGTTGTTATTATTATTTATTTATGTATTTTATTTTATTTTATTTTATTTTATTTCAGTTTATTTCATTTCCTTTTATTGTATTTTTATTTCATATTTGATAAATGCATAATGAAAAATGTAGAATCCATATACCACCCCATCTAGTATGGGATGAAGGCTTAGTTGTTGTTGTTGTTGTTGTTTTTGTAGTGAGAGAAAAAGTGGGTCTACAATTTTGATTAAGACCTCAAGTTACTAAAGCACCCCACTTCTTAAAAGGCCTTTATGAGAGAAAATGGTACTGTGGGATATGATAATGAGTTATCTTTGTCATGTCAAAATGACTTGAGGGAAATAAATTGGACATTTAAAAGTTACTTATCTTGACCTTTGTCAAAATAAACTACTTCTACATAGATAGAATTTTTTAATTTAATTTTAGTTGGACAAAGGAAACCTCGGATCATACCAAATTTGACTTATGATCTCTTGAATCATGTGGAAATAAACTACAACTAGACAAAGAAAAATGGTGTTGGATTTGATAGTGAGGGTTTTCAATCATATCTAGATGACTTAAGATGAGTACATTAAGAATATAATAAGAAGATTTTTAATTTTATTAGATATGTTACTATATTATTTTTTTTATTTTTATTGTTTATAAAAGTGGATAAATTACATTCATTTATTTATGAGTAATGTTGATGGTTACATTAGGTGAAGAGTGTAGTGGCTTCTCCCTCTTTTCCTATGTGTCCCAGTTAAAACCCAAACAAAGACTACATTGTTGCTCCATCTTCGCGTGCCCTAGGGGTGGCGTCTTCAAAATCGTCCCTCTCTCATGTTCCTCCCATTATGTCTTCCAGGTTAGAAGCCAAACTTCGTTTGATAGCAAACTCTATTGGCCCTAACTTTAGCTTTTTGATGGTAGTTGCTGCGTCGAACCAAGAAAGCAATAGGAATTTTATCCTTCGGATAATTCCTGAATAGATACGATGTTTGTTGCAGAAGCATCGTTGGTTTCTTTCATGCCAGGTGCTCTAGGTTACTGCTATTACAACCATATTTCAACCCATGCACGCTTCTTTGTGAAGCTTCTTACCCAAATTATGATGGCCCCAAAGGTCCTTGTTTGACCGGGGTCGTATTTCAAGTTGGAAAAGTGTGCAAAAGTGCTCTCATATTTGTTGTGTCAAAGGGCACTCTATGAGTAGGTGTTTCACTGTTTCTTTCTCTGCATTACATAGATAACACATAGTGTGTTGCCCACGCCACCATCGTTTGTCAAATTGTCCAGTATGAGTAGCTTGTTATCCCACGCTTCACACTTACCATGCAAAGAGTTTCTATTTTTGGGGCAATGTAATTTCCATTGGCTGTTTGAAAAGCCACTATGCATCCCTCCATCACTAGCTCCTAAGACCCATATTCTTTCATCTTTCCAATCCACTGGCGTTTCCTCCAATGCTTCAAGCAACCTTTCCATCTCTGTTGTTCCCTCACTAGTGAGGGGTCCCTTCTTTAACATCGGTTTCTCTCGTTGTCTCCCAAGCTTTGCTTCTTGAAGAGTTATGCGGTGATCCTTGATTAGATCTTGGAGTGTGGGAAGTAGGGAGCTTGGCGCTTGTCCTTCCATCCATTTGTCATGCCAAAAGTTAACCGTGTCTTCTTTTCATGCCGTGATGTTGACACCCATTTCAAAGGTTCGCCATATAAATGCATTATAGGGTTTGTATTAGTGACGAAATGAAGGCACACCCTAATTGTCCTTGCTCCATATCATATTGAAAGAAGTCAATATGAACTATGGTAATGTTAAATGAGCAAAAGGCTTTTCCAAAGGTGCTAAGCTCTATGAGGAACTTTCTTATTGGGGTTGATGTAGGAGTTATGGAAATAGGTATGCTTGATGATTTTTAAGAAAAACCATGCCTTCCTAGTGAGGGAGCCTCCATCACCACTTCTACCCGATCATTGCCATATTGAAGCTTTTGATGTCCGTGATACTCCAACCTCCCTGTTCCTTGGGTGACTCCAACCTCCCTGTTCCTTGGGTGTGCACAATCTCTTCCAGTTGACCAGTCGATATTTCTTATCTTGCATTTCAGGCCCTTTCCATAGGAAGTCCCTTCTGAGGCTATCTATGCACTTTTAGGACCTAGTCTTGTATTTGATAGATCAATAGCCAGTAGTTGGGTATCGCTAAGATGACAGAGTTAATAAGGGTAATCTTATAGCCCATTGAGAGCATCCACCCTTTCCATGTGACAATTCTTGCTTTGACCTTATCAATTAATTGGAGTCATTCTTCTTTTCTCGGGTTTGAACTGGCTATGGGGATTCCGAGGTATTTGATGGGGAATTTTCCACTCACAATTCATTATGCTTGCCATTAACTTAGCTTCCCCCTCCTCCAGTCGTATTGTTATGAGGGAGCTCTTGTGGTAATTGATACTAAGGCCTGAGAGGCCTTATAGAGATAGAATATGAGTTTGTGGGTTCTCATGTATTCTGCTTCCCCTAAGCATACTACTAGAAGATCATAAGCATATTGTAGAGAGGTAATTTAATCCTCAGCCCATGTTCCACACCTTAGCCTACGGTAAATGTTTGCATTGACCATTTTAGTTAGCATGCTACTAAAGACATCTGCTACTATAACAAAAAGTAGTGGTGATAGGGGATCCCCTGCCTGAGTTCCCTTTTGTGCCTTATATAGCCCATTGATTACCCATTAATGAGGGGAGTGGATTTTGATGAATATAATATAGCTTTGATACACTCTATCCATCTTGGTCCAAATGTTATATTGGACCAGTCTTTTACGTTAAAATGTTATTTTATATTATTGCATTGTGCCTTCATATACAAATCTAATAATGCATTATATATGTTAGGTTATTATTATTAATATTATTAAAATTGGGTTACTTTTCACTTATTTGCTTTGAAAACACTACCAAACAGAGTAGATGCTTAGTTTTGTTAAGTGGCAATCACCTCCTAGTTCCTCTCATGGCCACCAGAGAGCCACATTGGCTTTCCTTCTAGGTACAAAACACTTTATTTCCCTTTATCTTGAAATTGATATTAAGTAGAGGTGGGCATGGGCTAGGTTTTAACTCGGCTTAGCCCTGAACCTGCTCGGCAAAACCAGCTCGGTCAGTTGACCCGGTGGGCCGGGTCGAAAACCGCATCTGACAAGATGGGCCTAAGCTACGGGTCCAAGCTTAAATGAAACTTGTGACCCGGCTTTACCGCCTAGTCAAACGGGTTGACTGCCGGCTCAAACCCATCGGGTCGCCAGGGTTGAACCGCTGGTCGGTGACAAATTGGGGCCCAAAATCTAGGCCCCAATGGCAATATGGTCACCATTGGTGACTGTATCCATATGGTCACCAATGGTGACCATATCACCAACGGCTGACTGACATAGCCGTTGGTGACGGCTATGTTAGTCAGCCGTTGGTTGGTTTTTTTTATAATTTTTTTTCTTTTAATTTTGTTACTTATATCTCTTCATTTTATATGCCATACCTCTCTTCCAATCTCACACCACACTCCATTCTCTCTTAATTTCTCAAGTTCTCAATTCTCTCAACAATTTTCTTCATTGGTTCGGCTTACCGAAGAGAAATGGCATCACATGGTGGAAGCTAGAGGGGAAAGGGCATTGTCGGTTAGGCCTCCTTACCTACTCAAGAGAGCAATGAATAGTAAGAATATGAAAGTGTAGCTGATGAACCGACACCGTCTACTACGGCCTCAAAGACTAGAGGAATGAATCCCACTACAGAAACAATGCCAAAATCCGACATTTTTAAAGTCCATTTTACAAAAGTGTATGATAATGATGGCATTATAACTCATGCTAAATTTAAGTATTGTTCTTCCCAATTTAAGCATAGCAAGGGAGGAGGGTATGACACATTTACTAGACATATGGAGAAGAAGCATCCGAACAAGATAGGAAATCTTCGGAATCAATCTTAAATTTGATTCGCCGTAAGGTATAGGGATAAAATCGCGGAGACAATTTCTGTGGAGCACTTGCCATTCAACTTTGCGGAGCGATGCCAAGTGCAAGAGTGCATCAATGAGACATTGCAATCGGCATGCAAGAAGGTATCAAGGAGGATGATTCAAAGAACGATTTTCAAACAATACAAACATGGTAAAGAACAACTTTGTGAGTATTTTCGCGCTTGTACCTCCTCTGTTTCTTTATATTCTAATATTTGGACCTATGTATTCCGTGAAAATTCTTTTATGGGTATTACGGAACATTGGATTGATGACGCGTGGAATATCCAAAAGCGAGTCATTGGTTTTAGGGTATTCAACAAGTCTCATACCGCCGATAATATTTATAGGATGATTCGTGAGATCATCGAAGAATATGGTTTGAGTTTTAAAATTTTTTCAATTTTATTTGATAATGCCTCTGCTAATACGGCCTTGATCAGACCTTTAGAAGAATATTTGAGGCCTTCATGCAGGGGAAAATATTTCCATATTAGATGTGCTTGTCATGTATTAAACTTATGTGTGCAAATCGGACTAGAGTCACTAAAAAAATTTGTAGGACCGATTAGGGATATAGTATCATATATAGGAAGGAACATGACATTGATGAAACAATGGGGTCGTTATTGTAGAGCAAATAACATGAGGCCCCAAAAATTCCCGAAAGACGTTAAAACTAGATGGAACTTTACCTATAGGCTTCTTAATGCGACATTTCCTTATTAGACACTGTTGACTGCTTTTGTTAATGAAGCTTTGCCTGGTTTTAGTTTATTTGAATATCAATGGAATATTGCTACTAGAGTTATAGATTTGCTTTCTGTGTTTAATACATGTACAAATTTATTTTCACAAGTTTATTTTCCCACAACACATTTATTTTTGTATGGTGCCGTTGATGTTGCTGAACAAATGTGGAAGTTTAGATTAGATGCTCAATTGGTTATGGGCATTGTAGAGATGAAGGCAAAGTGGTTGAGTTATTATAGAAATATACCTCCTATTGCTTTAGTTGCATTTGTTTAGATCCTAGGCAGAAATTAGAAGGTTTAAATGTATATTTAGAAGCTTATTACAAGTTCTAAGGGTTTAATGGAGATCAGGATTCTCAAACATGGGCCATGAGTGAGTTAGAGACTCAATGGTATGGACCGGGGCCTGACATTTATTTGGATTTTAGTGTAATTGTTAGTGAAGTTAGGTCACAACTTTTGAACTGTATCAGAGCTATTGCTCTTGTTATGGTCATATAGTTCTACAAGTTGCAACTGAGGCGGTAGGACAGTCTAGCAGTAGTGGGGGAGAATCATTTCGACAAAGGCAAGCGAAGAAGAAGCCTAGGGTTTCTCAATGCACAAAGGTCGACCTGTATTTGAATACCACCTTCTGGTTCTCTGTGGACGAGAATGTAGAGATGACTTTCGACATTCTTCATTGGTGGCAAGGTAATGGAAATCCGTAGCCTATTCTTTCATTACTTGTAAATGATATTTTTGCGTGCCCTATGTCTACAGTAGTGTGTGAACAAACTTTCAAAGCCGCAAGTGGAAACATGCTAGATTCAACATCGCTCCCGGTTGTTGGCACCAAACATTGAAATTCAAGTTTGTAGGATGATTGGAAGCGTGCACAACGACGCACAACAAGAAGCGTAGATGGGAAATCCGTGTTTAGTGACTTCTTCTTCACCGAGCAATAACATGGTGAGGCAACAACGGCCCCCGACATCGAAAGTAAGAGTCGAACCTGACGTCAATTTTAATAGGTAAGTGGGTGACAACTCCAAATTCAATTTAAGGTAAGAGAACTATGTTGGCTTTTATTCTTCTTACACCCAAGAGGATACGTAGGCAACTTAATTCGATAGGTAAACGAATTAAGTGCAAGCCGTAATTATAATGTCATAGTTTTTTTTTTTTAATTTTTCGCATTCTATTTTTATATATTATATAACAATAATATCATTATATCACAATTTTCAATTTTTTTCTTCATTTTTCTCATTTTATTTCTATATCATAATATCATAGTTTTAAAAAAAATTAAATTACATTTTTTTTTTCTTTTAAAAAAAATGCAAACTATGATATTATGATTCAAAATATCATAGTTTTCAATTTTTTTTTCATTTTCCTCATTTTATCTCAATATCATAATATCATAGTTTTTTTTTAAATTATAATTTTTGATATTTTAAAATTACATTTTATCCTTTTAAGAAAATTGAAAACCATGATATTATGATTTATGATTCATAATATCATATTATCATATATCATAGTTTTCAATTATTTTTTTACATTTTCTCATTCTATTTCTATACATAAAATCATAGTTTTTAAAGTTTTTTTAATCATTTATCCATATTTTTTAATATATATTTTAATGAGATTATACAATTTAGATTATATATTAAAAAAAAACCCGGTGGACCAGCCGGTTAACCGGCGGGTTAGGGGTTCTACAGTACGGCCCTGGCCGGTTACGGTTCACCTTTGGGTGACCTGTGACCCGCCGGGTTCGGCGGGTCAACTTAGCTCGACGGGCTACTATTGTAGCCCGAGCCGGTTCCGGGTTGGTCTTTGGCCGGCCCGGAACCGGCGCGTTGGGCCCGTCGGGCCCGGTTAACCGGCCAGTGCCTACCTCTGGCATTAAGCATGTAAACTCTTAATCTTTCACTGATCCTCCCCCTCTCTCTCTCTCTCTCAAACTTCCTAGATCTTAATCTCCATTCCAATGAATACATTTTCTAAAGTCTAGTAGTTTGCTGGTCTGTGGTCATTGAATCAAATTTGGAAATCTAATATTGCAAAATGATGTCATAATTGTTAGGATGAACTGAATGTATCTACTTGGATAAGAATCATTTTTGTTTCATCTTGGTGGATCTATCTTATTATCACACTTGGTTTCTATTAATCTCTAGTTTCTCTCTCTCTCTCTTTTTTTAAAAAATATTTTTTTGACTTGTCTTGTCTACACTATTAAGAACATGATCCAGTTTAGCTTGTGCTTCTATTATTCATATTCAGTGTAGTCATTCTTATGAAAGAGTTCATGAATATTGTTTATAGAAACAATCCTGTCATGTCATAGAACTCCACATCAACATTGCATGTAAACTAATTTTTATCTTAATCAAGATTAGCATGCATTGCCTCTAATGGCATACTAAAAGAAACATAAGTAAGAGTTAAAGGCCAACCTTAGTTTGTTTCTTAGATGATTATTACAACAATGGTTAAATACTTAAAACTTGAATTCGATCAACAATTGAGGGTGAATATTTCTAATTTGTCCAGCAATCTCTATTTTTTGTCCACTTACTATGAGATTAACTTGACTCTTTTATGTAATAGATTGAGTGAAAAACAATGTCTTCAAAGTTGTTTTTGAAATAAAATAATCTATAGATGACAACAAACCGGCTGGCGGAATCTGATCCTTAATCATATATGTTCTCCATTAATTTTAGCAGAATATTAATGGGAAGCTGCCTAACCCATGATTAGCCCTTAAGCAAAGCATAGAAATACTGATTGAGATTGCTAATGATCCAAAAATGATCAAATGTTGATTAAGTCTACAAAGTTTAGAGCTTTAGACATTTGTCGGAATTTGTACTAGTTTATATCTAATGATTTGCTTGGACTGTTCATGTTGCAATGTGATCACGCAGTCTTTTTTTAATAATTTAACAAAGGTTCCTTATGATAACATTTCATGCCTCTCCTTCATGTGGACTGTCTCCTTTGAATGTTTAATTAGGCAGCTTTTCTTTTCAAATTGAAGCTAATTAAACTATGTAGGGACTTTAAAATTTGTCTACGAAGTATTATTTGGGTAATTAAACATACTTTGGAGACTGTCTCTTGCTTTCCTTTTTTCCTTAAAATTATGTTTCCGTTTTTATAATCTCAAAGGATATGCATTGCATCTTCTTTCCATGTCGTCATCCCATAATTCTGAGTTTGTGTTCATCAAGTTCAATGTATGTGGCCTTAAGTTTTTTTTTTTTTTCTTTAAAAGAATATTAAAAGAAAAAGTGAAGGAGAGAATGTCTTTTATCTTTTTCTGCTAATTTAGGAAGATTAATGTACATGTTGTTTGATAGTACAACAATAATTATTGCAGAATACTATTTAGTAAGAATGATGCCTTGCATTTTTGTTTTCTTCTTATAGTGAATTCTTATTCACAAGCTTTTCTTCCTAATTATAGTAAAAAAAAAAAATTAATAAGAAAGTATGGATAATTACTGATGCTCATTCTTTGAGAAACAAATCAAAACATTTCAAATTAAATTGCAAAACACACATATGCACTACCTTGAACGTAATCAAATTCCCAAGTTTCAAGAAAACACTCTTGATCAATGAACACAAACTCTTGATAGAAAGGACTAAAGCTTAATAGTTAGTGGAAAGTAAACCAAACTCCAAAAGCAAAGAAGACTAAAAAATGCATGCATGTATGTGCCCCAAAAGCCAAACAAAAGGTTGTTTGGTGTCTTCTCTCGAAGAGAAACATATATTATCTCTCTTAGATCCTTTCCTCTCAAGTCACACTATGTGGTGCTGCTTTTAGGGTTTGGCTGGCACCTACTGCTCCCTTTCCTAAGGTTGTCTAGCGTTTTGGAATCATCACAACGTGAGCATGGACAAAGATATTAATGACCATCCAAACCCTAATTTGTTTGCATGTATAGAATTATCAGATGATTGTTCCCAAGGTGCCCATCAACCATGTGAGGAAGGAAATATACAACCATGTAAAGCCAAGCCAAGCCTCCATGCATGGTCTCCAATGGCTGTTTAATGAGAATTATCCTGAATGGAGAGATATATATCGATACAAAGTAATTTACAGTAAAAAATAGATACCATCTTAGTATTTATGTATAAGATTATGTCATTATGCTAATGTATACAAATTTTACTTTCCCAGTTAGAGAGATTTGGCTTCAAAACTTAAACGATATAAAATACCATATGTTATATACTTAGCATTGCATACTAGGGTTAAATGAAAATGATTACTGTCAAGTCTAATTAATCGTGAGTTTTGAACACTAGAAGACAATCTCCAAGGAAAACAAGAAGACAATTGGTCTTCTCAAAATCTCATTCCACCGAAGGGATTGAACGACATTGTATATGAGGGTTAGAACTTAGAGGCCGGGATGTTGATTAGACTCCATTTACAGTTTGGTTCTTGGAAGAGTGTACAAGAGAGGAGACCAATAAAGAGCATATATATATATATATATATATATATATATCCTCGGGGGACAAATCTCTTGGAGGTTCCCTTGATGAAAAGAAAGGGAAGACAGAAAAAATAATAGCAGACAGAAACAAGTATAACTATACGAGACTTTGGAACTATAATTCTTGGATTTTGTCTGAAAGTGTGCTCACAGAGGTGACACAACATGTCTCATCATCTCCATCTGCTAAGGGAGTACATCCAGATGACCAACCATAATTATCATGCATGTATGGATCCAAAGTCTTGACCTACTTTCCTTCAAGCCACACAACCATGCATCGAGTTTCTTCCCCTCGCTGTAATATCTTTCCAGAAATTAATACTCACTCCTCTCTGCCCCTCAACTGAATTGGTTGTCTCACCTTCTCCTTTGCCTCGGAAAAATTGAAGGTTTTTCTCCTCTCATATAGAACTAGCATATGATCAGCAACACCGATCGACCATGCCTCAACGTTTCAAGGACGTACATAGCTTTGTCCAAGAGACCTTATTAGGCATCCTTCAAACCAGATATGCTGTGCAAAATGTTAACATTAAAGAATAAGCACACATGTGTAAAACCTGGTCAATGGACTCAGTCATTAAGTTGTTAATTAGTTGCCCATGTAGTGGAATAATTATAGGCTAGTGGCTGTTAGTGTTTTATCTTCTTTAAATTCAGTGTCAGTAAATGTTTTAAGGCATCCCTTAATCCAAAAAGCTGTTCCTTTTCTTCTTCTTCATTGAGAACTTCTCCAGTATTCTTAAACCCTTGTTTTGTGTCTCATTTCTCCCATTCGTTCGACAGCCAAACTCCACAAAACACCAACATCACTGGTATTAGAGCTATGGCCTCTAATGGAGCAGCAGTACAAGTGTCTTCTCCCTCTGTACCCATCTTCATGGGAGAAAGCTATGAGTATTGGAGTCTCATGATGCGCACATTGTTCCTCTCCCAAGATCTCTGGGAACTGGTGGAGTATGGCTACTCAACTTAAGGAGATGAAGCTCGGGTGAAAGAAAATAGGAAGAGAGACTCCAAGGCTCTCTTCCTCATCCAATCAGCAATGCATGCAAGCGTATTCCCTCGAATTGCAGCCGCCACCACAGCAAAATAGGTCTGGTCAATCCTCCAAACTGAATACCAGGGTTCATACAAGGTGAAGACAATCAAGCTTCAACACTTGAAGAAGGAGTTTGAGACTGCAGATGAAGGCCAGTGAGGATGTGCAGGCCTATATCTCAAGAGTATCTCACATCGCGGAATCGATGAGAATCTATGGAGACTTCATCACCGGATTGGATCAGAAAGCAAAGAAGGTGTTGAGAAGCTTACATCACAAGTTTGATCTTGTAGTTGCTGCAATAGAGGAGGCAAGGGATGACTTGTCTTTATTGATGGTAGATGAGCTTAGTGGCTCATTGAGATCTCATGAAGACAGACTCCATAATAGTTCAGAGATGCCTAAAGCTAAAGCCTTCCAAGCTGAAGGGGAGGTATCTGGAGTGAAGAGAAATGACAATACTTCAGGCAGAGGTAGAGGCAGAAGCACATTTAGAGGAAGAGGATGAGGACGTGGCCGGGGGAGAAGCTCAGGGAAAGGATGGCAACAAAACAATGATCAAAAGCAATACAAGGGCAATATCCAATGCCACAATTGCAAGAGGTATGGGCATGTCAAGGCTGAATGCTGGTTCAAGGAGAAGGAAGCAAACATAGTGGAGGCTCAAGATGAAGATGCGCATAACCTCTTCATGGCCCATGCCGATCCTATTCAAGCTCCAAGCAGCATTTGGGTGGTGGATGCGGTCGCCTCCAACCACATGACTAGCATGAGAGAGCTCTTCAAGGACCTAGATGAAAGTCTCAAGAAAACAGTGAAGCTTGGAGACAACAATGAAGTCCAAGTTGAAGGGAAAGGCATAGTTGCCATCACAGCAAGCAATGGCAAGGTAAAACTCTTGAAGGATGTTCAATTTGTACCCTAGTTGGCTCACAATTTGTTAAGTGTTGGCCAGCTAACAGCAGGAGGGTTCTCAATGCTTTTTGACAAGGATACTTGTCAAATTAGAGATCAACATACAGGTCACACACTTGCCTCAGATTCGTAAGACCGTAAACAACATGTTTCCTCTTGAAGTGTCAAGCATGGAGCAGCTAGGCCTGATGGTGAATGGATCCAAGGACTCAAATTTGTGGCATCTCAGATATGGTCATCTTCATATCCAAGGTCTGAGAACACTGAGCTATAGAGGCTTGGTTGATGGTCTGCCTCCAATCACAGATGCAGACTTCTGTGAGAGTTGCATCATGGGCAAACAATTCAGGAAGCCCTTTCAATCTGGAAAGGCTTGGAGATCATCAAATCCTTTGGAGTTGATCCATGCTGATCTATGTAGTTCTATGCAGACTGAATCTATTGGAGGTAATAGATTTTTTCTTTTATTTATAGATGACTACACTATAAAGAATTGGGTGTACTTCATCAAGCATAAGTCTCGAGCATTGGATAACTTCAAGATCTTCAAAGCATTGGTGGAGAATGAGCGTGGCGATACAATCAAGTGCTTGCGCATTGATAGATGAGGTGAATTTCTCTCCAAAGAATTCACCAAGTTCTGTGATGAGCATGGAATCAAGAGAGAGCTCACAGCTCCTTACACACCCTAGCAAAATGGAGTAGTGGAGAGAAAGAATAGAACAGTTGTTGAGATGGCTCGAAGCTTGCTCAAAGAAGGAGGACTCCCTAATCAATTTTGGGTTGAAGCTATTGCAACGTCAGTATACTTACTGAACTTATCTCCAACCAAAGCAGTGCAAAACCAGACACCCTATGAAGCCTGAAGCAGAAGGAGACCCACTGTAAGTCATTTGAGGGTATTTGGGTGCATTGGTTACACCTTAATTCCCTCCTCTCACCAAAAAAACTTGATAACAAGTCTCCAAGAGCATTTTCATAGGCTATAACAATGCATCTAAAGGATACAAGCTATATAATCTAATTACTTGTAAGGAGACTGTTAGCAGGGATGTGGGGTTCAATGAGAATGACAAGTGGAACTGGAGCCAAAGTAATGGTGAATCTTAACTGAAGATCCCTCTAACAACAACTGAAGAAGCACCTCTGCCAACAACCACTACAATTTTCTCTGGTGGTAACTCAAGCAGTGCAAGGAGTGAAGATGAAGCTACTTATGATTCTCCTGGTCCAAGATCAACGGATGCAGCTTCTCATTCATCAAATTCATCAAGTGCTGAAGCTAATGACAGTGATCAAGGCTCTTCCACAAGATCAGTACTTGAAAGAGGCCCAAGGGGAGTTAGATCACTGAGAGATATCTATGAAAGATGTACATTTGCACTGACTGTCTCTGATCCTCTCTACTATGAAGATGCTGCAATGAAGGAGGAATGGAGACAAGCATTGGAGGAAGAAATGAAGGCAATAAGAATAAATAAGACTTGGGACTTGGTTAATCTTCCCTCAGATAAGCAAGCAATTGGTCCCAAATGGGTGTACAAATTAAACCAAGTTTTGTCCTGATGGAAGTGTTCAGAGATACAAGGCCAGGCTTGTTGCCAAGGGTTATGCTCAAGAGTATGGAGTGAATTATGAAGAAGTGTATGCACCTGTAGCCAGATTTGAGACAGTGAGAGTGTTTCTTGCTCTTGCTGCACAAAAGAAGTGGCATATCTATCAATTAGATGTTAAATCAGTATTCCTCAATTGTGATTTACAAGATGAAGTCTATGTAGCTCAACCACAGGGGTTCATCATCTTAGGAAGTGAAAGCAAAGTGTACAAGCTCAAGAAGGCCCTATAATGCTTGAAACAAGCTCCCAGAGCTTGGTACAGTAAGATAGACCATCATTTCATCAATCAAGGATTTGAGAAATCTGACAATGAACCTATATTATACAAGAAATGTGTAGAAGAACAAGGATTGCTGCTGGTTTGCCTCTATGTAGATGACATCATATACATAGGGTCCCCTCAACAAAAGGTAGAATACTTCAAGCTGCCAATGATGCAGTCCTTTGAAATGTCTGATCTGGGCCTTTACTTGGACTGGAGATCAAGAAGGAGGAAGCTGGAATTTTTCTTTGTCAGAAAAACTATGCTCACAATCTTCTCAAGAAGTTCAATCTGGCTGAATGCAAGAAGGTTGCTACTCCTATGAACACAAGTGAGAAATTTTATTTACATGATGGCTCAGGTGAAGCTAATACAAGGTCATATCGAAGCTTGATAGGAGGGCTGACATACTTAACAAACACCAGGCCAGACATTAGCCATGCATTTGGTGTTCTCTCCAGGTTCATGCAAGCTCCATCAAAACAACACCTTGGAGCAGCTAGAAGGGTGTTAAGATATATTGTGGGAATGATTGAGTATGACCTCTATTATGCACAAGCTCCTGATCACAGGTTAATTGGGTACATTGATAGTGATTGGGCAGGCTCTAATGAAGATAGGAAAAGCACTTCAGGGAGTGTCTTCATCATGGGGACAGCTGCAGTGACATGGAATTCCAAGAAGCAGGAAATCACGGTATTATCAACCACCAAGGCTGAGTACATAGCAGCCACTTCATCAGCTTGCCAAGCTGTTTGGATCAGAAGACTATTGTGATAACAAGTCCACAATAGCATTGACAAAGAACCTAGTTATGCATGGAAGAACAAAACACATCGATATCAGGTTCCATTTCATTCGTGATTTGGTTGAGGATCATACAATTGTTCTTAAGTATTGTAGGACTGATCAGCAGCTTGCAGACATTTTCACGAAGCCATTATTAGCAAAGAAATTTAGCTACTTGCGAATGAGAATGGGAATCAACAGCTATGCATTAAGGGGAGGTGTTAACATTGAAGATAATCCATAAGCTGCTGATGTGGACCAATGGTGGAGTAAAGAATAAGCACATATGTGTAAAACCTGGTCAATGGACTCAGTCATTATTAAGTTGTTAGTTAGTTGCCCATGTAGTTTTATAATTATAGGCTAGTGGCTATTAGTGTTTTATCTGCTTTAAATTCAGTGTCAGTAAATGTCTTAAGGCATCCTTTAATCCAAAAAGTTATTCCTTGTCTTCTTCTTCATTGAGAACTTCTCCAGTATTCTTAAACCCTTGTTTTGTATCTCATTTCTCCCATTCGTTCAACAGCCAAACTCCGCAAAACACCAACACAAAAATGGCGAGTTTTTGGATGTGGTCGACCATCTCTAGAGCCTCCTTTGTAAGGACTCGATTGGCTCCACGCCCGTCTGCATTCTCATCATTAGTCTGTCTTTTGCAAGGACTCTATCATAGATGAGTAGTGTAGTAATAAAGACTACCATGGGTCGGATGGAGACTGCCCTTCACCTTTTGTAGCTCATCAGTATCCTCCCTTGACTCCCCCCTCTCCCCACTTGTGAACATGGTCACTAAAGTGTTGGAAGCTCATTTCATATAACATAAAACCTTCACTCCCCTTATATGTGTTTTCATTCTAAAATACTATTGGACTTTTTGGTTAAAAGGCTCTTTGGTTTTTGGAAAATCTAAATGATTTTTCACAACTAGTTGATTAAGATTTTGAAAGATCCCTACAAATATACCCGTTCTCTTTGAGAAAAATACAGTAAAAAAACAATAACCTTATCTTTTACCTCTTTCTCCTATTTTCATCTTTTCTCTTCCCAATTTTTCTTTGGAGCAATCTTTGAGCACTCGCGCTTCTCCGGTTCTTGTCCACGGAATGGAGAACTTTGTAACTGTTGTATCTTGGGAGAAGTACGCCATCGATTCCTTGCTGCACCGAGTAACACACTCCGAGGAAGCGAAATAGTTCTTAAGGTGAGTGCGCCCACACGCCTCAATCAACCTTCTACCTGGTAGCAGTTCATCCTCAACTCCAACACTAAGTACTCTCCCAACGAGCTTAGTGCAACTTCTAAACATTGTATGAAATTGATAAGTGTTTAATATATTATACATGAATAAATATGATATTTGTCTATACTTTGCATATTAATTGGCCAAATATTAATACCTAATCAGTGACAGTTTTAATGAACATGGCATAATGAAGTAATTTCAAGAGAAAGGGGCAAAAATGTAGAAGTTGGGAGCCAGAAAGAACTCACTAACACCCCCAGACAACATGGCAAAGCACTGCAACCTTAACAAGGCCAAATAAAGAACCACAGAAGGGCATATGGGCGTATGCGAATAGCCATGCGGGTCGTATGGCTTGTATCCTATGACGAGACAATGATTTGACTTTTTAGGGAATCATACGGGCAGCCCATACTCCCTAATAGCCCCGTTTGCCATCACTGCTAACTTGCCAGAGAACCATATGGTCAGGGATACGCCTGTATGGCACTTCATTCAACCCTCTGTTCAGAGTCAGAGCAAAACACTAACTTTTCAAGAGAAGCATACGAGTATACCATACGCCCGTATGTGCCAGTACGAGGCCCAGAATTTGAATTGATCTTAGCAAATTCTGATCAACACGGATTCAAATCTACCAGATATCTTTCCAAACTTACCAGATTTTACAAAAAGCCTATAAATATGGACGTTTAGGGTTAGGAAAGGCATCTCTTGTCTCATATATCATCTTTGGACCTTTGGCCGTCGGGTAAAAGATGAGACTTGAAGGGAGAGAGCTTCGATCAAGCCTCGCTGAACCTCCTTTGTCAGAGGTGTGCATATCTCTCCTGGTGTGCCGGCGAGCCAAAAGTGAGCTCTAGTAGGATAACTTGCAATGGCGGTGGTGGTGGTTTGGCTAGGTTGTGAGGTACTCTCTCCTTGCAACATCTTCGATGTCAGCTTTCTTGCAAGGCCTTTCCTTAGCCTATCTATGCACAAAGAAGTGGTGGAGACAATAAAGCAGTGGTGCACAATCATTGGATTTAGGGAGCACGCCCGTGCATCTCCAAGAGGGTGATGGCGTTGCTCATCGAATCCAAACCAAATCGAAGGATTTTGGATTAAAAAGCCCTAATTGCGCAGCGTCAGCCAGAGCATGCCTGAATGCACTAGCGTGCAGATGCCGATGTATCTCTCTCTTTTATGATTTTATACAGTGCACGCCCGTGCATCTCAAGCACACTTGGTAGCATGGGCGTGCAGTACCCAACCTCGCTGCATAATCGTGGAGATATGAGAGTCGTACGGCTTGGAGCACTGTCATACTTTTGCCCGTGTAGCTCTTTATATTTTCCTGCGCACATCTTCCACCTTGTTTTCACCTATACATGCATGTTATTGACTCCAAAGACTAAAAATTGATCGTTAAGCACTTGGAAAACATCGTTAGCATCATGAAAGATTAGAATTCATCACTAATGCATACCTATATTCTAAAATATGAAACTAAACTAAACTAAAATCACTAACGAGATGCTAACTATAAAACTAATCGGGATTTGGTTGCTTTCCAAGAAGTGCTTGTTTAATGACACTAGCTTGACGTACCTGTGACGCTCAGGGGGCCTTGAATAAGTGGAACCTCTCAGCTTCAACTCTAGGAGATACACTACCTATCACCTGCATACTTAGATACAAAATAAAATCACACTCATTGGATTGGCTTTCGAGTAGGGCTGTAAACGGGCCGAGCTTGATCGGTCTGGGCCCAACTCGAATTCGGCTCAAAATAGCCTAGCTCGAGCTCGAAATTAAGAACTTAATTATAATTTTGAAATCTCGTATTTAGTTTGAAATTAAAAACTTATTTATAAATTAATTTTTTTATATTATATATTATATATCGATACTAAATATTAAATATTTTATTCATATTTTATAATATTTATTAAATATTTATTAATTTTTATTAATATTTATATTATATATTAATATTAAATTTCGAGCATTCAAGCTGAGCACGATCGAGCTCGACTCAGCTCAAGCTCGGCTTGAAATTAATTTCGAGCTCGAAATTGAAGCTCGGGCTCGGCTCGAAAGCTTGAAATTCCGAGCCGAGCTCGAGCTTTTACTGAGCCGATCTCGAGCTGCTCACGAATAGCTTGATCGTTTGACAACCCTACTCTTTGGGGAGCCCGATGGTGAAGTCACAGGTGCGGGGAGTTCGTTCCTTTCTCTTGTTTTATCTTTCTTCCATTGTTTATCTCTTTTTCTCGGCGAGGAACTCAGTTGTTCTTACTTGGGGCCTTCTGCCTACTAAGTGTCTGGCCAAGGTAGTGGTTCATTCTTGTTGGTCCCCTAACAATTCCTTCTACACAAAGTCAGAAACACAATTATCAAGGTGGTTAACAAAATAACAAGAATCATCAAACTCCACCGGGTGTCTCAAGGCTTCTTTAAGCTTAAAAGTGACTGCGTCCTTTCCAAACCTCAAGGTCATTCGATCATCCTTGATGTCAAATAGTGCTTGTGCAGTTTTCAAAAACGGTCTTCCTAGTTGAGCCGCACCTCCACTTGGTCATCCAAATCCAAGATGATGACGTCTACCGAAAAGATGAACTTGTCCACCTTTACTAATACATCTTCAATAATGCCTTGGTGGTGGTTGATCTATTGGTTATCTGAAGTGTTATCTTGGTCCGGTTGAGCGTTCCAAACCCCAACTTTTGGAGTATCTTGTATGGCATGAGGTTGACACTTGCTCCAATATCAGCTAAGGCTTTTTGATCCACCAAACCTCTAAGTACAGGGAATTATATAACTCCCTGGGCCTTTTCCTTCTTTGGGAAATTGTTGGTAAGAATGGTTGAGCACTCCTTACTTAACGTTACCTAGGATACTTCTTCCAGCTTTCTTTTGTTTATGAGCAGCTCTTTTAGAAATTTGGCATACCACGACATCTATGAAAGTGCTTCCACAAACATGACATTAATGTGCAATGTCTTGAACATCTCCAAGAACTTCTTAAACCGCTTCATCTTGCTAATCCTTTTGACCTTGGTCAGATAAGGTAACTTCGTTTGGTACATAGGCAGCCTTCATCTTTCCTTTTCCTTAGTTCTGTCTGAATTCTTTGACAATTCTGACTCCTTTCCTTTGGCTCCCTCGCACTCATCTTCCTTTGTCGGTGTATCCTCTTGAATTTTAGGTTGAGGTGAGGGCAACTCCGTTCTACTCCTCAAAGTGATAGCTTTCACAGAATCTCTTGGGTTGACCTCCGTGTTACTTGGAAGAGCGCCTAGTGGTCGTTTGGCCAAGGACTTAGCAATTTGTGTGACTTGATGCTTAAGTTTCTTTAGTGATGCCTGTTGGTTCCTTAGGAGCTCCTCCTTGCGTTTGATGTGTTTATTACTAGCCAAGATGTATTGACCAACCATGCTCCCAAAACTCGAGTCTTTTTTCTCTTGTGTTGATTGTTGAAAGTCTGGTAGTTGATTGGGCCTTGATTGTCCTTGATTTTGTCCCAGGTTGCTCCATGAAATGTTAGGGTGATTCCTACACCTAGGATTGTATGTGGTGCTATATCGGTTCTTTTAAAATCTGCTCTGATTGTCTACAAAATATACTTACATGATAGGTCCAATGCCAGCTTCTAAAGAAGAACACATAGGACTTGGATGGTTTCCATATGTTTCACAACTCATCATCTGTGCTTGCCGCGAAAGGGTCATATTATCCAATAGTTTATTGATTGACTCAAATTACGATGCCAAGGTAGTTAGTATGTCTACTTCATAAATTCGGTAGCCAGACTAGGCTTATTCCTTTCAGAACTCCACTGGAACCCATTGTTTGTCATCTCTTCAATTAAATCCTTAGCTACACGGGGATTCTTGCTGTACAGGGAACCTCCAGTGGCTGCTTTTAACATCTTCTTGGTGGCTACGTTCAGTACGTTGTAAAAGGTTTAGACTTGCATCCAGTCCACTATACCATGCTGTGGGCACTTTCTCAACAACTCGTATCTCTCCCAAGTGTTATAAATGGTTTTCGATTAAAATTGTCTGAGGAAAGAGATGCCACTTTGAAGTTTCATGATTTTGATAGTTGGAAAATACATGATGGGAAACTTTTCGGCCAACTAAAGCCAAGTAGTGGATCCCTAGGGTAGTAAGCTCAAGCATTGTTTGGCCCAACCTTTGACTCAGAAAAGGAACAGTTTGAGATGAATTGCATCCTTAAGTGCTCCATTTGTTGAAATTTTATCACCAAGAAGCTTTTCAGATGTGCATATGGGTCATCATCTTGGAAACCGTCGAACTAGCATGACTGTTGAATCATATGAATAACATGAGGCTTCAGCCCGAAGTTATAGGTTGTGATTGTTGGCGGATTAATACTAGAACCAATACCATCGAGATTCGGTTTAGAAAAACACGAAATTAACCTCGTCGATATTGCCATTGGTGTTGGTTGATTGACCTCCACACCTGTCTCCATTGTTGCGATTTATTCAAGAGCAATTCTTCTAATCTTTCGGCCAAGTTGACGCTCAAAGTCTGGAACTGGAATGAATAATGGAAAGGGGGAGCTCCTAGTCATGTACCAGTTCCTTCATAATAGAAGAAAATAAGAAGATAAGATCTAAATAAAAGAATAGTAATGAACTAAACTAACACTAGTTTGACTACAAAAACTTGAAGTGCTGCTAGCCCGCAAGTGTGATGAGTGTTATATGACTAATGCTTAGACCGCAAGTGCACGGGTCGTATCAAGTAATAAGTGGACTATAAAAGTCCGATGTCGAACCCACAGATACCTAGACCACTAATTATATCTAATTATCTGCTACCTAGTCTATTCAAAGGTTGTTGGTTTTCTAATCTAATTACTAGAATGGAAACTGGCTTAAGAACACTTGATGAAAATAGTAATGACAATCAATCAAGGAAGGGAGATACGAGGGTAATGAATCCCCTTCGGATATTTATAGATTGGGGCAAGTATGGATTTCAAATTGATGAATGTGAGGTATGGACCAAGAATTCCTACAATGATTTCACACCCTCTTTCGAGGCGAGTTACTAATCTACACTTGTAAGTAGTTCTAGGGAACACATAATCTTGAAAGAGTTGTGGGAAAAATTCATTTTAAAGGGTCTCTCTCCTAAACACCTGATCTCTCGACATGTTTACAACTTTCACCTATTGAAGTAGATCTAGGGTTATCTAGAGGGAGCGTTATTATCTACACCTTCTATTGATCTAGATTGACACTTAGGGCTGTCGCAACATAAAGCATCATTACCATACAATACTTTCAATAGGTTCTCATATATTAAATCATTCCTTCAATTATAGAAATCTATACAAGCAAAATTAAACATAAATCCGGAGGTTCATCATGTCCACGTATCTAACAAGTTAGTTCCCCATTAAAGGGGAACACAATTCCAATACAATCTCAAGAGAAAAGATAACAAACATAATAAGAAACACTCTTCCCTCCACCATTGGTGATGGTCGTTGGCGATGTCCCTTCGATGCTTGCTTTCCTCTCTTTGCTCCAAAGTCTTCAATGATGCTCTAATCTCCAAGGTGGAGAGAAGGTTGAAAGCCTCCAAGAGGATGATGATGTTCAAGATTCCAAAAGCCCCCTTCTCTAAACCCTAAATTGGCTATTTATAGGGTTCATGTTAATCCACATGATTTGTGACCCAATCAGTCAAATCCGGACTCAAATCAGCATAAGATTAGGTTAACTCTTGTCTGAGCGCGAGGCATACGGGCGATCTTACGAGCGTATACACGCTTGTAAGCCTTTCCCCAGGTTACGTGGTTGATGATACAGCTGTGTGGTTGCCTGTGTAGCTCTCTGTATATTTGAGAGGAGTGTGTTCAGAGTCTTCATACGGGTGCTCATGATCATAAGCATACCCATAACTTTACTTCATACGGGGGCTTACAGTAGTAAGCTAACCCGTATGACTTTAGTGAAATTGAGATCAGCTTTGATTTGATATGTGTTGCTTCTGTTTCACTCTTGAAGCTCTTTGGTGCCTTGAAAATGAGAATTAACACTAATTAAGTATCAATGGGCAATAATTACTTGAAATCACATAAATAATGTATAAGGAATTGATATGAAAACATGATCAATTGAATGCTTATAAAAGTACATTGGGTCGCTCAAGTAGTAAAGTACTTTGAGGGTAGGGTAGTCAAATCTATAGGGAACTGTAGAACGAGTATTAATTTATCTTCTATTGTCTAGCCTAAAATACTTACGGTGTTTTTGTGATCCTAAGTAATCTAAATAAGAACTAAAACTAAAGTGAACAGTTGGCTAATCTAGGGAAATCAGTCAAGAGTACAGAGAAGCCTGGATCTCTATCCCCCTAAGAATCCCTTATTGACTAGTTTCGTAATACCAGTTATCTAATTGATGTATTCTTGGACCATGGAGAACCCTAAATTAGCTTGACCTTGGTCTCTCATGCAGCCAAACCCTAGTCCCATACAGAGACTTCGCCATACGACTGCATTATTATTATTAGTGTTTTGTGGTTCCTACTATTAAGTTTTACCCTAATCCAGAGAGTATGTTGCCAAATCAAGGTGGTCACCTTTTCACGCGGCGTGTGTGCACCCCCTATTATCTATGCCTAGATCTAGCTTGACCAAGATTTCTCTTTATGCATCATGCAACTCAGATATGTGGTCGACGCTTTCGCACTAAAAAACCACAAGCATTAAGAAAACATCACCAACTCGCTAGAATAATAAAAAAGAAAACCTTTTAAAGAAAGGAAAGAGTCACAAGTTAATCTAGGGTTCAAGGACGCGAAGCACCCCATAATGTTTAGCCGCTCTTGCTATAGGAAACCCTATCAAGATCTAAAGAAGAAGATATAATAAAAAAAACATAGACTCCCTCAATCGATGACTTCTTCCGTCTTCAATCTCCTCTGCGAAACCCTAGCCGATAGCACAAGAACCGGCCAACATCGATCTACCAAAATTCCCCTCAAAATGTTGATGTGGGTGCCCTTTTATAGACTTTGAAAAACATGAAGTACGGGTAATCTTAGATCAGCACGCTCGTGTATTGTCCTGAAACGCATTTTCTCGAATCTCAAGAGTTGTGCAGGCACAAGCACTCATGTGTAGTATGTGAATTCCCAGGAACACGGCTGTACATGCTTCTTGAACTCTTTTCACTCCAAATTGTCCCGATTTCCGCTCTTTTTATTATGAGTGCCTATTTTCTTGTTCAATCACTACAAAATACCCAACAAAGCACAAAAATAGAGAAATCTATGTGAAAAGGGAAATAAGTGCTTGCCAATATAGTACGAAAATATGTATAATTATGCGCTCATCAATTAACCCTCTTTCTACATGTCCCTTCGAAGGTACTGAGAGAGGTATCACTACAAGAAATTACATCTTTTGTGGAAGCAAAATTCGTGACTAAAAGTCTAATAAATAGCCACTATAAATTATAGTGACAATTTTTCCATTTCGTCACTTGACGTCACAAATAACCGCGTCACTATTTCATTAGTAACCATATTTAAAAATTGGCACAATTATGCAACACTTTTGTGACAAATATGTTGATACTAAAAAGTGAAATATTGGTGATGAAATTGGTGTAGTCACAATAACTCCAACAAATTATGACAATTTTATTGTAACAAAAAGTCTAAATTGTGACCGAAAAAATCGTGACAATAGTGCATATTGCCGTGACGACTGTATTGGCACTAAATTTATTGAGAACTTTGACGATAAAATTTGTCACTAATATTATTTTCATTAGTGAAAGTTATATCGTCACTAATGTTCAAAACAATGGTGTCCAACGAAATTGGTGTAGTCACAATAACTCCAACCAATTTTGTCAATTTAATTGTCACAAAAAATTCTAAATTGTGATAATAACATATATTCACTACAAGAAAATACAAATTTTGTGGTGGTTTTGAAGTCATTTAGCGGTTTTTTTTATAATAATCCAAATATTTACCATTGAATCATCCATTTTAAATATAAAAATAATACAAAATTTATTGATAATTCAAAAATAATTAAAACAAAATTATATTTAAAGAAATTATACAATTGTTCTCAAATACACAATTCAAAAAACCATTATTTACAGAAATTGTTTCCAAATATTCAACACAAATGATATCGAATGGGAGATGGAGGAAAGTGCGAAGAAACTCGATGCTTGTCATTGGTGAGGTACCAGTAGTAATCCATCTATACAAACATCTCTCGGACATACTCCTTCGACTTGAAGCTCTATATCAGTTTTATGACTTGCAGGTTGCACACGCCAATCAATGGGTGATTAGCAAGGTTGTAGTCTTTCTTTGCATATAGTACCCCCTCTACAACACTACACCAGAGAAACCAGTCTCAAAACCAAACCCTAGCTCCAATTGAACGGAAAACAAAGGAAAAGAGGAGGAGAAGCATGATACCATGGAAGAATTACTTGCAAATCTCATGGCGATTCTTCTTCGAGATGATCTATAAAAAAAACGTATAGATAAATCAAGAAAGAGAAAAAGTGAAAACCATAACCCTAGTTTTGAAGAGGTGAAGAAAGTTCTCAAATTTACCCAAGCTGAAACGAACACCATGGTATCCCATCCTCTGATTGGCATAAGGGTGGAGGCAAAGGTGTGGGTAATGGAATAGAAACAAACATGAATTTATTATACTTTTTAAGATTGAAAATTTAAAATTTTGAGAAAATTTCATAATCTCAATCTATTTTTTTTTAATTTTAAAAATTAAAATTATCTATAATCATATACTTATAGATACTTTTAAAAATTAAACATACTTCCCTTAATAATATAGATATACAGTTTAAACTTAAAACATCCAATTAAAAATTATCAAATCCTACTCTAGTTTTTTAAAATTCAAAATTAAAATTATATCTAACCAATGACTCTTATAAATATATAGATAGAGACATTTTAATATGAAAAATACTCTTCCTTAGTAATGTAGATAAACTTTTTAAAATTTAGAAATCCAAAATTGTGATAAAATTTCAAAACCCCAAGCTAATTATTTTTTGAATTTTTAAATTAAAATTATGTCTGATAGACTCTCATATATATATATATATATATATATATATATATATATATATATATATATAGACATATGGATACTCTTTAAATTAAAAATATTCTCGTGTAGTATTATAGATAGATTTTTAAAATTAAAAAAAATTTCTAAAATTCTGAGAAAATTTCACAATACTACCCTAATTTTCCTATTTTTTTGATTTTCTAAAAATTTAAATTATACTCACTTTTGCTTAAATAGATGTGTGAAATTTTATAGTTTGGCCCCTTAGCTTTTTATAAATTAGTAATATAAAAATATATATTTTTCAGAAAATATTAGTAAAAATCTGTAGTTTGGCTTGGTATTTTTACAAATTAGTATGTATAGTATACAAAATTATAAATTAGAAAAATATTAGTAAAAAATCTATTATTTGGCAACAAAAATAATTCTTTTTTAAAAATAATGTTAGCTAGTGGGATTTTTATTGATGACAATGCTAGTCACAAAAAGTAATGGATTATGTGACAAACAACTTCCAGTGACAACAATTGAAAATAATAGTGATTAAAATATAATTGGTCACAATTATATTTCACAACGAAAATTTTTGTCACAAAAGATTATTAGATTGAGTGTGACAAATTTCTCAACACAATAAATAAAAATAATAGTGTCATAAATATGGTTTGTCACAAATATACTTCATTCATGTCAATAGTGACAATGTTATTGTAACAAAATAGTTTTCAACACTATTAATATATTAATTGTGATAATTCATTTGTGAAAGACTTTAAATCGTCACAATTATTAATATATTAGTGACATAGAAATAAGTCATCACAATTAAATCCAACAATTGTGACACATAATTATTTTGTCACAATATACTTTATATTTGTGACAAAATGATTGGGAGTCACAAACAAATCGTCACTATATGTCTTCATTCTTGTAGTGTATCCTCATTGGATTAGATCCTCAATCTCATTCTTCAATTATATATAGTCCTCGGTATCGTGGTCTTGATCCTGGTTGAACTTGCACTACTTTTTGACATCCATATGACATTTAGTATGCTTAATTTTTGTTGGCCATTTAACAATCCTCTCATTTTGTATTTGTATGATGATCTCCGCTCAGCTGGTGTTTAATGGGGCATAGTTACAGAGCTATTTCCCCCTTCCAATTGACTTCTAGGGTTGAACCTTGGTTTTGGTTCTGATCTCTCTTAGGTTTCTCTTGCCTAACTTCTTCCCACCTAGCCACCTGAATCTCCTCGACATTTATGTATTTCTTGGCTCTGGCTAGGAGCCCAGCCAAGTCTTTGTCCTCAATAGCAACGTTGGAGTCTCTCTCTATTTCTTGCTGCAGATGAAGTGGGTAATGAAGAGCTCGCTCAACTCTTTAAAGGAGGAGATAGACTCCGGTGGGAGGATGGTGAAGAAAATATGGGCTACTCTCTGCAAGGTTACTTGGAACGTCCTGCACATAATTAATATCCTCCAGATCTCCATGAAGCAGCTTCATGGCCTTGAAAGACTTTAAGTAGTCGATCGGATCCGAGATGTCGTTGTATGTCTCTATAGAGGTCATCCAAAATTTTGTTGGAAGTGAGGTATCAAGAATCTCAGAGATAAAGGGAGCGATTGTGCGAGCAACATATCTCTATCTTTTCATAGTTTCTTAGGATACAACCTTAAACTGAGCTCTCAGGGAGTTCTTATGTTGAGGTTGTAGTAACTTGGTGCTGTTGGATAATGAAGCAACCTCCTCGTCTATTCTTGAGTGGGCCTTGCCTTTACGCTCCAAGGCGTGTGTAGTTAAGCATCACCCTACTTCAGATGAGTCTACCACAATATTTCTTAGTAGTGGCAGGAGTTGGGATGTTTGTTGCTCTATGATTCGAAGAGCTCGGGTGAGCGCCTCCATCTTTTCTTCAAGAGCTCGATTACTTGAGACTTGAACCTCTCCTCCTAGGACTGCAGGTTAGTCGTAAATATTGCCTTTAACTTCTTGAATGATGTTGTATCTTGTGGTGTTGTCATTAATCAGATAAGGGATATGACTTTACTTGGCTCTAGCTATTGTCAAGAGTTATACAAATTCTTAATCAAGAAGATGAAGAGTCCCCACAGACAACGCCAAACTGTTAATATGATGATCTGCTCTTTTTGGGGATCAGAGAAAATCTTGATCAACGAGAAATCTAATCAGTGAAGGTGGGAATTCTTTAGGAGATTTTGGTGGAGTGGTCAGTCACAATCAATGATCTTCCTCCTACTTCTTTCACTCCACGCAATAAAAACTCCTCTTGAAACTCCTCTAGTCAAAGTGGGAAATGAGAATTCAAGAACTAGAATCCAAATGCCCTCTTCGTGGATAGATGACCTCTTTTTATACCCTTGTGAACCTTATTTGCTAGATTTTGGCGTGCTTAGGAATTCATCATTTACCAGTGGACGACTAAGAAATTGATTTGGCTGTTGGGCTTTCATCTTAGCGGTCTTTATCATGCCACGTGTCTATATTTACTTTACCACATTACAATTATAATAATGTAATATTTTATGATCTATTTATTAATCCTTGCATTTATATCCCGGCATGTCACTTTTATCATGTTTGTGTAGGTATTTTTGCCCTTTCCAAAAACATTGTCAGTTTCGTTCAAAGATATTTTTCTAGTTTACAGGTTGGCCTTATGTCAATCGAGCCATGCCTCTAGTGGGTTAGCATAACCTATTACTGTAGACCCCGGGTCGTGCCCCAGCACGTCTTGAGGTCATGCATGTGTTGGGCTAATGCCCACATAACCCACGAGCCAGCACAACACATGGGCTAGCATGGCACAGCCCGCGTGCTGATCCGACATGATGCTTTATGGGGGCTTGCAAGTCCTCACATATTATTAGAGCCGCTACAATGTTCATCAGCAAAAAAAAAATATGTCCTCACTGGTCACCACATTATCGTCTGTCAGCTCCATCTTCATTATTCCAATCATGAATGGTGTGAATAATGGCCAGTGCTCCAATGAGAAGAATTTCATCCCCATCCTCTGGTACATGAATGCCTCCACCCCCAAGGATGATAATAAACACTTGTCTATCCTTCTAAAACTGACTGCGACAGTGACAAATGAAGAGTTCTCGCTAGACACCAAAACTTCGCCTTTGGTATGCCGCCATGATCTCCGCCATTACACTCTCGATGCTCAAACACGCGTCGCGTTGCTCCCAATTTGAGAGATCCATCCTAGAAACCACAATACCGCAGGAGGTCGTAAAGACTAGAACCACAATATTATAGTTGTAGTACCCCGCCATGAGCTTCATTGCACGTTGAGGCATACACAAGGCGTGCGACGACTAATCCTCAAATATACTGGGTCTAACAAGTAGTAATGTACCCAAAGGTAGGGTTATCGAATTCATAGAGACTGGGATACTAGTGATAACTATCTTTTGCTATCTAGTTGAGAATATGGACGATGTTTGTAGTTTGATTGAATATCCTAAGAAGGAACAAACGCAAACAATTGGTTGGTTATGAGCAATCAGAGATGAGAAGTGGCACCTTATATCACAATTCTCCTCAGATTCCTTAATAATATAATTCTAAGAATTGGCTATCTCTATTTAACATTGATGCACGCATAGGGTGTGTGACGACTAATCCGCAAGTATATGGGGTCGATTAAGTAGTAAAGTACCAAAAGGTAAGGTTGTCGAATCCACAGAGACTGGGATAGTAGTACTAACTATCTTTTGCTATCTAGTTGAGAATATGGGTGGTGTTTGTAGTTTGATTGAATATCCTAAGAAGGAACTAACATAAACAATTGGTAGGTTATGGGTAATAAAAGATGAGACGTGGCACCTCAGATCACAATCCTCCTCAGTTTCCTTTTGTTAATAATATAATTCTAAGTATTGGCTATCCATGGAATAATTCTTGGGAGTTCAACAATTGTACCATCTAGATACCACATCCGATGTCTAATTGGTACGCAAATCGAACTCATTACATATGCCTAGTTGTAATCTAACTGAGAGAGATATGGATCAATGCACAAAGAAACACGCAAGTCACAACCCTATGCACGTATGTGCCCTTCTAGAATATAATAAGGTATATGACCATGGCTCATGCAAATAAAATCACATAAATCAAGCACAGACTCACAAGAATCGTCAATAAAAAAAAAGAAATAAATAAAAGAATTCCATTAACAGATAATCCTAGGGTTCATGTGTCCTAGGCACCACCAATGGGGTTTAGCCTCTTATGCTAATAGAAAACATAACAAGGATACCGGAGAAAGACATGATTGAAAACATAGGGACTCCCTTACTCGATGTCAACTCCGCCTTCAATCTTCTCTGAAACTCTAGCCATCACACGGAACACCCGCCGAAGACCCAATCTACCCAAAAGACCAATCGATGCGTTTTTGGATAACTTTGAGATGCACGGCCTAGTGCATGGTTGTGCATACGCCTTTCCAGCTTTTCAGGTATGTTCTGTCTTCATAAAGAGCTCGATTGGATATGAAATTCACCTTAGATTGACCTGAATTTTTAACTAGGTGTTCTTAACTTCTTGTTCTTTGATTTGAATGGCGGAGATTGGATTTGAAGTTCTGGATCTCTTTAAATAAATTTTGGAACATTGAAGCTTGTTCATAGATTTCAGTTCTAGGATGCACAGGCGGGTAGAGCATCTCACTTGCCTGCAACGCGGTCTTTGACACATTTTCAAGTCTGAGTGTTATATTGTGATGGTGTATGCCCATGCATAAATATGTCTAGGCCGTGCAAATCTCTATAAAGCCCTTTTTCAGCTTGTTTTGTCATGGTTTGTCCTATTTTTCGCTCCTTTTGCTCCGGGTATCCATTTTACCTACTCAATCACAAAACAAACCCAAAGGAGCACAAAAATAGATAAATTGATTGGAAACAACAGGATAAGTGCATGCAAATATGATATAAATATATGTATAATTGTGCACTTATCATACTACCACACTTGAACTTTTGCTTGTCCTCAAGCAAAGAAAACATATGAAGAAAAAAGATAAGTAAAAAAATCTCAGATCTCAAAATAGTTGGGAGTCCCTCCGGTGCACGGGAAGACACAATGTTGAGTGCTATAAATAGTTTTTATAGAAAATAGGTTTTGCCTTGTACTCAAACCCTCCACGTATGTGTGTGCGACCTTTTACATGGTGCCCCTTACTGACTCAAGCACGGCTCCACTGGTTATAAACCTTATTCCCTAAAGCAAACTCTTTTTGGCTCTTCTAGTTTGGTTGTAGCTGCATACATCCAATGAGGTAGCCATTTCCCTCGGTAGGTCATCCTTAATGGATCCGACTCTCCAGATTTTTTTTCTCCTTTTCTCTTGCTTTTTTTTCTCTTCTATTTTTTTTTCCTTTTCTCTTTCTTTTTTTTTAAAATTTTTTTTTCCATAAATAACATAAACTAGTGGTCACAAACTAGATAAAATCCAAACCTAAGCAGACAATTGACTAGACAATCAGGGGTTGTGTTCAAAATTTTATGAGGTGTTTCGTAAAGGCAACATTATATAGTATACTTTTGAAAAAATTAGTCCCCAACACTAATTCTGACCGAGACACAAAAGAGGAATCCTATTAATTTGCTCATTAATCATCCTAAATCAGCACTTATCATAAATAATATAATTTTCAATAATTAATCCCTCCACCACACTTAAATTGTGAATTGTGCCCAATGCACACAATGTATGCACTTAAAAGAATATGGCATGTGAAAACAAGATGGGAGAAAGAAAGTCGACTTATCTCAGTGTGTAGCCTGATGTGTCTTGTCCTTTTATTGTGTTTCCTGCCAAGTATGAATTTCAACTTATCCTAAGAACATTGAAGGCAAAAAAAGTGAGGCTTCATAACAATAAGAAAGACCAAACCCTTTGTGACAAACTTACTCAACTAAAAAGAAAATACAAAAGTGGTAAATAAAAAGATAAGGGAAGAGATAATGCTCATATTCCAAAGCCCTTCATGCCGTCGCCGTCATCTGTATCATCTCCAGTATCCTCTCGATCGGCGTCATATCTAGCAGCACTGTCTCGAGCCGCCACCCCCGTATTTCCTGTAGTCGGTGCTGATGGTAGAGGTGGGCGTGGGCATTGGATGCCCTGGTGCTCAAATGATATTTGAATTGTGCGTACTAACTAAAGAAGGCGAGCATCTTTGTCTTATTGAGTAAGTATTGGTGTTGCTGGTGGAGATGCTATTTTGGGCTTGACTATGGCTCTCGAATGCTCTGACTGCTCCACGGATGCCATGGGCCTAGTGAGGGTAATGGCCATATATCTAATTCCCTATGAAGTTTGTGTGGCCTGCAGCATGCCCATCGATCTCAGTGTGTCTATAGTGATCGGTACAGAACCCCGACTACTGTCATCTGCCTTTTTATTTACTGTAAGATAACTCCGATCTAGGTGTGTGATGCCTGGTGCATGAGGAGCTCTGCCACGACCCACCCCAGGTGTAGTGGGAATCCATGCATCACACTCTGGAGGTACAAGAAGTCTTTGGTACTAACAATTCCTGTGCTCATTCCCGGGTCTGTAATGGAGTGGCTAAGGACCATGTGTATGTACCTGAGGACTGGGGAAAGGAGAGTATATGCCTTCGACCTCTTTAGGTCGTAATATGGATTTGCTCTAAGTCTCCTTTAAGCAGACTCCTATGTCTCCTCTGCTGGTCGGTCGATTCGTAGTCCTTGGTACTTAGGTGTCATCGTGTACTCTCTCATCTGGAACATAACGCCACTCAGTTGGAACTCTATCTAGTCTGCTTGATGCCACTACACAAGCCCTCTGCTGATCTGGAAGGTCAACAACACCTCCAGTGTTAGCTTCCAGTATATCGTCTCCTAAATGGCGAAGAGGCGCCTCCAACCTTCCACCTCAAGATACTGGCGAACATCTATGATGAGGCCTACTGTCTCCAAGACATCCCGATCAATGGCGAACATCTAGAGACGGTAGTATCTGCTGACGAACATAAGAGTCGTGAAGGTCAACTCCGGCGGGTTGGTAGTAGATGGAGGTGGTTCGGGCTGCGAGCTCCCTTCTCCGCGTTGCTTTTTCCTTTTTGGCTTCTCCTTGGAGGCTTTCTTCTGCGGCATGATGATGAAGCGGTTGTAGCTCGCCAAAGATGGTGGTGCATGGCCGTGTATGAGGGGTGAAATTGGTGAAAGCTTACCTTCCGATGGCGGCACGAAGGGGGAGACTCGCTGGACTTCGGTGATGTCTTGCTAAGGGGGCTCGGACGAGGTCCGGTCATGTGACGCAAGGTCGGAAATGCGGTCTGGTGAGGGGGGGCTCGGGGACAAAGGAGGAGGATGATGTCGACAACGTTGACGAAGTGGGGTTTAAAGACCTAATTTTTTTTCCCGCACGGTCTTCTGCACGGGTGTGCGGATGCCCCTACACTTCCTTGTTTCGCCTCCTCGCAGTGCACGCTCGGGCAAATGAGGTGCACGACCATGCGTAGTTCAGTCGCTTGTGTCTTGGATTTCCCCATAGATTCACGGTTGGATACGCGGCGGGTATGCGGATTCCCGTGCATCTCACTGTTTACTCTACAGCTCCATTTTTCTCCTCGGTTCTTCCTGGACCTGTATGTTAGTGACTCCAAAGACAAAGATTGCTCATAAAACACTCATGAATCTCAAAATTATTGAGAACATTATCAAACAGGGTAGTTTACTATAATTGTACCTCTACTAAAATTTTAAACCAAGTTAAAAAGGTGAACAAGAAAACTAACCGAACTTGTGTTGCCTCCAAAGAAGCACTTGTTTTACGTCATTAGCTTGACATACCTTTATGTTATTCTGGTTCTTTGATGATCATAGCTGTTGCGTCCTTCTCAAGACCTTCCTTCCCCTTTGTATGTTCTTCGCCGCTACTTTGTAGTCTTGATAGGCTCGATATATAACTCAGCATCTTGCAGAGCCACCCTTTCAGCAAACATGGAAGATCGTATCGTTTGAATTTGCATTACCCCTAGTAGTTTTTAGCAACATTAAGTGATATCTTCGTTTGGGTCTTTGTATTGCAACTAAGTTACTGTGCCATCTATCTATTTCTTTCAAATGATGTTTTGGTCCAAGTATTCAAAGATCACAGTGGCATCGATGCTGGGTTTGATCAAACACTCATCATCTGTATTGGGATTCAGAGAACAAGGTTTCATACTTTCTCCCTTTTCTTGGAAAACAGACTAGACTTGATCGTTTAGTTATTGTGGCGGTACCCATTAAGAGAACTGATGAGGAGGATAAGTGTATCTGTTGTCCTTAATAGAGGTAGTTCATGTTCAAGGGAGTCCTCCATATCTTGCTCCAGGAAACTGTACTAAAAGGATTCAGATATCTTCTTCAGTTCCAACTTTGGGGGTTCCTCAATGGATGGTTCCAGTTTTTCCTAGGTCTCCTTGTCAAGATGTTCATCCAGATTGGTTTCTTTTAAGACTTCCTCGACTTCCCTCTAAAAATACTCCCTTTCTTCTACATCCACGCTTTGTTCCAAGTTTGTCTCAATATCTTGTTGGGGCTCCTAATATTCCATATCCCATCTGTAACACGCCGGAATTTCTAAATAAATATCACTTGAGTAAAGAATAATGTATTCTCAATTATTAGCCACTAATGAAAAATTCTAACTAATTAAACCTTGATTTAAGGTTATAAAAGAATATCCCAATCAAGTATGAAATGGACTTGAAGTCTGATCCATATGCATTGAGTTATAGGAAGGCCCTTAATAGGCCCGGTCACTTTTGTATTTCATAACCCTAACCCTAGAAGGATTAATTGATCATCTTAGGTGGAAATCAAGAAAATTAAAGGACCAACAATAGAGAGAAATAAGGCCTTGGACATGGACTAGACCAAAATGGAATTTCTCTCATTGTTTATTAAAAGGATTTAATTTAAGTTAATCCTTACTTAAGTCCTAATAATTCGGTTTAGGAAAAAGGAATTAATAATGGTAAAAAAAAATAATGTTTTGTCATTATCCTGATCCGGATTTCCCAGATCGGGGTCAGGTCAAAGCTGAGATTCGTTGATCTAGTCCCCATTTTAGCCAACCGTGACCCTATAGTTGATAGGGTTAAGTATTAAATAATTTAATATGAACATGTATATTAAAGGGGACTTAGGGCTATAGTTTCAATTGAAATCAAATTAAAGCTCCTTTTCCTTCATCCTATCTTCACATCCAAGAGTCTACCCACGCCCTCATCTTCTCCAACTCGATCCTTGCCTAGCAGCTGCTGGCCAGCCTTGCCCGCGCCTGGTGCTATCCCGCAATCCCTCCCCACACCCAATACCAACCGCCCAATGTCGCCACCGCCTTGGTACGCTTGACGCCACTACCCCAAGGCGTGTTAGTCACCTTAGCCCACGTACCTGCAAGCATCGACTCCGACAACCTCCTGGTGTTATTCCACATTGGCTGACGGGCAGCGTTGGTGCATATCCGCCAAATGCGGCCGTGAACAGCTCGGCCTGCCTCGACCTTATAGGCGCTGGCGGTGACAAGGATAACTGTGGTACCTATTCCATTCTCAGGCGAGCACCGTCCGCTGCCCCTGGTCTTCAACCAGCACTATTACCCTTCATCACTACAGTGAGATTTCCTAAACTATGGATAAGGGGTTATGAATTGATTTGGGGTAGGCTATGAATGGAATCATGCTATGATTTGGGGGTTTTAGGGCTGTGAAATGGGTGGTCTTGATGCCATGGATTGTACGTTGGCTGAAATTTAGTTGTATATGTTTTAATTGTATTGTTTGTAAATGTTTGTATAATTTTTATGAGCCTAGAAATGGAGGAGGTGTTGCCAAAATTTTGTCTATTTTAGTTAGTTAATTGTCCACGCCATGAATAGCAATTAATTATTTAATTAATTGTTTTAAGAAGTGCATGTTAGAATCCTCCAAGTATGCTTAAGATAAAGAGGTTATACATCCTCTAATATGTGCGGAAATCATGGTAATTAAGTGGTGTGATTTCGTATTTGTACTGCGCTTCAAAGATATGAAATACATGTTAAGTAAAATTATGCTTCAGTTAACTTAATATCTGTACTATACTCTATCGAGTCTAAGTTAGAGTATAAGTGATGAATACGACCTTGTATTCATTAATGATCCTTATTTCAATTGTTAGGAAAATGGAAAGGCAAGATAGGAGCTACCAAAGGTCCGAGCCGACCCTACAAGTTTAACAAACTTAGGTGAGGGAACTAAACTGTACAGTTCCGTATTTTTTTTATCATATTTTCTTCGTAGTGTTTGGTTTTAATTTGAAAAGCATGAGATAAAGATTTTCATGAAATTTCCTAAGTTTTGTAAATCGTATTATGCTTATAGATAGATCTCTAGTTGGAGATAGATTTTGAAATTCATGTGAAGATTTAATAAATGAAGTATGAAATAGATAAGAGAAATAGTTAGAAATATTGATTCTATGCACCGTACTTTCATACTTGCCTGCACCAGTGGTGGCTTGATAGAGCCACAAAGTACGGTATTAGGTAGAAAATGGGTGATTTCTGAAACTCTGACTTTTGTACAAAACTATATCTTTTTAAAACTTCTCATTTTCAAAAAATAAAACCCCCTTCCCATACTCGTAGAGCACCTAGTACACGTATATACTGTCTTGCACGATGGTAGCGCTCAGTCGAGCCGTGAGGGTAGAGCTGGTTCCCCGACGGTAGCGCATTTAGTCGAACCATGAGGGTTCCTCCTGATTACACTTTGGTTCCACAATATTAAGGTAAGGGAATAGGTGTTTGTCACGCCCCGAATCTAGATGGGACGTCGGCAGACCGGCCACATACGTGTGGGGATGGGCCCCACTGTGTATGCAAGGCCTCATAACCTGTTCACACCTTCTAAAAATGCTTGAATAATATAAAAATTATTAAAGTAATAATAAAAGTCAAATTCTAAGTTCATCATTCGAAGGCCACATAACACACGGAAAGGTCCTACAAAATACGTACTTTGAACTTAATCCACATATTCAAGTTCAAGTTCAAATATCAAACAAAAAGCATTAATAACTGAGGTAGGGTTCCGGCGCGCTGTCTACCTACAACTACCTACTCCTCGGGATCTGAAAAAAAAGTCCAAAGATTAATGAGCTTGGGAGCTCACTAAGCGTCCACTAAAACAGTGAACCATGCAGTGTTTTAAGATAATAAGTAAAACTGAAACAAAAACAGTAAAAGGAAAAATAATTCATAAATAACTAAATAATTTGCAAAAATTATAGTTTCTGAAGTTATCATACTAACATACTATCAAAAGGTTTAGTTTACACTCAAAATACTAGAGTCTCCCAAACTTTCTATGACCACTAATAACCCCGGTGGTACGGGTCGAAACACAAGGCTGTTATTATAACGACAACACGGGGAAACAGAAATAGAAGGTTGCTATTGTAACCGATAGCACGTGTTGAACTAGTTCACAAACAAAACGTGTCAACACGGTCAATGTTTAACCCCCATTGACGAAGGTCAGAACACAGACAGTTTGGAGACGTACTCGAAAATCAGAATAAATGTCGGAAAGTGTGTCAAGCAAACAAATGTCAATAGTTCTAAATTCCAACATACATGCACGGTTCAATTTTGTACAAAAATAGATTGCTTAAAGTATTCTTAATACATCATATAAATTCAATAAATAATTAAATTATAATGAAAATAATTTTCATAAATTAATAAGAAAACTTTGCTTAATTTAGGTGTAATACCTACCTGACTAAGTTCCAAAACAAATTTCCTAGTTTCCACGAAAATTTCAAGCTTCCTTAAGAGGTTCTAAAAGAATAGAGAATCAATCCTATAAGATTTGGATACTCTAACTAAAATTTCTAAAGAATGAGAATTCCTACAACCCAACCCAAAGCACTAGAGTTCAAAAGACCAAAACCGAGTAAATAAATAAAGAATAATTTAAAATACAAAAATCACTAAATAAGTGATTAATTAATTAAAACAAACAAACAAATAAATAAATAAATAAATAAATAATTTAGCAGACAAAACAAAACAAATAGATATTTTTAAATTTTTAAACAAGTAAATATCTAAATAGATAACTAATTAAAATAAATATCATAACTCAAAATAGCTCCAAGTTATAAAACACTGTAATTCAAATTAAAAATATCTAAATCAATTTAAATACAAAACCATTATAAATTCAAAAACTATAAGTATAAATCCATATCCAATTAAATCAATGAAATTCAAAAAAAAAAAATTGGATCAATAAATCAATATTTAATTTAAATATCATTACAAACATTTGATTTCAAAACACAGATGATAGTAACTCAAACAAAAACATTATCTCATTCATAAAACAAAAGCATCTAAAGATATCCAAGAGACGGTGGAAACACCAAATCTCTTCTCTTCTCATAAATTGAACAAATATGACAATTTAAAATACAATGAAATCAAAACCAGAAGTATGAACCAATTGAAATCAATCATAAATCAAAACCTAATAAATATATCAATATATAAAAGAAAAGCAACACCAATATATAGATCCATTAAACCTTAATCAAATCCAATATAAATCCCTACCATGAAATGAGAGAAACCTTAGATCTACCCTTCTAACCTTGATTCCAACAAAATTTCATCTAGAACCAACTAGCATATATGGAAATCAATCGAGGGATCACCTTGATGGCCTTCCGCTCAGGGTTTGGGCAATAGAGGGAGAGATCCACTAGAGAGAAAGAGGGAAAGGGAGAGAGAGAGAAGGAGAAAAAAAAAGACCATGGCCATCGATGAAACAAAAATAAAACAGAGGCGACTAGGGTTCTCATTCTATTTAAATAATATTATAAGGTCAATTTTCATAAAACCCCCTCTAAGAATATATAATTATATTAAGGCTTAAAGTGGAGAGTTTTACTTATCAAAAATAAATAAATATTTTTTTTTAAAAAAAAATATCGGTGTCTTACAGTGTTATCGATATTATTGATATTATGACATAATTCTGTATTACCCAACTCATGGCATTGCGTAGTCGAACAATGGAGGTTATTGGTGTTGATTTTATCCACCAAGGGAAATTACATGAATCATTCAGAGTACCGATGATTAAATGGTAAAGATAAATATGCATGTAAATTTTACTCGAGGTTTCTATGCAAATTGGCATGCTTATAATAGATTGAAGATAATGTATTGACTAGCATGTTATTTGAATTGCATTGTATCTTCAGATTATATGTATTTGTATAATTTCAAAAATTATTTTAAATTTGTTAACATGTATTATACATAGGTATAGTTATACCTAACAGCACTGTTTCCTCACTGAGCTCGAGTAGCTCATCCTTCATTTGTGTGTTTTCTTGCAGGCAATAGACATGTACCATGATCATATCTAGAGTAGTGGAGTGAGGTCCTGTCTACCCATTAGCCGGCTCTGACCGTCCCGTACTTTATTTGGATTTGTGTACTTGATTTTAGGAGAGTGTTGAACTCCTATGTTAGAGACATATGCTTGTATGACATTATGATTTATTTAGTTGTTGTACTTAGACATTATATTTATCTATAATATTAGTGTTTGTATATGTTTAATTTATCAAGTTATACAGTCTTATGCTCAAGGTTCACCCCATACCTGGCTGGTGTGGCACTCGTCCCCTACTTGGAGATGGGTGTTACGCGATCCGTTTACATCATTCAAGAATAGATCTGTGTTTACTTTAAACTCGTACACCACTTTCTCTAAATCCAATTCCTTGACCTCCCAATATTCTATCTCTCTCAACGTCGTTTCACTATGATGAGTTTAATGCGCAAGGAGATCTTCTACTGATGGTTCCCTATAATATGACACACCGAACTGATTGTAGTCCTTGTTTCCTGAAAGGAAAGATATTGTTAATCGGATAAAGAATATTTAATTAGGCACAAAAGATAATAAAAAACTAAAATCATGAATTTTTTTGAATTATTTTGAAATTGAATTTGAATTTTTTTTGGGGTTTTTGGAAAATAACAAGGTAAAAGAAACTAACTAGAATAACAAATTCTACTTTTCCTAATGTTGCGCCAAAATCTTGATGCACAGGGTATGTGACGACTAATCCGCAAGTATACGGAGTCGATCAAGTAGTAAAGTACCCAAAAGTAAGGTTGTCAAATCCATAGAGACTGGGATAGTAGTACTAACTATCTTTTGCTATCTAGTTGAGAATATGGTTGGTGTTTGTAGTTTGATTGAATATCCTAAGAAGGAACTAACACGGACAATTGATAGGTTATGGGTAATCAAAGATGAGACGTGGCACCTCAGATCACAATCCTCCTCGAATTCCTTTGTTAATAATATAATTCTAAGTATTGGCTATCCATGGAATAATTCTTGGGAGTTCGACAATTGTACTATCTAGATGCCACATCCGATGTCTTGGTATGGAAATCGAACTCATTACCTATACCTAGTTGTAATCTAACTGAGAGAGATATGGATCAATGCACAAAGAGACACGCAAGTCACAACCCTATGCACGTATGTGCCCTTCTAGAATATAATGAGGTATATGACCATGGCTCATGCAAATAAAATCACAAAAATCAAGCACAGACTCACAAGAATCGTCAACAAAACAAAAGCAATAAATAAAAGAATTCCATTAATAGATAATCCTAGGGTTCATGTGTTCGAGGCACAACCATTGCGGTTCAGCCTCTCATGCTAATAGAAAACATAAAAAAGATACCGGAGAAAGACATGATTGAAAACATAGGGACTCCCTTGCTCGATGTCTACTCTGCCTTCGATCTTCTCTGAAACCCTAACAGTGGCATAGAATACCCTCCGAAGACCAATGTAACCAAAAGTACCCTTGGGGCTCGCCTAAAGATGATCGATCTCTTCCTCCGATAGGGTTTATATAGGCTAAAAAATAATAGTGTACTACCATGTTTAATAGTAGATAATCTTGGGGATTAATTTTAGTTTAAATCGACGGGTTTTTGGATAACTTTAGATGTAAAGCCTAATGCACCACCGTGCATCTTCCCGTGCAACTTTTCCAAGTCTGCGCAGTCTACATCAAGAGCTCGATTCGATGACCAATTCACCTAAGATTGATATGAAATTTTGACTTTGTATTCTTGACTTCTTGTTCTTCGATCAGAATGGTGGAGATTGGATTTTGGATTCCTAGATCTCTTTAAATAAATTTTGAAACATTGCAGTTTGTTCACAGATTTCTTCTTCAGAATGCACGAGCGTGCAGAGCTTCTGTACGCCTGTGTAACATGTCTTTAATACATTTTGAGTACAGAGAGTTTTACGGACTAGTGTACGCCTGTGCATAAATATGCCTAGGCCGTGCACATCTCTATAAAGCCCTTTTTCAGCTTGTTTCATCGTGGTTTGTCATATTTCTCGCTCCTTTTGCTCTGGGTATCTATTATACCTACTTTATTACAAAACAAATCAAGAAGAGCACAAAAATAGAGGAATTGATGCAAAAAAAACAGGATAAGTGCATGCAAATATGATAGAAATCTATGTATAATTGTGCACTTATGACATATGCACGGGTTTGGTACCACACATGCACGAGCGCGACCTTAATTGATAATCTTATATGTAAATTTTCAAACACCTTGGAGGCAATTGAGAGGACCCAATCTCCATGGTTGAGGAGAAGATTAGTGTACCAAGAGAGGAAGAATTGACCATAAGGCGTCTCCCATGATTCCCCATGGTCTTTGAAGAAGCCACTGGAGTCTGACATCTCGTTGTACTTTGATACATCATAAGGACCTAAGTGAGCCTCCACAAAGAAGTTCCCTGTTCTCCGCTTGATGCTTTAGATAAAATTAACCGTTGGTTCGAAAGTAATCGCCCAACATGGCACGCAGCCCATACTAGTTGGGTTTTTCCCCTGGACTTACATGTCGCGGGTTGGTTTTGACTGATGGCCACGGTTGTACCCCTGTATAGGAACACATTGTCCCCATCATGAGATAGGCTTGTGTTTTGTCAGGTTGACCCGTTTGACATGTATAGTTGACCTAACTTGTTAACTATCCACCAACTTGAATTGTCACCTTAGGCTAGCGGTACATAATATTATTTATTTATTTAGTGTATCTTATTGATAATATTGTCATAAAAAATATATTTATAACCTCATTTCATCAATAAAATCTAAATATTTTCTTTGAATATATTTTTACTATCTTAATTTTTTGAATATAACTCAGCCTATGCAAGCATATACGAATGTAGCCGGTCCCAAGCTCGGAAAAGGAGGAGGGTTGCGGTAGGTTGACAACCAACATAAAAATCTAGTCATACCTATGATATGGACTTTTTGATATTTAACATTAGGGCGTGCCACCTAGGCTCGCGCTACATCGGCACCTGGATGTAATGTTAAATGAGCAAGGGGTTCTCTCACACCGCCTCCTGGGTGTGAGGGAGTATAGGCAAGGGTTCCCACATCATTGATTGGTGTGGGTAAAGAAGTTACCTGACCACACCGATGCCTAGATGTGTTGATAGATAGGAAAGGGTCCTCGCATATTAATGGATGGGTGCCAGTAAAGAATTTAGTTCCTGAGAGAAGGATTATATCAGTAGTTGGAATATATGATCTTTGAGAACAAAGTCTATAGAGTTAGTAGACATTCGAAAAGGAGGAGAGTAAATATGGTGTGTTTTTAAGATACTAGGTGGATAGGAAACAAGGCTAGAGAAATTGGTCACATAGGCTATAAATTATGGTACTGATAAGTACATAATTATACATATATTTTTATTATATTTGTATGCACTTATCCCGTTGTCTTGCATTAATTTCTCTATTTTTATACTCTTTTGGGTTTGCTTTGTGATCTAGCAAGTAAAATGGACACCTGGAGCAAAAAGAGCGAGAAACGGGACAAACCACGACTAAACAAGCTGAAAAGGGCTTTACAGAGATGTGCACGACCTAGGAGCAATTGTGCGCACCCGTGCATACGCTCGTACAACTCTCAGATCCAAAACACGTGAATACCACCCGCGGATGACTTTAACTGACGTGCATTAGATGCACACTCCCATGCCACATTAATTTGAAATCTATATAAACTTGTTGAGGCTATTGGAAAGTGGCACTTTGGTAGATTGGGCTTAGGCGGGTGTTCTGAGCAACGACTAGGGTTTGAGAGAAGATTGAAGGCGGAGAAGACATCGAGTATGTGAGTCCCCGTATTTTCAATTATGTCTTTCTCCCATATCTTTGTTATTGTTTCCATTAGCATGCGAGGCTAAGCCCTTTTTGTGTTGCGTCGGATACATGAACCCTAGAATTATTTGTTAATTGAACTCCTTTAATCATTAGCTTTTCCCTTTATTGATAATTCTTGTGCGCATGTGCTTGATTGATTGTAATTATAATTGTATGAGCCAAGATCAAATACCTCGTTATATTCTAGCGGTACACGTGGGTTTTTAAGGTTATGATTTGCATGTCTCTGTATGCCTTAGTCCATATCTTTCTTTGTTAGGTCATAACTAGGCATAGGTAATTGAGTCCGATTTGCTTGCCAAGAGATCAAATGTAGCATCTAGATGGTGCAATTATCGAACTCGTAAGAATTAATCAATGGATAACTAATATCAGGAAGTCAAATATTAATAAATGAATTCAAGGGGGTTGTGATCCAAGGTGCCACGTCTCTTCTTTGATTGCCCACAACCTACCAATTGTTCGTGTTTATTCCTTTTTAGGATAAGTAATCAAACAACAAACATCTCCCTTCTTCTTAGACTAGATAGCAGAAGACAGTTAGTACTAGTATTCTAGTCCCTATGGATTCGATAACCCTACCTTTGGGTACTTTACTACTTGATCGACTCTGTACACTGTGTATGTATCAAGTACTGTGGAGGAGATAAGCATAGGAATGATGTAAGGATTAATGTGGAACCAAGAATTAAGGACAAAGTGGTTAAAGTGAAAATGGTAGGAGGTAGGCTTATACATTTGAGGTAATCAACATAGTGAGTGAGTATTCTCCTCAAGTTGGCTTAGAGAAAGAAGCTAAGGTTAAGTTCTAGGAAGATTTGGATAGGGTAGTTCTAGGGATTCCAAATGAGTAACTTTTAATTGGGGGAGATCTTAATGGGTTTGTAGGAAGACTCAATGATGACTACAAACAAGTCCATAGAGGTTATCGATATGGCAATAGGAATGAGGAAGGAAAAACTATATTAGGTTTTGCTTTGGCTCATGACATGGTATTGACCAAAACTTGCTTTAAGAAAATTAAATCACGCTTGATTAACTTTTAGAGGGGGTAACCATAGCCAGATAGACTTCCTTGTTACAAGAAGAAGGGATAAGTGATGAGTGCATAATTATACATATTTTCATACTATATTTCAATGTAGGCGACCTATCTTTTAGCATAGATTTCTCTATTTTTGTGGTATGTTGCGTAGTTTTTTTGTGAATATTGATAAGCGTTCAATTGAGCAAGTTTTTATATCAATTCAATATACATTATTCATGTGAATTCGAGTAATTCTTGCCCTTTGATACTTAATTTGTGTTAATTCTTTTTTCGTAGCTGCTTAGAGAGTTTCGAGAGCGAAATGGAAGAAATACAGTACAAACCGATGCTATTAGCAGAATTACTGAAGCCATAGGGGTAAGCTTTACTACCAGAGGCCAAGATGATAAAGATACTGGCATGCTTATGGCCATAAGCACCTATATGGGAACTCTGAGCACACACCTCCCCAGCATACAGAGAGCTACACGGGCACACATACGGTCGTATCATCAACCGTGTAACCTAGGAAAGAAGCTTACAGGCACACATACGGCCGTAAGAGCACCCGTATACCTTGTACTCAAATGTGAGTTAACCAAAGTTTATGCTGATTTGAGTTCGAATCTGACTAATTGGGTTACTAACCATATGTATTAACCTGAACCCTATAAATAGAGGAATTAGGGTTTATAGAAAGGGCATTTGGATCTTGAACATCATGATCCCCTTGGAGGCTCCTAACCTTCTCTCCATCCTGGAGATTAGGGAATCATTGAAGACTTTGGGAGAAAAGGGAGGAAGGCTAGCATTGAAGGGACACCGCCAACAGTCATCGCTAATGGTCATCGCTAACGGTTATCGCCAACCCTGGAGGGAAGAGTGTTTCTTACCATGATTCTCATCTTTTCCTCTTCGATTGTATTGGATTTGTGTTCCCCTTTAATGGGAAACTAACTTGTTAGATACTTGGGCATGATGAACCTCCGGATTTATGCTTAATTTTGTTTGTATGGAATCCTATATTTGAATGAATAGTTCAATGTTAAGAACCTATTGAATGTTTTGAATGGTATTGATGCTTTACATTGCGATAGCTCTAAGTGTCAATATAGATCTAAAGAAGATATAGACAATAACACTCCCTCTATATACCCTAGATCTACTTCAATAGGTAGGAGTTATGAACATACCGAGAGATCGGGTGTTTAGGAGAGAGACTCTATAAAATGAATTATTCCCATAACTCTTCCAAGACTATGTGTTCCCTAGAACTACTCACGATCATATATTAGTAACTCGCCTTGAAAGAGGGAGTGAAAGTGTTGTAGGTATTCATGGTCCATACCTTATATTCATCAATATGAAAGCTATACTTGCCGCAATCTATAAATATCCGGAGGGGATTAGTATCTCCTTCTCTGATTGTTTGTCATCATTATCAACATCAAGTGTTCTTAAGCCAATTTCCCTTTTAGAAATTAGATTAGAAAACCATCAACCTTTGGATAGACTAGGTAGCAGATAATTCGATAGGATTAGTAGTCAAGGTCCATGGGTTTGACATCCAACTTTTATTAGTTCACTTTATTACTTGATCTGACCAATGCACTTGCGGTCTAGTATTAGTAGTCACATAATACGCACATCAAATCTATTGAATTGGGATGAAAGAAGCGGAAATCAGGACAATTCGGAGCAAAAAGATCCAAATAGACAAGTACATGGTCGTGTTCCCGGGCGTGCTCATGAGCACGGGCATGCTTATGCTCGTGAAACTCTCTGGATTGAATGAAAATGCATTTAAGGAAAGAACACTGGCGTGCTTAAATCAAAACAGCCGTGCTTCGTGGTTTTTGAAGTCTGTAAAAGGACACCTAATATAACTTTTCAAGGGGACTTTTGGTGGATTGACTTTTGGCGATTCTTGCGCCATTGGCTAGGGTTTCAGAGAGGAGATTGAAGGCTCAGAGGACATCGATCGAGTGAATGTATATTATTTAATTATGTCTTCTTTTTTTAGATCTTGTTAAGGTTTCCCATAGTATGAGATGCCAAACCTTCTATGGTGCCTCAAATTCTTGAAACCTAGGATGAACTGTTGACTCTTATAATTTTTCTTTAATACAAGGCTTTTCATTTTTATTATTCTTGTGGATTAGCTATGTGTGCTTAATGTTGGTGATTTTTTAGTGCGAAAGCATCGATCACAAATCTGTAGTTGTTTGATGCATGAAGAGAAATCTCGGTCAGCTTAGATCTGAGCATAGATGATAGGGGGTGCGTGTACCCTGAGAAATCAGGTGTCGTGCTGATTACACAACACATTCTCTGGATTAGGGTAAAACTAAATAGTAGGAACCATAGAATACTAATAATAATGATAATGCAGTCTTACAACAAAGTCGTTGTATGGGACAATGGTTTGTCTGCACGAGAGATCTGGGTCACTAATTTAGGGTTCCTCACGGTCCAAGAATATATCAACTAGATAGTCAATACTAGGAAATTAGTAAAACAAGGGATTCTTAGGGGGATAGAAATCCGGGGTGTCATATCCTCTTGACTGATAATCCTAGATTTGCCAATTGTTCACTTTAGTTTTAGTTCTTCTTTAGATTACTTAGTTAGGTCACAAAACCACCAACATATTTTAGGCTAGTTAATAGAGAATAAATTAGTACTAGCTCTTTCAGTCTCTATGGATGTGACTATCCTACCCTTACGGTATGTTACTACTTGAGCGACCCTTTGCACTTACGGGCGAGCACACATCAACTTTTTGGTGACGTTGCCGAGGATCGACAATTCTACTAACATTAGGATTCTGTTACTCAAGCCACTTTGTTCGAGTAATAGTTTTAGTGTTAGTTCTAGTTTTATTTTTGGTAATTCTGTTGTTTCTAATCTGATCTTGCTTTTCACTGTTGCAGATTCCAGTGTATGACCAAGAGCTCCTATTATCCATTAGAGGTACCAGATCCAGACTTTGAGAGTCACCCTCGCAAGAAGCTAAGAGAGATTTCTCTCTAAAAGACTGTAACAACGAAGATAATATAGAGATTAATCAGACGGAGGTGATGGCAACACCGACTCGTTCTATTTGCTATTTCGCCCGGCCGAATCTCAATGAGGTCTGGTTAAGCTTCAACCCGCCACCAATCCCGGAGAACAACTTTGAGTTGAATCTTAACGTCATACAGATTTTCCAACAAATGTGCCAATTTGACGGATTCTAAGATAAGGATCCATAATCACATTGACAAGCTTCTTGGAAATCTCGATGACAAGATCAAACCAAGTGAAGTACCTAAGGATGCAATTTGCCTTAGTCTTTTTCCCTTTTCAAATGTGAGACAGACCAAAAAGTGGTTAAACTCATTTCCTTAAGGTTCCATCACCTCATAGGCACAATCTACCGAGAGTTCTTAATGAGGTATTTTCCACCAAAGAAAAATCACGTAATCTTCTGGATGTATATCTCCTCCGCAGCATGTATGGAGTCAGAGACATTTTATGATTCGTGGGAGAGATACAAGGAGATGCTCAGAAAGTGTCCATAGTATAGAATAGTTGACTGGATGCAAGTCAAGATCATTTACAATGGATTGAACGTGCCCATCAAACAGATGTTGGACGCGGCGATCAGTGGTTTCCTATGCAGCAAGCACTCCAAAGCGGTCCAAGTACTAATCGAAGAGATGGCAACCAATGGATGAATGTGGAGTTCCGAACAGAACAAACCTAGCCGAGCTATAGGGTTAACAAAGTAGATACAGTAAAAACCTTGGCAGCACAAGTTGAGGCAATCAGTAAGCACCTAGATAGTATGATCCTTCAGCAGCAAGCGCCGGTGATGACTTGCAGAACATGTGTGGTCCAACAAAGTCCTATGTTTTCATCCTTAGAAGTTGGCGTCTTACCTATCGAGCAAGTGGATTTTGTGGGCAGTTAGGGCTGGTTTCAGAAAAACCCATACAGTCCCATATACATCCCCGGGTGGAGGAATCACCCTAACTTTTCATGGAGCAACACGGAGCAGAATTAAGGATAGTTAAGGAAAAATCAACCGCTAGGCTATCAGGAGCCAACTTAAGAGAAAAAATGGTCAAATTTTGAGAACATCATTGAACAATACATTCGGGCCAATGACGTACACCTCAACGGCAAAGAGGAGCTCATAAGGAACCAAAAGGCGTCATTGCAGAGTCTTGAGCATCAAGTTGCACAAATTGTTAAGTCTTTGGGCAAACGACTGCTAGGCACTCTCCCAAGTAACACGGAGGTCAACCCAAGAGAGTTTGTGAAAGCCATCACTCTAAGGAGTGGAACATAGTTGGCCTCACCTCAAGCCAAGGTTTAGAAGGATGCACCGGTTAAGAAGAACAAGAGCGAGAAAACCAAGGAAAAGGAGTCGGATGTTTCAGAGAATTCAACCAAAGATAAAGAGAAGGAAGCATCAAAGTTGCCTGAAACCAATGTTACCTTATGCTAAGGTCAAATACGATCAAGAAGATGACCAGTTTACGAAGTTCTTGGAGATGTTCAGGCATTGCACACATAAATGTCTCATTTGTGGAAGCACATTTACAGATGCTACGGTACACCAAGTTCCTAATGGAGCTCTCACAAATAAGAGAAAGCTTCAATAGGTATCCGAGGCAATACTAAGTGAGGAATGCTTGTCCGTTCTCACCAACAAGCTCCCAAAGTAGGAAAAGGATCCAGAGAGTTATATAATTCCTGTTAGTGTAAAAGTACTTATGTTAGTATTATTTGACCATAGATTGATGCAACTATAGTTACAACATGTATGCAGCTCACATTATTCAAGTGTTAAAGCAAAGTGCTCTGGTGGCAATGGAAAAGACAGCTAGAGACTCAATGCATAATAAAAATATGATGAGTTGGCACTTGATGACTTGGCGCGGGATGACAAAGCACGTGTGCACATAGATGATGACATGATATAATTAATGATGACAAGGAGTGTGATGACTTGGCATGCATGTGATACAAAGGCATTTGATGATGTGGCAAGGATAAGTTGGCGGCATAGATAACAAGGTCGAAACACATCTAGGACAGTCAAGGAGATATTTTCAACTAACATATGCTTTATGATCTCTTAAGAATATCTTTAGGAAGAGGTTATTTTTGGAAAGCTATGAGGATGCCATTGGAGCTATACGTGGAGAAGATCTACTGGAGATATGTTTAGGAAGAATCCAACAATCCTAGATATTTTGGAGATAAGATTTGGAAAGCGTTGGTGACTTTGAGAGGAAGTTATATGCAATCTATATTTGGAGAGCAGTTACAACACACATGGAAACTTCAGCCAACTTCGAGGGAAAATCCAATTGAGGATATATTAAGTAACAACTAATTATGGCGTAGTCCCAGGTTAAGGAAGGCTGAAGATTTGACTTGAAGATCTAATTAAAGATTTGAAGACCATATTTAGAGTTGATTGAGAACTAAATATGGTATGCGTTAACATTAGTATGATGAAGATTTGATTGGAGATTTTGAAGACCCAAACTTAGGATAAGTTTGGAAAGAAATCATTGAAGACAACCTAGGATGATTTTATGACCCAAACTTAGATGAATGGGGATCAAGTTTGGAAGGTCGTGCTGTACCTAGGCAAGGTGTGTGTTGAAGAGGAATGTGAACGTGACGTAGAGAGATCTAGACAGTTGCGTGGTCAAGATCGGGAGGATCTGATAGAGATCGACTCGGGCTCAACACGGAGTCCAAAATAGTTCTCGTAGAGATTTCAGAGAATCTAGAAAAGGCAAGTGATATGTTTGGAGATGGAGAGGTCTATATAAGGCCAAACTCTGAAGATTAAGGTTGGTGCCACTGGAGTAGAACCTAAGAAAGTTAGGTTGGGGGATGAGAGGTGATCATTCAATCTAGTGTGAGGGTGTGTTTGTATGGTGTGAGATGAGTGACAAGGGATTTGTACTCTTGTTTCCTTCCTTCTTTTAGTAGATCGTTTCTCCGGGCTTGGCCCATTAGACATAGGCTTGGAAGCCGTACTAGGTTACCAAACTTTTGTCTCTCTTATTTTTGTTGTTTTTCATTGTTTTTGTTGTGTGTGTGAGAGAGCTTAAGTGTTCACTGAGAGACTGTGGTGCAACTACTATTGTAACTGCACCACACAACAACCCAGTAGGAACTCATAATTCCCTAAACCATTGGAGGATTGGTGGACGAGAAAGCCTTGGCTGATATTAGAGTGAGTGTAAACCTCATGCCGTACAAGATACTCCAAAGGATAGGGTTTGGAGAGCCTTAGCCAACAAGGGTGACACTTTAGATGACTAATAGATCAATTCGCCTCCCTCGAGGTATTGTTGAATATGTACTAGTAAAAGCGGACAAGTTCATCTTTCCAGTGGACTTTATTATCTTGGATTTGGATGATCAAGTGGAAGTGCCCCTCATTCTTGGGAGACCATTTCTGAAAACTGCATAAGTGCTACTTGATATCAAGGATGGTCAGAAGACGGGTTGGAGTGGAAGCAATCACTTTTAAACTTAAAGAAGACTTGTGATACCCCAGGAAATTTGATAACTATTGTTATTTCATTGACCATATTGATGATTGTGTCTTTGATTTTGTGCAGGATGATTTGTTAAGCAATCAATTAGAAGGTCTCTTCGAGAATGAACCACCACCTTGGGGAGGGGGGGGCACTCAGTGGACAGAAGGCCCTTGTAACAACCTGAAATTTTTAAATAAATAATTAGAAAGTTTCTGAAAAATTTCTACGAGATAGATTAATTAGCACAAAAAATGAATTAATTACTTTTAAACTCAATTAAAGGAAAATCGGGAATTTATGGGTCAAAAATCCAGCCTCACAACGATTGGGCCAAAGAAGACCATTTTAGGCCAGGCCAATTAGACATGAAATAGTTTGAGGTGGATTGAAATGAATAATCCCGGTTAATTAATTTAGAAAATCATTAAGTGTTAATTAATCTAAATTAAATAAGTTGGAGATACTGGACAAAAATTGGAGTTCCGATAAAGTACATCTGGCCGAGTCAAAAGCCGGAAAATATGGATCTTGGTCAGGCGTGTAAATGCGACCCATGAAGTTACAGAGGGTCCTTGACCTACTAATAATACGTAAAGAACAAATTAACTAATAAACGAATAAAATATTATACTATAATTATATAGATCCGTAGAAAACAGATCTGGTCGGGAAAATGCTATCTCCCGTAGTCCTACAGTAATTGAGTTAAATAATATTTTAATTAAAATATTATTACTTTTAAAAGTACTTTATGTTTTATAAGAGGATGCGAGAGAGGGAGAGAGAGAGAGAAAAGCCCTCAATCTCTCTCGTTCTCAACTCCATCTCTCATGAGCCTCCCTTCCCATTCTTCTCTTCCTTGACCTCAACGCTGCCCTATCCACGCGACACCTTTTCTACCCAACCACCGACGTTGTCTCTCTCCGCAGCTAGGCCTCTCCTCGGCCCGATAGCCTAACGAGGCCCCGACCGGGCGTAGATTCACCCCCAAATAAGATTCAACAACCCTTCTCCGGCCAGACGCATCGATACAAAGCGGCTCGCGACCGAAGCCGCAGTTCTTATCGCCGCTTCTCCCCTCACAAGAGACTATGTCGACGACCCCTGGCCAGACCGAGCAGCCTCATTCTTCTCCTTCCTTTCTACGGCCGGCCAACGATCACATCGTAACCATTTGCCGAAGCTTCATCGCCGGCCCGCTACTCCGCCTATACCAAATGGCCACGACTCCCTAAGTGTGTCAAATCTTAGCGCCGGCAACCCTACTACCGACGAGCTATTTGGGTGGATTCAATTGTCGGTGAGGTTGGTACTGGGCTATGGTGATTGAAATTACGCGATTTGATACTTGGGGATGAATTGAATAAATTGAATATCAAGTTTGAAGTCCCATCACCTATTTAATTTTGATGAGAATGTGATGACTGAACCAAGGGTGGAAACTAATCCCTGACTATTATCCTTGTATGAGTAGTTAGAAGTATAATTGTAAATGTTAATATTAATTACGGGAGCCTAAAACATAGAGGAGGTGCTGCCCAATTTTTCTCGAAATTTTGTGATTAATCTTCCATTTCTAGTGAAAGCATTTGATTAATCACTTAAGACCATGTTAAATCCTTTAAGTATTCTAGGGACGAAGATAGAAAGTTTTTGATTTCTAGTAAATACCGTATTTTCCATGCTCTTTAGAAAAATGAAAATACTTATAAATTAGGAGTATGCTCGAGTTATCTTAATGAATTTATTATACTCTAAAGAGTTTATATTAGAGTATAAGTTAAGACTACTGTTTTCGTACTCCTGAAATTCCGTATTTTTTATTTTAAGGAAAAGGCAAAGGCAAGGGCAAGGCCGCAGCAGCTGAAGGACCTAGCTAGCCTTAGAGACTACTTAGACTTAGGTTAGGGAACACAACTAGAAATTTCTCATATTTTTACCCTATTTCATTGTACTTATTTATTGAGAATTTAAGATATGAGTTTATTAATTATCATAAATTGCCTTGAATGTTCAAGCATGACTTTATTGATAGTACTCGGGATTTGAAACTTGTTTTCAAGAAAAGCATGCAAAAAAAAAAAAATCTCATAAAACTTTCAAAAATAGAAAATGAGAGGTTTATAGAAATATTAATGCACTGCACCGTACCCACATATCTGCTTGCACCAGCGGTGGCTCTATGATAGAGCTAGAGAGTATGATACTAGGTAGGGAAGGAGTGGTTTTTATAACTCTAATTTTAGTCCAAACTATCTGTTTTCAAACCCTCCCATTTTCAAGAAATTAAAACCCCCTTCCCGTACTCATCGGGTGCCTAGTGTACATATATATATATATACTATAGGTCAATGGTTTTTTATTGGTCCGACCGGAGAACTATCGGGTGTTGATTGGTCCTCCCGTTTCCACTCTGGTTCCGCAGTATGGAAGTAGAGGTGTAGCTGACATTAATATGATTGATGATTATGATATGATTTCACATATTGTCAACCTTCCGGTTGTTGATTGGTCCAACCGTGTTGGCTACTGGCTTTGATTGGTCAGATAGGACAATTTTGGAAATCATTTCCGGTACCGATGATAAATGACTAAAGAAACTCACATGCTTTCTATTGATGTTAGCATGATTCATATAAATTGATTGAAGATAATACATCGACTCTCATGTTTATATTTTGCATTTATCTTCATACTTTATTATTGTCCAGTTTATATTTGTATTTTACTTTAAATTCCGATTTGCTGATGACTTACAGGTATGTTTAAACCTGACAGTAGTGTTCGTACCTCACTGAGCTCTTGTAGCTCCCCCTTTTGTTGTGTGAAATTTTGTAGGTAGAAGACAGGTTCATGATCATGTCTAGTGTGGAGGACAGGGTCTTGTCTACCCTTAGTTGGCTCTAACCGTGTGTACTCCTATGTTGTTATCGTATTTGGTATGTTTGATTTGAGGAGAATTATAAACTCTTATATAGACTTGTATTGTATAACTTTATGGCTTATACTATTATGTATTTGACATTAAGTTAATTATGGTATTAGAGTTTGTTTATGGTAAATTCTTAGATTATACAGCCTTAGGCTCAGGGTTTACTCCCTAACCTGGCTGGTGTGACATGTGTTCCCTGAAAAGGAGATGGGTGTTACATTTAGTGGTATCAGAACAACGGTTTAGTCCTAGATAACCTAGTTATGGTCAGAGCCTTAGGGTGGGAGTGTATGTAAGTAGAGTAAAAGATAATATTTGCTAGAAGTATTAAGAATTGGTACTAACACTTCTCCTTTTTCATAATGCCACCCAAGCGACGTGGTAGACCACCTCGGGTCCCAGGTGAGTAACCCGTGGAGGAGCCCGATGTGTAGGTTCCAAAGCAAGGGGAAGCACATACTGAAGCTTCCCATTCACAACATGGACCGGGATAGTACCCGGGAATGCAACTGGACCGATATGACACAGGAATGCAACCTCGACCAGTGGTACAATCCGAGAATACAGCCTGTGATCGGGTATAACCCGGGATGCAAAGAAATCTTTTATCAAATGGCGCAGCCATTTTGCGGTCTTTCAAAACAAGCAGCAGCTAGAGGCCCAGAGAACATGACTTCGCCACCGAGCCCCTACAGATGAGAGTCAGCAAGTAGCTCACGGGACTACTAATCCAGTGGAGGAGGATAACTGGATCACCCACCTGGAGCTTGTTTTCGAGGCCTTGAGGTGCCCCTAGTAAGAGAAAGTGACTATTGTCACCTTGCTGTTGGAACAGAGGGCCCTACAATGGTGGTTGATCCTCATGAGGTGCCATATAGATCAGACGACATTTACTTGGACCGACTTCCGAGTGGTATTTGATCGAAAGTTCATGTCCCACATTTACAGAGACTCGAAGCATCAGGAGTTCTTGTGTCTTGTTCAGGGGAACCTCTCAATGTCCGATTATGAGGCCAAGTTTACAGACCTAGGGAGGTATGCACCCTCCTATATGAATGAAAAACATGAGAAATACCAGAGGTTCGAGAAAGGACTTCGAGACGAGATCTGAAATATCGTCACTATATCAGGGCTCTCAGATTTCACAGAGATGGTTGAGGCTGCGCTTAGGGTTCAGTTAAGCCTTGACTGACAGAAACAACGCCTGGAAAGATCCAAGAAAAGGAACATTCCCAATTTCCAGGTGGGAGGCAGTACAAGATCGAGCAAGAAGAGTAATAGAAGTAGAAGTTGTGGATCATCCTTAGGAGGACAGGGACAAGGTTCCTCACAGTAGAAGCCCAATTATTAGTTCTGTCAGAAGCATCATTTTGGCAGTTGCCGTTTTGCTACTACGACTACCCTTGTGACAGTTGGATGCTATCATTGCCATCAGCCGGGACATAACAGAAATGAATGTCCCTTATTAGCATAGGAGAGTGGGACTGCTCCACAGGTCAGTGCTCCAGTTGGCAAGTACACACCACCGGTCCTGGAAGCATCGTTTGTCGACAGTATGGGAGGCCACCAAGGAGGATCTTCTAGAGGAAAATCTAGAGGAGGCTGAGGAGTTCAGTCTCAGATGATGTCTCAAGCCTTTGCCATGACACAGAAGGAGGATGTGAACACCCCTGATGTCATCTTAGGTATGATGCAAATCATTGGCACGGATGCATGTGTGTTAATTGACCCTGGCTCCACACACTTATACATAGATACCGTTTTCAGTCTGCCTACACATATATATGCTACATAGTTAGTTGAACCTATGATCGTATCCTCCCATATTAGGAGCTGAATGATTGTAAAGATAATGTATGAAGGATGTGATCTGAGGGTGGAAGGTCATCTACTTTTAGCTGATCTGATTCCTATGAGGATCATAGACTTTGATGCTATCTTAGGCCTGGATTGGTTGTCTATCCACTACGCCACCGTCGATTGTCACTTGAAGATGATATGCTTCCAAAGGACTCCGTGAGGAGGAGATTTTCTTCTATGGGAGGCGAGCTCGCATGTAAGAAGCCTATTTGGCGAACCTGGTAGAAGTCGATGCCCCCAAGAAAGATGTACAAGAGATACCGGTACATGTGAATAACCAGACGTATTTCTTGAAGAGCTACCTGGGCTACCCCCGCATAGAGGCGTGGAGTTTTCTATTGTGTTATACCCAGGAATAACTCCAATCTCTAAGGTGCCCTACAGGATGGCCCCAGTGGAACTGAAAGAGCTGAAGGCTCAATTGGAGGAACTACTAGAGAAGGGGTTCATCAGACATAGTGTCTCCTTTGGGGTGCGCCCATATTGTTCGTGAAGAAGAAGGATGGTTTCCTAAGGATGTGCATCGACCATCGGCAGTTGAACTGGGTCACCATCAGGAACTAATACCTTCTACTCCGCATCGATGATAGGGGGTGCCTGCAAGCCAAGAGATCAGGTTTCAAGGTGATTACATAACACATTTTCCGAATTAGAGTAAAACCTAATAATGGGAAGCATAGACCACTAATAATAATGATAATGTAGTCGTACGACGAAGTCGTTGTATGGGACTAGGGTTTGGTTGCACGAGAGATCGGGGTCAAACTAATTTTGAGTTCCTCATGGCCCAAGAATATATCAAATAGATAGTTAGTATTTGGAAATTAGTCAAACAAAGGATTCTTAAGGGGATAGAGATCCGGGGTGGTATGTCCTCTTGACTCATAACCCTAGATTTACCAACTCTTCACTTTAGTTTAATTTTTTTTTTTAGATTACTTAGTTAGGATTACAAAAACACCAACATATTTTAGGCTAGATAATAGAGGATAACTTAGTATTAGCTCTGCAGGTCCCTATAGATTCGACTACCCTAACCTTAGAGTACTTTACTACTTAAGCGATCCTGTATACTTTCGAGAGAGCACAAATAAATAGGCCTGTATATAAATACGGTAAGGTTACACCTTGAGAAGGACTAACTACTCAGTATAGGTTAGTGCTGATGGATGTGAGGAAAAAGGGTATAGTGAAAAAAAGGAGGGTTAGGCAACGTATGATTAGATGGTGGGTGTTAAAAGGAACCAACCAATTAGCCTTTGGGTATAAAATATGGGAAAAGTGAGTGTTGAACGCCAACTATGAGTACTAACACTCAAGCGGCCGCACGCAAGTGTACGTGGTCAAAAATAATAAAATCCGATAATTAGCGGGCTGATTTCCTCAAGGAACGATGAATTAGGTTTAGTAAACTAAAGTGTACTAAGTGCTTGAAGAATTAGTTAATTAAATAGTGGAAGATGTGATTAAGTCCTAAAGAGGTGGTTGAATTATGAAGATGGTTAGGTAAAACTCTCAATTATAAGCTTCAGGGTTGTATGGCTTAATTGACTTGTGAAGATTTTCTCCTAATGTCATGGTTATAGATATGGGTTTTATCAATGATAGAGCTTGCACTTATGTGTACTCGGGTGCATCGCATAAGTCCTTTTTTAAGGGACATGCTCTCAACTCCATATGTCTATGGTAGTAATGAGGAACATAATTGGGCTAAACTCCATCATCACCATGGAGTTCCAGTACTTATGTCTAAATTAGTGGCACTTACGGTGTCACTCTGTCCACCCTATGATTCTAACACTATCCTTATATACATAGATCTATGAATAGAGTATTAAAGATAGTCTTAACCCGTCGGCTAATGATTAGAAGTAATGTTGAATCATAAACATACTAATAACCATTCAATCAAAGCAAACATAGAATACATAATATTTCAAGTCAATGAATCCATACAACCCTAGAAAAGATGCCTACGCAGCTATTACAAAAGATAAGTCCAAAACAATGACAACATTGATGTAAACGTCCATATCTAAGTACAAGAAGAGGAAATAAACATTCAAAGATGAAAGGTTAGTTATTCCACCTCATGGTTCGAGTAACCCTAGCTTTAAATCACTGATTGAAACCTTTAGATTGTTGCCCTCTACCCGGAGTGACTTGTGGAGACCAACGATGCAAAACCTAGAAATTCAAACCATTTTTATACACTCCAACACATTGCAATGTCAGGACGCACATGGCGATGTAAATTGAACCTGCAGAATTTCTGCATTAAACATCGCGAATGGACTCTGAGAACATAGCGATGTAGCTGGTTTTCCCGAGAAATTTTTTCTGCTTCACTTGGAGATCGCGATGCATCGCGATGTAAAACACTTAGCTGCTCTAAACTCATCTGTTACAAAAGGAGTTTACTAACTTTGGCATCTATAAACACAGAACAAATATAAATCACTATTAAAGCACTTGAGATAGCTAATATAGCCAGGTAATGCATTTTAGGGCCAAAACCATATGATATTCATTCAACGCTAAGCATCTTGACTCTATACAATTGATAATTGCCTACTAAAATAGCTATCTTTTGAGAGCTATCACCGAGTCAATGACATAGAAGCTAATGCAAGCACCTTATGGAAGGAGATGGGGAATCGTATTGATAAGGTCAGAGTGAGGTCCTAGGGGTCTTTTAAGGACTAGGACCTTGACCACGTGAATCATGGTGGTGGTGGAATGAAGAGGTACAAAAGGTTATTAAAGGAAAAATATATTTCTATAGACATTTACCCATAGTTGAGTATGAAGAAGCCTTTGAAAAATATAGGAGGACAAAAAAAGAGGCCAAGAAAGAGGTTAGTGAGGGTCGAGGTAAATCTTTAACCAATTTTTACCAAATTTTAGGGACATGAGAAAGTAAAAAAAATATACAAGATAGCATGACTAAGAGATAAAAAGGGAAGGACCCAACCAAGTCAAGTGCATTAAGGATGAGTCTCAACAGATTTTGACAGGAGATAGTGAAATCAAGGAGAGATGGAAAAACTAATTTGATCACCTATTTAATACAATTCATGAGGATAATTTTATAGATCTTTATGTATCAACAATAGAGAGGAACCTTAGCTACACATGTAACACTGCAAATTTTCTAAATAAATATTCAGAAAGTTTTTGAATTTTAAACGAGGTTAATTAGCACATAAAACAGATTAATTATTTTAACCTCAAATTAAAAGAAAATCGGGATTAAATGGACTTGAAATCAAGCCTCGCAACTATAGGGCCCAGAGAAGGCCTTATTAGGCCAGGCCACTTTTACATAGAATATTTGGAAGTGGAGAGTCAGTGGAGCCAGATTAATTAAATAAAAAATTATTTAAATGTTAATTAATCAAGATTAATTAAGTGGAAGATACCGTACAAAAGTTAGAGTCCTGATAAAGTAGATCTGGTCAAGTCAAAAGCCGAGAAAAACAGATCTAGGTGGAGAGAGGAGACAACCCGTGATGCTACAGTAAGCCCATGTCATTGGGGTCATCCTCAATTCGGGATTAATCTGACCGGGTCAAGGATAGAGATGTGTCAGATAATAATTTCATCGCCCACGTGATGGCACAACAAGAAGTTAAGATCAATGAAAATTATTTGGTCTTTAGTGGAAAATATAAGCAAGATAATATAGTTTAATCAAATATTTTAAAAAATATAAGTTAATTAATTAAGTTTTAAAGTTAATATAAATTAATGGATTTAAATAATATTTTTAAATAAGATATTATTATTTTAATTATTTTTATAGGTTATTAGTAAAGTGAGAGAGAGAGAAAGATAAAAATCTCTCAATCTCCTCTCTCTCTCTTGATTTCTCGTGAGAAAGAAGGAACATAGCCTTCTTTTCTTTTCTTTTCTTTTCTTTTATTTCTTTTTATTTTTGTTTATCTTTTTGATGACCTTTACTCGCTACGGAGCCGCACTCCCCGCCTTCTGCACGCCGCAAACCAAGCGTGGCCGCTCGAAGTTTCCCACAGGTTGCACTGGCCAATAGCCGCTACCGGGCAACCTAAGCACTTTCCCACTCGTCGGCCAGTGCGGTGCCACCCCCTGAGCTTCATCGCGGGCTGCCTCCCCGCCTTGAACCTCAAATCTCCTCTTTCTCCGACGAGCGACAACCTCCGACTTGCCCCCAAGGCCCTTCTCTCTCTTCCCACAAATGTTGAGGCTTACTAAACTATGATGAATGAATGAGCTAATTTGGGGAAACCCTAAAATGAATTCTTGATTTAGGTTTGGGATTTGGAGGGGTTGCAAGAGATTAACATTATAAGTTTAGGGGCTAATTGTATGTCTTTTGTTTGAAGAGAAGAGGTTGTGAAATGCCTTTAGGTTGATGTTTAAATTGGATGAAGTGGTGATTCTATAAAAGCCATTTGTTTTTTGAGATTAATTAAGGGTTTAAGTGGTGAATGTTTGTATAATTTTGGGAGCCTATAAATAGAGGAGATGCTGCCCAAATTTCTTTGAAATTTCACGCTTAATTCTCTTTAATTGTGTAACCTTTAATTGTTTTAAGATAAAGCATGTTAGAAGCCTTCAATGATGTTAAGGAAGAAGATTGTCAAATCTTTCACTAAGAGTGATATTCGTATTGATTATGAATTTTAGAAGCATGTATTATATGTTAAGTAAAAATCACGCTTAGAGAGCTTAATGGTTTTACTGTATTCCATCGAGTTTAAATTAGAGTACAAGTTAAGAATATGGTCTCCGTATTCATGATTTCCCTATTTCAGTTACTAGGGAAAAGTAAGGGAAAAGGCAAGGGAAAAGCCGGAGCAGCTGAAGGACCAAGCCAACCCTAGAGCAAACTAGACTCAGGTGAGGGAACTAGCTGTAGAGTATGTATTTTGATCATATATTTATTACAGTTTTGATTTCAGTTTGAAAATCATGAATTAGAACTTTCTTGAAACTTTCCATAGGTTTAGAATACCATTCATGCTCAGTAATCAGTAATAGAATAGAGAAACCGATACAAAATAAATAGACTATACTTTATTGATATAGTTGTTTGTACCGGTGGTGGCTCGTAGAGAGCCAGAGAGTACGACAATAGGTTAGGAAAGGGGTGATTTAAAACTCTGATTTTCACTACCGAACTATTTGTTTTTAAAATATTTCATTTTATGAAATTAAAACCCCTTTCCATACTCTCAAAGTGTCTAGTATACATATATAAGATTAACCCCGTGTAGCATGGATAGATCTACCCATTGGTCCATGGTCCTGCGGTATTGAAGTATATGTGTAGTTAGAGATGATAGTATTGTGATGATCAGATGACTCTGTATTACCCACCTCCTGGTAGTGATTAGAGATCCACCGTAGAGGCGATTGGTATAGATTACCAATGGTTACCAATGGTAATTTCGGAAATCATTCATAGTACAGAGAAACAAATTATGAGATATGCATACATGAGATTGTGGGATCGAAGATACCCACCGCATCGCGTCTGAATGGACAACAGACGATATATCGAATCACAAATGTCATATTTGTTTAATTATTGTGGGTTCTTCCATTCCTAATAGAGGCAAACCTCTATTATTAATTACCCCGAATAAGATTGCGGGAACCTTCATCTTCATATATTAAGATATATATAGTATTACTCCTCCTGTGGCAGCGTAGGGCTTGAGCGACTCGGCAGCAGTAGGAACAGCGAGACTCGACACAGTAGTTGGTGCGATGGCTTCTCCGTTGTATATATAGATACATATCTAGTATGTAATTAGTATATAATATATATAATGGAGAATATCCTTGAATCTCACTGTCTTCTCCCCATTTCACGAGGTCTCTCCCCCCTTTTTTTTTCACTATCTCCAACTCCTCTTTTTATTGTCACATTGATAAGAGAGATAGATGAGATCGTGGTAACCTTTACGGAGGTCACGGTAGTATCACAAGACCGAGTCATCTTATAACTCCTCACCAAATAAATAAGATCAATAATTTAAAGTTTGATTTTTTTTGTATTTATTTGATTGATTATTTATTTTTTTGATTTATTTGATTTTTTTGCCGCGGGATTGGCATTTTCGACCTTATGCCTAGAGATTGGTATTTAGGCCATCTTGGGATATATATATATATATATATCTATATATATATATATATATATATATATATATATATATATATGATCGCCTTGACATCTGCTCCTCATGCTATCTTAGGATTTGAAATTGCCTCAAGATTTGTTCTCAGGCTATTTTGGGATTTATGATTGCCCCGGGATATGGTTTTGGGCATCTCGAGATTTGTATTTTATTTTGATTTTATTTTATTTATTTATTTTTTTGATATAAACAAATGCCCTCTTTATACTTCTCTCACGAAATTCATTTGAGAGAGAGAAGTATGAACATAAAAATTTTATACATCTCTGTGGCCAAGCCTTTCTAGGACATTTGAAGACATTTTTTTTTTAACATGGGAAGTCAATGTGTTTGCCTCAGAAAGTACATTTAATTATACATGATCAGTCTACCTTTTACAAGGAACGAGATGTTCTGTCATAGGTAAATATTTTTTTTTTAATTGATGGGAGGCATTAGTCTTTCTCCATTGGCGTCATTGAGCTGATCTCCATAGTATATAGACATTCCCTTTTTTGTTTTCTGTTTTTTTGGATTTTTGATTGATTGATTTATTTATTTATTTATTTTTATTTTTTTCTTTTTTTTTGGGCACGTTCATTGCTGATAATGAGTCTCCTGAAGATGAGAACCATTTCTCCTTCTATAAATGTCTAGAATCGAGCCCATTTGTAACATCCTTGCTTTATAGACTTCAAGAATCTACTGTACTTTTATCCTCTTTTCATTGAGAGATTCCGGTTCATCAATATGAAGCCAATTATTGTCTTCATTAGGTTTCATGCCATTTGAATTTCCAGAGAAAGGACTCCTCCAATTCCCAACACTAAAGAATATGGTGTGGGTTGTATTGGAGTCTTATAGGTACGATAAGCCCATAACATCCTAGGGAGCCTATCATATTAGTCTCTTTTATTTTTTAAGACAACTTTCTTTGGAGTTGGATAACAATGGATAGCATCTTCATCTATTTTGCATAGATGGCATCCTTTAGCATATTCAATTTGACCATGTTTGGTTCAGAATATCCATGCACTTTAATCTTAAGTCGCATCTTGGGCCCATATTGGTGTGTTCTACATATCACGAAGTGTACATCGTGCATAATTTCTTTCACTTTTTCATATGAGAGATATCGCATTTATAAGGGTGAATCTTAGGGCTCCTCACTTTATCTGAAGGCCTTATGATTTGTCCCCTAAAAGTTTCTCATATGGTTGGCTTCAATCTTCCTCTAGCATTTCAAGGGTAAAGTCTTCCATCTTGCCCCCAATACTTTCCTCTTCAACATCATCAAGGATTGTACTTATGGCTTCTATTTTTTTTTTTGTGATTTCAATTCTTCATAGTCTGGATTCACTTGTTGCGAGTCTTCAAATATGTATTCATTCTTGACCTCATCAACAAAGGATACAAGTCTGAAATTTTATATTTCCTTGGTGATCTCATCATATAAGTATATGAGAACTCAAGTGAGGATCTTCTTCATTTCATCATTTTTAGAAGCTTCGTATTTCACGTGACCTTATTAATGGAGGATACAAGTTTGATATTTCATATTTCCTTGGTAATCTCATCATATGAGTGTATGAGAACCCAAGTGAGGATTTTTCATTTTATTATTTTTAGAAACGTCATATTTCACCTGACCTCATTAATGGAGGATACAAGTTTGACATTTCATATTTCCTTGGTAATCTCATTATATGGGTGTCTGAGAATCCAAGTTTGACATTTCATATATCTTGGTGATCTCATTATATGAACGTCTGAGAACCTAAGTAAAGAGGCTTTCTTTTTTTTCATATATATATATATATATATATATATATATATATATATATATATATATATATATATATTACGGAAATATTTGGCAAAACACGTGTCACCTACCCAAATGGCCACACGCAGTGTTAAGCACTCGGGACACATCCCTCACGGCCAAGTAATACCACCTAATATTAAATCTTACATTACTACTTTTCTAGCGAAATTCATTCGGTGGTGAGAATGAGGCATTTGCTATCTTTCAACTATTCTCACTCTACAAACAAATCCGATCGGAATTAAGAAAACCCTAAACCTTCTTATCCGAAACTTGAGGTGCTCATGGCCACATAATTTCCTAAGGAAGAAAATATCTAACACCTCTACAGTAAGTAGATATTATCCACTTGCCTATACAGTGGGCAGATATTTTCTACTTACCTACACAATAAGTGGGAATATTTTGTCACGCCTCACGAGATATTTTGTCACCGCCTCACGAGATATTTCCACAACCGCCTTTCCAGATATTTTCCTAAACCGCCTTCAACATTTTCTCAAAAAGAAGAACAACTATAGTAAGAAAGGAGGACTTGAACAATCAACTAACCTGTGCCCAAGAAGTCTAAAAGTTTGCCAAACCCTTTTCTTTCTCACAAGATTTCTGACTTAATATTTGGAGTTAAATCCGGGCAGAAGGCCCAATTCCGATCACGTCCCTCTCTTTTTTACAGATTCACCCAAGTAACCAGAAACCAAAAGGTGACAATTCCGATCATCCTCATCGATCCGATCGCCTCCACATATTCCTCCAGAACACCCAGCATTCCAAAGCATCCAATGTTCGAAACCTGAAGTAAGCGTCCACATCAATAACAAATTTCAACCGTTTGTCAAAGGCTGAGACCAGATCACGAGGCAACAACAACCAAAGCGTGAGGCAAACCAGTTTTTGGCATCAACAGTTTGGCGCCGTCCGTGGGGACCCTTACAAAAAGCTAAATGATTCCTACCAGAATGTAAAACCCGCCCCGAAATAAATAAAGATTTTTATTTACCAAAAATTTTAAACGACAATTCAATATGATGAGCAGTGAAGTTTTGGGAAAAATCACATGTCTGAATAATCCAGATTAATTAAACGTTAATTAATCGAAATAAGTCAGTTGTTAATAAATCCAGAGTAATTATATGTTAGTTAATTCGGATTAATTATCAAGAAGAGAAAATGAATAAATATTCAAATCCCGGGAAAAGTGGATCTGGTCGGGGACTGAGACAACCCCGTGATGCCACATTACTCCCGTGACGAAGGATTTGACCGAAAGCCGTTATTCTCGGATCTGGTCTGACGAGAGACCGATCCCGTGACAATACAGTGCACCCATGCCACTGAGACCATTGACCCGAGATTCACGGATCTGGGTCGGGCCTGAAGACGAGAGAATCATGACGGTGGACCCTGGCAAGAAACAATGTACTCACCCGTGAATGAACAGTAGGCATGTGACAACTTTTGGAATTTTTTAAAATAAAAAGAATTGGAAATGAGTTATTAATTAAATAAACATATTATATTTAATACTTATAAGAATGGGAAATGAGAGAGAGAGAAAAATATCTCTCTCTCATATTCAGATCTGAGACTTTTCTCAGATCTTTCTCACTCTCGCTCTCATTCTCTTCTCTCGCCTGAGCCTCCCACGTGATCCCTCTCTCCCTCTTTCCACCGAGCACCGGCGAGAGGAACGGCGAGCCCCGACCACCGGAAATCGCCAGGTCCCCCTCCGGCGACGTTCTCCTGGCTGTAGCGTACACCAAGGCTGATCAGCAAATACCGGGCCCCTCATTGGTTGGCGTAGCGATCCTTGCAGATCCGACGAAACCACGGCGCCAGTATCGACCTCCAGCCACCGTCGGCGACCTGGTCCTCTTCGGCGACACCTCTCGCACTCGCCTCCTTGTGGCTGCGACCGGCCACTATTTTCCCCGTGGTTGGCGAGATCCGGCGGCGAAGATCACCGCTGGCCACCCCACGGCCACTCCACCACCCCGCCGCAGTGAACCCCGGCCAAGCCTCCTCCCACGCCTCACACAGTATGCAGCTCCGGCCCGGCCATGGCCGACTCGCCTCCGCCGGCTGCGGCCCGTCGACCTCCCCCGGCTTAGTAGCGGCTAATCCTTCATCTTCCCCGTCCCGACAAGGTCCGCCTAGTTACAGACCAGATCTGTGAACTTTGGTCGTGAACAGACTTGGACAAAAACCGACGAATCCCAACTGCATCGACGAGCAACTAAACCCTTGGGAATCAGGTAGGAAATAATTGAGTTGATGATTGGGGGAATAATTGCATGAATTGATGGATTAATTAGAGAAAGGGTGGTGAATGGTATACTAAGTTGTTTGTAAAATGATTCATATGTTGGTCTTTTACACATGTATGTGTAAAATTATTTGTTATGGAGAATGTTTGTACTAATTTCGGGGCCCTCCAAATAGAGGAGGTGCTGCCGGATTTTTGTTAAAAATATTAAGCACTAATACACTATTACATTCTCCATGAACTTGATGGTGTTTATATGTTGAAAGAAAGTATGTTAGAAGCCCTGATTCATGCTAAGGATAGAAAAGAATACAACTCGTATGAATGAGAATTTCATATCTTCGTATTCTCTTATCGATCGCTTATAGACTCTGGTTGAACGTATATGTTATTTAGAAAAGAATATGATTTCTGCATCCGTATAAATAGATGTGAAGTATTTTGAAACTGAAAGTTTCAATCCATCTATTAGATTCCGATTCTGACGCTGCGTGGCTTAAACGGGAGAATCGTGGATTTACGCTCTAGCCGTGTAGGCTCTCTCGCGACGGAGGTTTGTGAGTATTCCTTCCTCCTACCCCACTTTGATTTTTTGTACTCTTATTCCTCGAGAGGTTCCCAACATATACTTGAGATGGTTTTCCTCATATGTGTTTGTTTTATATCTCGAGGGGATTGTTGTTATCATTCTTCTTCTTATGCGTATTTGAGTAGAGTTTACTTCTTAAATACGTATTGACTCCCGATCTCGATGAGATCACCGACCATTGTATATTCTGGATGTAGCTGCCTTGGATATATATATATATATTTATACCTGTTGTTAGGTAGTAGTACTATCAATCTCCTACTTTCAGGCATGATACATCGGACGGAGACCCTGGCAGAGGGTGTATAATATCCGCCATCGTGCCCCTACAGAGGGCGATAATATCCGCCACGCAGCACTTGATGCTCTATCGGACCGGAGACCTCGCAGAGGGTGTATAATATCTCGGCCATTTGGCACAAATGAGAGCGGCATTATCTCGACCATGTACACATGTATGCTATAGCTTAGTCCGGCTTAGGTCAAGACGATACCGATGGTGTCGTAGATGTCGTGAGACATCATAGTATCACATATGCCAGAGATTGAGTACATCTGTGGATTTATCCGCATTCCAACTACTTATTGATTATTTGTGATTGTGTTTCACTTGCTTATTTGCTCTTGGCTTACTTTATTCCGTTCCTTGTTTATGGCCTTCGCCTATTTTTATTGTTTATGCGACCCTACTGGGCCTATTCTTTAGGCTCATGCACATGATTCATGTATTACTCAGGTTCGGACGAGGAGGAGTAGGATCGAGCTTAGGCGGGGAAAATACCGAGTTGCTGACTCGGCTACTTCTATTTGTCTTGAGGTCTGCGTACCTCTTTAATTCTGTGTGAGACTTGTAATTTAGATTTCTTTGTTGTATGGATTTCTAGGGGTGGTAGATTTGGATCCTAGTCTTGGGTTGTGTAAACCCGATATTGTACTATATGGAGTTGTACGAACTCCCTTCATGTTTTAGCTATGATTCCGCTGTTATTATTAACAATGAATACTTATTGTATAAGAGTTCTTGTGGCCTTGCGCCTGAATGGGGACTAGTCCCTGTTTGGGTGCGGCCGGTTGTCTACGTGCCTGGGCCGTGGTTCGGGGCGTGACAATTATTATGGTATCAGAGCGGTACAATCCAAGTCACCTTAGTTATCTCAGCAACTTAGGAGTTGAGTCTTTATTTTTGTTGAGAGAGTGGGTTGGGCAGTGTATTGACAACTGGAACTTTTCTATCTTGCAGAAGTCATGCCTCCGAGACGAGGGTGGCCAAGCAAGCGGGCAGTGATCCCACCTCCGAAGCCTATGCAATCAAGGTGAGGAAGTTCCGGTTTAGATAATGAGGTTCCGCAGCGCCGCCCCGAGATTGGTGCCTCGAGACCTGCAGATGCACCCCATATGTGGGTCACTGCTATCCCACCGGAGGCTACCCCAGCTACCCCGGTTATCCCGGCTACCCCGGCTACCCCGCATGAGGATACCCCAGTTTTCCAGTAGGGGGATATCCCACCGAAATGGGTGGGTACCTCGCCCGTCTCTTGGAGCGTATCCCCGTCCCGCCAGAGGACACCACCGTCCTGCGCAGGGCCTATCCGTATCCGGCCGCGATGTCGGGCTGAGTACGTGAGATGGCGAGGATGATCGCGTGACCGGGCCATGAAAGCAGCCAGAAGAATGGGTGAGCAAATGGCGGCGGCGATAGCGGCAAAGCAGAGTGGCGTATTCCACCTACACACTCCCCTGCGCAGCCTCACGGAAGGCGAGTGCTAATCACCGGTGCCGGTGGTAGTAGTTCTCTCAGCGTAGTTTCGAGGCATGGACCCCCACCCTTTGAGGGAGGCACTGCACGCGGCGTAGCAGCCGGTGGATAGATGAGATTGAGGCTACCTTCCGTGCTATGCGAGCCGTGAAGAAGACATGGTGAGACTAGTCGCTACATCTTTGAAGGGCCGCCGAAGTTGGTACAAGACTCAAGTTAAGAACAGAGGTGAAAAAGGCTTTGAGTCTTGGAAAGTGTTCAGGACCGCCTTCTTCTCGACAAGTATTTTTCGGCCGAAAGGCAGCTTTGATGACTCAGCTAGCTTTTTGACCTTGCGGCCAGGGACTAGGACGGCCGGTGCAGTATGAGGCCGAAGTTTGAGCGGCTATCCGTGTTTGCCTCTACCCTTGTGGGTCGACACATTGTTCAAGGCCCGCCAATTTGTTAGTGGCACGAGGCCCAACCTCCGGCGTTAGTGACGCCATCTTTGAGATGTCCCTTCCACGAGTTGGTGGAGATAGCCAAGGACGCTGAGCTAGCCTGGCAGGAAACACAAGAGCCACGCAAATGAGAGCAGAGCAGTGACAAAGGAAAGAGCTCCAAGAAGAGTGAGCCTTCCGGGGGCAGCCTGCATGCCTCCCTATTAGTGAGCCTTGAGTCCCAGCCTTATAGCAGATCTTCTTCATCGTCCGGGTCCAGAGGCAGGGGATCGTCAGGGAGGAGCCCACGTCCTCATTGCACCCGTTGTGGGGGCTCACACACCAGAGAGCAGTGTTGGCACCAGGCAGATATGTGCTTCCGATGTGGTAGCACCGAGCATTACAGAGCCAGTTGCCCCCTCGAGCAGGCCGGGTCGCCAGGAGGAGATGGGTCCCAGACAGCACCAGACAGACCCCCACAGACACCTGGAGGTTCACGACAGCAGGCCACAGGAGACCGAGGTCAGAGAGGAGGATCCAGAGGCGGGAAGGGGAAAGGGAAAGCAGCAGGTTCCCCTTCTTCCTCTAGTCGACCAGTTGCTCAGGGTCGGGTTTACAACCTGACTCAGGAGGATGCCCGAGCCTCTCATGAGGTGGTTGCAGGTACTATTACTGTCTGCTCTTACTATGCTTGTACACTGTTTGATCCCGGGGCGACACATTCCTTCGTGTCTACTTCATTTGCCCGGAGAAATAACTTGTATGTAATTACACTACCCCACGACTTGTGCGTCGATACTCCGGTGGGAGCGACGAAGATCGTGGACAGATTGGCACCAAAGTGCTCAGTAGTGATCGAGGGTTACGAACTTACTGCCGATCTACATCTGATGGAGTTGCGAGACTACGACGTCATCCTCGGCATGGACTGGCTCTCCTCAGCATATGCAGTGCTAGACTGTAGAAGGAAGAGGGTGCACTTCCGATTTCCAGGCTACGAAGAATTCATCTTCAAAGGCAGCAAAAGCTATTCTATGGCTCGGGAGATATCTGCACTTCGGGCCAGGAAACTGATCAGCAGGGGATGTATCGGGTTCCTGGCGTCTATCTCAGAAGCAAAAGACGCTCAGTACACGGTGGAGCAAATTCCTGTTGTTCGTGACTTTCCGGATGTGTTTCCAGATGATTTGCCAGGACTACCCCCAGAGAGGGAAGTGGAATTCGGCATCGACCTGGCTCCAGGAACCGCGTCCATATCCAGAGCCCCATACAGAATGGCACCTGCCGAGCTGAAAGAGTTGAAGCAACAACTTGAAGAACTTCTGGATAAAGGTTTCATCCGGCCCAGCATGTCACCTTGGGGAGCCCCAGTATTATTTGTCAAGAAGAAAGACGGATCGATGAGACTGTGCATTGACTACCGGGAGCTCAACAAGGTGACGATCAAGAACAAGTATCCTCTACCGAGGATAGATGATCTGATGGACCAGCTTCAGGGAGCACAGGTGTTCTCCAAGATAGATTTGAGATCTGGGTACCATCAGGTGCGGATCCGAGGCGAGGACATACCGAAGAGTGCCTTTCGTACGAGGTATGGGCACTATGAGTTCCTAGTAATGCCGTTTGGGCTTACCAACGCCCCAGCGGTGTTCATGGATTTGATGAATCGGGTATTCGCATCGATACTTGATGCGGCTTGTAGTCGCCTTCTCATCGGCGACATCCCCATCTACCCAAGAGTAAAAAGCTGCGATGCTAAGCACTTGAGGCCGGTATCGAGGCCCCGAGATCGATCGAGTTATATGCTAAATTTTCCAAGTGTGACTTCCGTGTAAAGGTTGCTTTCTTGGGGCACGTCATCGCTGGAGACGGAAAGTCTCTGTGGACCCTAAGAAGATTGAAGCGGTAGTAGATTGGAGTAGACCGGCACCGCCGAGAGATCGTGGAGCTTCACAGGGGTTAGCCGGCTACTACAGAGATTTGTAGAGGGGTTTTCACGCCCGCATCACCCTTTGACCCTACTGACCCTAAGGGTACTCCTTTCATCTCGACGGAGGATCATGAAAGCGTAGTTTCATGGAACTCAAGAGTCGATTGGTGTTCAGACTGTCACTCGCCCCTGCCAGAGAGTGGGTGTGGATACGTGATCTATAGTGATGCTTGCAAGATAGGCTTGGGATGCGTACTCATGCAGAATGGGCGAGTCATTGCCTACGCTTCAAGGCAACTGAAGTCGCATGAGGAAAACTACCCCACACATGACTTGGAATTGGCAGCTGTAGTCTTTGCCTTGAAGATTTGGCGCCACTTTCTCTACGGTGTGCCATGTGAAGTGTATACAGATCATATAAGTCTGAAATACATATTCACGGCAAAGAGTGAACATGAGGCAAAGACGCTGGTTCGAAATGATCAAGGATTACGACCTCAACATCCACTACCACCCAGGCAAGGTTAATGTGGTGGCCGATGCATTAAGTAGAAAGGTCAACTATGGGACAACTGCAAACCTCACTGAACAAGAAAACCTTCTAGAAGAAATGAGGAGACTGGAGCTAGAGGTGATCGAGCCGAGCTCGGAGGTGAGCTTGGCTAGCTTGTGTATCCAGCCCAATTTATTGGAAAGGATCAAGGCGGTCCGATTCTGAGATCCCAATTATTGAAGCACCGGAGAAGATCCGTAGGGCATCCATATTGACCAATTAGGGTACATGAGGGATGGTACCACGAGACGCAGGAGATCGTGGTCTGCAGCCCACGCTCTCTGAGCTTAAGAGAGACATTTTAGAGGAGGCCCATTATTCTAGCTATACCCATCCACCACGGAGGCACGAAGATGTATGGGGCTAAAGACCACCTTCAGCGGGTCGATATGAAGCGGAGATAGCCGAAGTTTGTGGCCCATCATTGCCTTACCTCGCCAACGGGTGAAGGCAGAGCAGCACCGGCCACCGACTATTGCAACCCCTACCTATACCAGTGTGGAAGTGGGAACATATAGCGATGGATTTCGTGAGAGGCTTACCTCGTTCCAAAAAGGGGAATGAAGCCATTTGGGTGATCGTTGACCGACTGACTAAGTCGGCACACTTCTTGGCATTGAGACGTAAGATGAGCCTAGCGCCACTAGCCCAGTTATACATGAAAAAGATCGTTTGTCTACATGGTATACCGGTAACGATCATATCTGATCGAGACCCCAGATTTGTCTCGGAATTCTGGAGAGTCTACATGCAGCACTGGGTACCCGATTGACCTTTAGCACTGCCTCTCATCCTGAGACGGATGGTCAATCGGAGAGGACAATCCTGATATTAGAAGATATGCTGCGAGCGTGTACTCTTGACTTCACTGGCTCTTGGGATGAGCACTTGGCTAAGGCAGAGTTCGCCTACAACAACAGCTACCAGGAAAGCTTTCAGATGGCGCCCTACGAGGCTCTGTATGGGCGACCGTGCCGATCTCCTATATTTTGGAACGATGTGGGAGATCGCCTTTGAAAAAATGAGGTACGATGCGGACACCTTACTCCCCGTAAAATCATCTTTAGTGGGATTTTCTGGAGGAGTGGTACAACCAGAAGGAATGATCTCCTTACTAGTTACGGTAGGAAATTCGCCAAGATCATCAACAGTGACAACAAATTTTCTAGTTGTACGCAGTGCATCAAGTTACAATGTGATTCTTGGTAGGCCAACCCTCAACGCCTTTAAAGGCGTGAATTTCTACTTATCATCTTCTCCTAAAATTTTCGACCGAGAGTGGCAGTGGAGAAGTAAGAGGGGATCAACCCTTGGCACGACAATGTTACGCCTCAACCCTCAAAGGAACAACTCAAAATAAAGGCAAAACAAGAGCTTCAGAGGCCATGTTGGTTAACAGAATAGCTGAACAAGAAGATAAAGAACTCCGACCAACCCCGGTTGAGGAATTGCTTATCATTCCTCTGGATACAACTAGATTGGAGCGTACCATGCGGATTGGTGCGGATTTGACAACAGTACAACAAAAGAACCTCATGGCAATACTAAGGACGAATTCTGATCTTTTTGCATGGTCCTCAAAGGACATGACGGGCGTAAAACGTGATGTCATTGAACACCACCTCAGCATAGATCAGTCGTTCAAACATGTTAAACAGAAAAGGAGAAATTCCGCCCCAGAAAGGCAGATGGCTGCATAAGAAGAAGTGTCAACCCTTTTGAAGGCAGGATTTATCCGAGAGGTGAACTATCCAGACTGGTTGGCTAATGTGGTTCTAGTCAAAAAGCCATCCGAGAAATGGAGAATGTGCGTGGATTTTACGGACCTAAATAAAGCTTGTCCGAAAGATTCATTTCCTCTACCTTCAATTGATGACTTGGTTGACTCTACGGCAGGGCATGAAATGCTAAGTTTCTTAGATGCCTTCTCAGGCTACAATCAAATCCGAATGGCCAAAGGCGACGAAGAAAAAACGACCTTTATTACTAGTAAGGGAACTTATCGCTATAAGGCTTAATGCTTGGTCTAAAAATGCCGTAGCTACTTTGCAAAGGCTCATAAGTCTGATTATTCAAAGAACAAATTGGTAGAAATGTCGAAGCCTATGTAGATGACATCTTGGTAAAGAGTCGAAAAACTGAAGATCATCTATCGGATTTACAGGAAGCCTTTCAGTCACTTCGGACTTACAATATGCGCCTAAATCCGAACAAGTGTGCATTTGGTGTCCGATCAGGAAAATTTCTAGGATTTATACTGACTCAAAGAGGAATAGAAGCAAATTTAGAAAAAATCAAAGCCATTCTTGACATGGGATCACCCAAAAGTGTTAAAGAAGTACAACGGCTTAATGGACGCCTAGCAGCCTCTAAGATTTATCTCTAAAGCCGAGAGAAAAACCTTCCACTCTTCCAAGCCTTCGTAAAAGCGCCAAAGATGGAGTGGACAAGAATGTGAAAAATCCTTCCAGGGGCTTAAAGATTATCTCCGATCACCCCAGTTGCTAGCCAAACAGCAAGCAGGAGAGGAGCTTTATATCTATTTAGTCGTTGCTCCTCGAGTGAGTCGGTCTTGGTTACATTTACGAGAATATAACGGAATTCAGAAGCCTGTCTATTATACAAGTAAGATCCTTAACGACGCTGAGTCAAGGTATCTGCCACTCGAAAAGCTAGCTTGCGCCCTTATCACATCCGCACGGAGATTGAGGCCTTATTTTCAAGCTCACAAAGTTATTGTGTTGACTGACCAACCCCTAAAACAAGTTCTTCATAAACCTGAAAATTCCAGACGCTTAGCCAAGTGGGTAATAGAACTGGGTGAGTTTGATCTAACTTATAAGCCACGAAAGGTGATCAAGGCTCAAGTACTAGCAGATTTCATTGCGGAATTAACCATTCCTATGAATGGAGATGTAATCCCGGCACAGGATCTAGAAGAAAGCTCTATTGCCCCATGGTCTTTATATGTCGACGGATCAAAGAATGTAAGAAAATCAGTGGGCAGGTTTCGCTCTCTATTCTCCCTCCAAGTGAAAAATTTCAATGCTCTTAAGTTCCAATTCGAAGCGACTAACAATGATGCCGAATATGAAGCCCTTATTGCATAGGTTACATTTGGCCCTGGGGCTCGAAATTCAAGATTCTACGTGTATATTCCGACTCATAACTAGTCGTTGGCCATACTCTGGGCTGTTTTGAAACAAAGGAGGAGAATATGGTCAAGTATCAGACAATAGTGAAGAGAATAGTTCCATACTTCACTCATTTCCAAATTGAAAAAATCCGTAGGGAACAAAATGAAGAGGCGGACGCTTTATCTAAGAAAGCCACCGCACCTAATGGGGATACAGAACTCTCTTTCAATCTACAGTACCTTCCAGCAAAAATTATTGAGGGGCTGGGGGAGAAGTACAAAGTTCAGAAGAAAAGTCATGTTGGATTAATTCCATCAGAAACTACCTGCAAGGTGGACCTGTATCATCCAACAAGACAGAAGCCAGACGGATTTCTTACAAAGACGCTCAGTACAATATGATTGGTGTACATCTGTATAAACGGTCCTATACACAACCTTTTGTGCGATGCTTACGCCCCACAGAAGCCATTTATATCCTTCAAGAAATTCATGAAGGCATTGGAGGAGATCATGTAGGAGGCAAGGCCTTGAGTTATAAAGTCCTTCGACAAGGCTATTATTGGCCAACCTTAACTCAAGATGCGGTGGCGTTCGCTCGAAAATGTGATGCCTGCCAACGGCATTCCAAGATTCAAGAACGACCGCCAACACTGCTTACGCCAATTATTGGTCCTCGACCGTTTGCTATTTGGGGAATTGATCTTCTAGGGTCATTTCCTACTTCGACTCGACAAATGAAATTTTTGATAGTTGCTATCGATTATTTTACTAAATGGGTAGAAGTTGAGCCCTTGGCCAAGATCATGGAGAAGGCTTGTCAAGGATTCTTATGGCGAACTGTGATATGCCGATTCGGAATTCCGGTTGCCTTCATTACTAAAAATGGGCGACAATTTGATAACAAGGCCTTCAAAAGTTTTTGTTCCAAGCACGGAATTAAATCCAGACTAACTTCTGTGACGCATCCCCAAGCCAACGGCTAAGTAGAAGTAACGAATCACACCTTGCTCCAAGCTCTTAAAACCCGGGTGTCCAAAAATGGAACTAACTGGGTTGAGGAAATTCCGAGCGCTCTTTGGGTTTATCGAACAACTACAACGACCCCCACAGGGGAAACTTCATTCTCTCTCACTTATGCGGCAGAAGCAGTCATCCTTGCAGAAATAGGAATGTCTACTTTATGGACACAACAAACTTTTTCATCAGAAGAAAATGAGAAGAATCTCTGAGCGGAACTTGACCTACTTGAAGAGCGAAGAGGAGTTGCAGAAGCAAAGGCAGCAATCTATCGCCAAAGTGTAAAAAGGTTCTATGACACAAGGGTAAAAAGGGTCTTCTTCCAAATCGGGCGATCCGGTCTTAAGAGAAAAATGAATTCGTGGAAACAAAAGCCGAACGGGGAAGCTAACTCCCTAACGGGAAGGCCCTTACGCCATATGTAAGATTGTCCGAGCGGACACTTATTATCTAGTCAATATGGAAGGAAAAACGCTCAAGCGTCCATTTCATGCTGAACACCTGCGACGCTACTATTAATGAATTCTGTAGCAGTCTCCTAAATGTTTCATGAAATAAAACCTAAATTTACATTGCTGAAATTCCAAATGAAGATGAGGTGAAAAACCCATCCCTAAAAGATGAGACAAAAGAAAATCCCTCGTCCCTATAAGATGAGGCCGAAAAAATTATCCTACAAGGATAAGAGATAATTCTCATCCAGAGCATGGGACAAAAATCCCGATTGAAATATGAGGCAACAATCTCATTCACAAAGACAAGGATCTTATTTAGCAAATCAAAGTCCCACGATTGGACTCAGAAGAGAAGAACTTGGCATGAAGCTTAACTTACAAGCCAAATGGAAAAAGAAGGAGGACTTTGCGAAGGATTTCTTAAATGGTTAAAAGTAACCATGACTCAAAAAAAAATCTCCACAAAAATAAAGGTTTGTATTTCATTTCCATCAATAGAAGTTACATTCAAAACACTTGGATAGTCACAAAAACATCTCATAAAAAACCCTAAGTACTAGGACCTTCTATATCTTTACTTAAAGAAGGATCCTGATATTCAACTGCTTCTTGGGAAGTTTGAGTCGGAATTTCAGATGATGGGGATGGGGCCGCTGGAGCCTTTATAATTTGATGCTCCTTCAGTTCCGTAAACTTTTTTAAAACTCCCATAAGCCCCATCGATAAAACTTCCACAAGAGGAACATGGTGACCCACCTGTTGCACTAATGAATATACTCATGTGGCCCCTCTTCACTTTCAGCGCCCTAAGCCGAAAGTGACCTCCTTCTCCAACTTGTCCGGCTCGCTCACTTAAATCTTTCATTTCTTAAGTAGTCGGATTTCTAAACCCGATAAATCCCTATCAAACACGAGAATATACAGTAGGTCCACTCACCTGAAGTCCTAAGCAAGTCAAGTCTGACTCGGACCTCACGAAGTTCCCAACTTGGTCTTTCCTTTTCCTAGAAATCATAATTATAGCTAAGTAAATACTAATTCAAGGTATAACAACTCTTATCTAACAATTTCTCCCCTAATCATTCATGGGCCCTAACCCAACTAAATAAAAGCCCATTACTAAAGCACATACTTCTTACACATTTAACATTCACAACCAAAGCAGAGAAGTACGAGACTCTAACTCCATACTTCCTTTAGATAGCCTAGTTACCAGCTACCATCACAATTTTACTATCAAATCATAGTCAGAAACTGAATCATCTTTGGTTCTCTTCTTTAAGTCAGGGTCATTAGTTCACCCTTTCATTATAACCTCTAAAAATTATGTATAAAGTTCGACCATTAAAGCTCATCCCCACAACATGAAAGCACCAATCATGCTCTTATTAAATCCCTTCATCAAATACTGTCACTAATTGACAACGAGAAAATCCTCCCTAACAAACAAATGTACTAAACAAAGAATTCATGGCTTAAACCCCCAACAACCTCACAAGAAATTCATTAAACATCTGCTGACCATACATAAGCTTCCAAAAACAATACATCTCATTGAACCATTGGATCACAATTCGATACATTCATACATCCAAAACACTTCATCAGCCACCACAACTACAGCACCTCCTCTTATTCCAAATGGTCAAAACTGAATACACATGTCCACCCTGCTGTTCTTCAGTTAAAGGTATACTCAACAACAACAACAACAACCAACTCAATAACCATAAGAACAATAACAGTAACACAGAGTTCTCAATACACCACCAAAGCATCATCAAAAGTTCTGAACATTCAATCCTGATTACACCCTTTTTTTTAACTAATTCTATACTTAACTTCCTCATGACCTCTGCCTCTCTGGAACAATACAACAACAGGAACAGAAATGCCATAGTAATCCTAAAACATAATACGATGATCTACAAGCCAAAATACAAATACGCAGAATTCTGGCTGCCCTGTGCGGTTGGAAAGAATAAGTCGTAACTTTTGAAGCGTAAGTCCAAATTCTCTAATTTAAATCTCATTAGAAAGAAGACCTCGAGATCTTTCCAACGGCGAATTACACACCCAAATGGAGTAGTGAGCAGGGAGCAGCAGCCCCTCGAAATGGACAGAATTCTGCAGGACAGAATTCTGCAAGACTATCTACAAATCATCGCCTAAATCCTCACCCACACCTGTGTTAAACCTTGTCTCAAACACTTGAAAAGCATAAAATGGAATTTCACACACTCCTTGAGTTCATAGACTCCTGGGTATCTACTCACACATGGTTCAGCAACAACAACAGTAACAATGTCAACCAAAACATCTCATAGAATCATTTCATTGAACACCTATTATGCATCTAAAAACCTTATAACAACATTATCCCTTTAATCCCTGAATTCCCGATTGATTACAAAACATAGCATAACAACAACAATCAACAGCAACTACAACATGGACACAACACCTTCTCCTTTGCCCAATTATCACAACTTAATACAACAACCAAATAAACTTCATATCAGTGTACTGGCCAACCTGAGAGTTCACCAATCCGTTCAATTGCTCGCCTTGGACTTTGGCCGGACCGATGTATTTGGCCGGAGCTGCTCACCGCTGTGTAAGAACAGAAGAGCAAGGCACTGACCACAATTGCAGTGAAGGTTGGAGCACCAAGGAGTTGGCCGAAGCTGCTATGAAGGCAACGGCGGAGGGCTGGGACACAGGCGGTGATCGGAGATACTTGAAAGTGATTACCTTTCCCCCTTTTTCCATTGATTCATCCTCGACCAAGGAGCTCCGTGGCAGCCCCTCCTTCACACCTGCATGCATGATGACAGCTTCTGCTCGAGCCACCAACGAACAGCAGCAGCTTCCCCCCTTTTTTACAAACCTCTCCCTGTCATACCGGAGAAGGATAGCTCCATCTCCTCTGTTTCTTATTCCCCTCTTCTCCTCTAACACTAACTCAATCCTCTTCACACTAACACACTTCACAACACCCTTTTACTAGGCCCGGCCCATGAGAGAGAAAAAATCCAAAGCCCAACTAAATCTATTAGACCTTACCATCATTTAACCAATTGTCACACCCCTAACTTTTCATTCCAAATACCCATTACATTGTCACTTGTTCTCTATTAACCTTAACAATTCCAAACCTAGGCACATTAAAAGATTAATCGTCACACCTTGCTTAGTAACTTAAACTACTTTGATAAAATATTGCACAAGGTATTTATGTCTAACTCCCTTACTTAAATTATTAAACACTAATATTTATTTCATATGTATCTAGTACTTTATACTATTCGCTAAGAAAAAAAAACCTGGGCGTTACATAGGAGCCTTCTGTCTGGAAGCTAGGTCTTCCTTTAGCGCGTAACGCTCCCCTTTAACTTCCTCCAGCTCAGTCTGAACGGCAGTAAGATCAACAATCTTCAACTTTAACAACCATCGGGCTTCAGCTCGCTCGGCTTGAGCTGATTTAAGTTCCTCTTTCAAACTATTGGATTCATCTTGTAATTTCTTGATGTTCCCTTCAGCAGCACGAAGAGAGCCCTCAGAATTAACAAGCTTGGCCGCTAAATCATTCTTCTCTTTCTCCATAGCAGCCAACTGTTGAAACCTCTCTACCTTATCTTGCTCATGGGCGCGAATAACAACAAGCTGTTTCTTCTCTTTTTCCTCTAATACTGCCACCCTAGAGCTTAGTTGGGCAACCTCTGCCCTACTCGCCTCCATCTTTGTCAAGTCTTCTTGACAAAGATTGCTAACTCGGTCCGCCCATTGAGCAGTCTATAGAAATAAAAAATAAATTATAGGCGATAATAATGAACAAGGGAGTAAAAGAAGTACAAGTATAGTTTTTACCATCATAGCCGAACGGAAAAGCTGGCGAGTAGCCTCTTCCCTTCCAGCCTCTCGAAGTTTAGTAGAGAGCTGTTCAGGCCTCATGGCCATCAAAACATTCCTCACGGACGCGGCATCCCGAAAAGGGATATCCTCTGAAGGCAATTCCTTCCGTTGAGTTGCCGGTCCTTTGAGAACCAAATCTACTTCCCTTAGCTTGTCCAGAAGAACCGCTTCTCCTGCCTCCACCTATAAAATAAAACTAAGTCAAAAATTCTTAATGGAACAATATATAACCTTAAGAAGTATACCCTCACCTCCCTAAGGAGGATATCCTCTGGCCGACTAGGAGAGAGGCCCTCTGGAATTGGAGCTAAAGCCGGGAGAATCCCTTGATGAGGTGAATTCGCCTGTTCTCCCATAATTCCCGGACCTCACGTGTCCTCGGAATTCTTTCTCTTCGTCCTCCTCTCCTAGGAGGACCCTACGACGGGGTCACCTTTAACCCTCTTCTTCGGAGGATCGACGTCTTGTCTCCTCCACTTCTTTTTTCTTCTTTGGAAGTATCAGCACCTTTGCTGGACTCTACTTCCTTCTTTTTTCGCCCACGAGGCAAGGGCGGATGAACTTCATTCTCGAGAGAGGCCAAGATGCCCCTAGCAAGATCCAAATCATCATCCATCGGATTTCCTACAAGGATAAATTCTGAAGCATGTTAGATATCATGACTCAAGACTAAACTAAGTTAGATGCATAAATAAACCCTACCAGTAGCTACTATTAAACGACACCTAAGGAGATCTTCCTTTGTCAACCATATTGTAAACCCCAAAAATCCCCGCCATTGATTTAAAAAGAACTTCCTCTTCTTTTGTCATCTCCTCACAAGCAATATCCGTTCGGGGAACCTCCGGCTTAGTTCGGACATCCCACTCGGATTTACTTTTGACAAACAAAAACTTACTCTTCCATCATTTAATGGAAGTAAGGACTTTACCTAGAAACTTCCTCCTTAACGAAATAGAAGTAATACCACCAAGATTAGACTCTAGGTGTAGACTGAATAACATACGGAACCAACGAACAGTCGGATTTACCCCATAATTATTAGAAACAATAACAAAGCCGTTGAGCAATCTCCAAGAATTCGGAGTTAATTGCGAAGGACACAAACGATATTCTTCTAAAATAGCCTTGGCAAAATTAGAAAAAAGAATCCTAAGACTACCCAAACAAATAAGATCTTGGTAGATGGTCGCCTCCCCTCCCTAGGAGAACTTGCCCTCTCCCCAGAACATGGAACCCTAACCTCAAACAAAGAACGATCTATTTCATACTTACCTACCAAACTATTAACATCCATCTGCTCAAGGAGGCTTACGAAGGTGTCAGACCTTCTACCCATCGCTTTAGAAGCGGGATGAATCCTCAAACCCTGGACCGGAACATCCCCTGCACTGCCGAAATCGCAATGCATAATCTATGGGTTCGCATGTAGAAGGGATCAAAAGTGGTTGGGAAGTAGCAGATTCATGAGAAGAACTAGAGGCAGAAGATGCACTGGAATCACTAGCCATTACCTTAGAAGAAAAAGAGGTGAAAAAACACAGAAAATTTAAGAACAGAGCTCGCCGGAGAAGAAGAGAGTTTGAAGAAGGCACTATTTTGAAATAAACCTTCTCCGCCTTGTTATATGAAAGGGAGATGAACCCCTGGTCGTTAGATCCCAAAACTACATCCCGATCGGACCGTTGAACCAAAAGTCCCCAAATCCGGACCGCTCGGGGATGACCATCATTATTTCTCCTTAAACGATTCAAAATTCCATCTTAAACTTCAAAGCATACCAAACGAAGCATACCAAACGCCCGACACACATGGGTAGCCGCTACCATCATGATGTTGAAAAAAGCGCACATCACAAGCGATAAGGCCACCTTCTCCCCTTTAAATATGAAACAAAGGTGAAAACATGTGTCTCCCTGTGGAATAATAGGCTACTGCATACAATGTAAAAAATAGAGCTAATACTATAAAAGACAAAACACACATCCCAACATAGGATCACCAAATGATCATTCCTTGAAGAAATCAAAGAGTTTATAAACAAAACAACGAACTTTATTTATTCATGACAGAAACAGTTACATTAAACCCGAGCCATAACAAACACTATTATCCATCGGAATTTTCCTAGTTAATGGATCCAATGGATCCATCCGATGACTCGCTCGGACAAAATTCGGAAGAGATGCACGGAATTCCACAACCGTCGCTATCCTCGTCGTTACTAGGAAACCCCGGCTAAACGCGTGGGAGAAGATTAGGGTCCACTTCTTTGCGGCCGGAGTCACTTCCGAATATTTCAAATTCGAATCGTGTGCCCCCTGCATAGGTAATTACTAGAAGATCTCCCGCCTCAACATCGTGATCAACATGAAAGATCTCCCACCCATCCTCAAAACAGATCTCACCCGTGTCCTCATCAATAACCAGAAGAGACTGTCATATGCAACCATTCGGACTCACCAAGTGAACAACTCCAGTCCTCAATCCCTCTAGATGTTCATAAAAAGAAACTGGAATTCGCAAATGACGAGTGGAAAGAGTGAAAGTGAAAAACTTGAAAAAAGATAAGCGCTGAGGAAGAGCCATTGTACAAAGATAAGAACAAAATGGATAAGGAACACTATCCACACAAGCTCCTTAAATAGAAAAACCTATTTGACACTATAGGCGAAAACTCCGGAGAAAGATTCAGTGTATTCATACCTCAATTCAAAACAAATCTAAAAGACAACCACGAAAAATTGGCTAAAAGAAACAAGTGTCACGCCTATTAAAAAGCATAATAGCCTTACCATCCTAGAGACATATATCTACACCTATATAGACTTGCCAACTAAGGAAAATACTTGTTCTCGAACCAAGCTTAAAAGTGCGCCTAGCTCACTCCTCACTCAGATTTTTCGAACAAGTACACTTTGGGGGGGACTAATGTTACGGAAATATTTGGTAAAACACGTGTCACCTACCAAAATGGCCACGTGTTAAGCACGGGGACACATCCCTCTGGCCACGTGGCAATACCACCTAATATTAAATCTTCATATCGCTTTTTCTAGCTAAATTTCGCCGTGGTGAGAATGAGGCATTTGCTATCTTTCAACTATTCTCAGCTCTACAAACAAATCCAATCGGAATTAAGCAAACCCAAAACCTTCTTATCCGAAACCTAAGGTGCCATGGCCACATAATTTAGTATTTCACCGAACTATTTATTTAATGTGCCTTATGATTTTTCTTCTAGCACAATTGTTTGGAAGAATGAACGGGCTCTTACTATCGGCGCCCAATTGTATCCACTAGTCTAGGGAATAGATCTTGTGCGCAACGATGTTATGGACGTGTTCGTCATGATCTTGCTGGACGACTTGAAGAAGACACCTTCCTTATACAAGAAGCGTGGATCCATCACCAGGCCTTTTGCATTGCTACTGTCAAAATAACACCACACTACAAATGACACCCTCATACTTATGGCCGATGCAGTCAAATATTTCCATAATGTGGAAGTTGTTCTTATGCCCATCATTCTGAACAAGCATTTCCACCTCCTCGTCTTGGATAAAGAGACGAGAAAGTACATTCACTACTCATCTCTCAACAGTCCGACATATGACAGGGCTACTGAGGAAATGGTAAGTCAATCACTTTCATATTTCGTATTCTCCCCTTTGCACTCGCTTAATCGTTTTTGTTCTAAACGCAAAAGACTCTCTTCGAATTTGCACTTACTATCGAGCTAGTGGACTGCTGTGAAACAGACAAGTATGCGCTCTTCTATGACCGCGACTGCCCTCAACAAAAAGAGGACATTATCAACTGCCCCATATTCGTCATACGGTTCATGGAGCAAATATTGAATGGTGAGAAGCTTCGTCTGAATCGCTCTGAGGTTCCACCTCTATGGCTGGAGTATATCACGCCCATACTTGCGGACAGATTCAATCGAACATCTCCTCTGGGGAAACGGAAGCGACCAGCAACTAAAGAAGCATTGTCAAAAAATCTCTAGGTCTTTACAATCATATTCTAAGTGTTTAATATCAGGACTAATTGTTTACTATCTTGAGTAAGTCTTTACTATCATGTACTAAGTGTTTACTATCAGGACTAACTCTTTATTATTTTAACCAAATGCTTATAATCTCTGACTAAGTCTATACTATTTATACTAAGTGGTTACTATCTCATACCAAGTGCTTACTATACTGTACTAAGTGCTTACTATTTTTACCATGTGTTTACTATCCTATACCATGCAAATACATTCATGTAAATATTTTGTAAACATATATGCCATATTTTGTATTTGTCAAAACTGGTCACAATCACAGATATTTACATTCGACACCCAACTATGCATTACGCAATCTATGTGCTGAAAGTGCAAAAAAAATTCATCACAAGTAAACCTTATAGCGTAGACGGAGCAAATTAATCAGCTATTATTGCGTTGCAAGTCCTGCACTTGTGGCCAGTATTTTCGCAGCGGCTGCACCACAACTCTCTCACGTCTAAAGCCTGCGACTCAATTCTTTTCTGCCTCAGCCACCCAGGCCGTGTCTTCGTAATAGGTGGGCGTAGCTGGAGGACGCGGGATATATCTGTCGGCTTATCATGGCCGGGGACTGGAAAAATATGGTATGCATATGCATTGCCGTATATTTGTACCATGAAGTAGCCATCCACGAAGCGATGTAGACTTGCCTCTGTAGTCACGATTCCCGCACAAGCATGCGTATAAGGTATTCCATAGACTTCTCAACGCCTGCAAGAGCATGTCCTTGTCTACAAATTGACAGCGTAGCTGCACTAGTAGATAACTTTGAACTGCTTACCATCCGAACGGCCTACGCTGAGCAAGCGACTTGACTCAATAGTGTCCTCTAGCTTCCGATACATTGCTGGGCAAAGATGTGTTCTCCAGCGCCAGATATGCTCGCGCCAGGCATTCATCATATTCATGAGCTTGTATTTGCAAATAAAAAGAAATTGTAAAAGATAATCAAGCTTCCATAAAAGAGTAAAGTTTTAAGCAAGATAGTAAAGAGTTGTGCTGGATAATAAAGCTTTCCATTCAATAGTAAAGACTTAAGCTAGATAGTAAAGCTTTAGGCTTTATAGTAAAGAGTTATACGGGATACTAAAGCGTTCCACTAGATATTAAAGCTTTAAGCCCGATAGTAAAGAGTTCTAGGAGATACTAAAGAGTATCCCTAAATAGTAAAGCTTTTTTAGTCACAGGTGAATATTACCGTATTAAGTCGACAATTTCGGTGACCGGGAGGTGGTGCGCCTCCTTGATCCACGCGTTGAATAACTCAGTGATGTTCGAGTACATCTCATACCATCTTTGCCCCCTAAAGAAATAGTTCGACCAATGGGCGACATCACACTTCTGGATTAGCCAACGGTACGCTTGTGCCGATGCGGCCATAAGGTCGTACACCGCGTCATCAAATTCTTTAGCAGTACATGCGTATGCGATGCGGGTAAAGAGGGCCCAACACTCCTTCTTCAAGGCTTTCCCGAGACTAGTATTTCCCTTCACGAAGTTCGCCTCTAAGTGTCGCAAACAATAGGCGTGAGACGATGAAGGGAACACCCTTGCGATGGCATTAACGAGACTTTTTGATATGTTGGATACGAATGTAATACACTTTTCGTAATCATCATCTCCATATATTGTATCCCTGAGAGTCGTGAGGAACCAAGTCCAATTGTGTCGATTTCATTATCCACTATGGCGAATGCGACGTGGAAGAATCCCTCATTGTCGTCTTTGCCCGTCGCTCCTAACAAGATGCCACCATATTTTCCAAGCAAATGTGTTCCATCAATGAACAACAACAACCTTCAACCTAACTTTAAAATTTACACAAGCGTGCCAAACAATAAAAATCACGTTTGCATATCGCCGCCATCCATCACCAATTACGGTAGCGCTACCGGGATTTGTCTCAAACACCTTTTCTACGTACCATAACAACAAATCGTAGCTCTATACCTCACCCCCGTGGAGAATTCTTCTGGCAACCTCTTTTCCCATCCATGCTTGCTTGTACAGAAGACTTACTCCGTGCTCTCGCAAAATATCTCGTTGAATGTGGATGACTCGATACAAGGTACGATCCTTGAGCTTCTGGATCACCAAATCACAAACCCATTTTTTGGATGCCTTCGGGTGGGAACTCGTCCCGATACTACCACCACACACATGTGTGGGCTGCACTGTCTTTATTCTAAAGGTGTGCAGATTTCCCTCTAGAGAAGCATGGATCCTCCAATCGCAAACTGCCTTGGCACATTTGGCCGTCACTCTTTCTCTGTCATTTTTAATGAAGGTAAAGTCAAATTTCCTTTTGATAACAAAGTCACAGAGGGCATCCTTGAAGTGTTCCACGTTCTGAAATCGTTCGCCGACTCTGAGCACTACAATCTCGGGAGTTTGAGAAGAACCCACAATGTTTAAGGACATGCTCTCGGCTAGAGGATCCCTGATGATTGAAAAAAGATTCTTTTAAGTGAGACAATACTAAACAGAACAACGTAATACTAAGCGAATACGAATGATGTTAAATACTTACTGTAGATAATAAAGAGATAAGAGCAATACTAAAGCCTTACGGTCGATAATAAAGAGATAAAAAAATACTAAAGACTTTTAGTCTATAGTAAAGTGATAAGAGCAATACCAAAGAGTAAAAGAAAATCGTAAATGCTTACATGTTTGTAATACATAGTTTCAGAAAATAACAAGCACATACTAAAGGCTTACATTGACAGAAGACAAAGATAGTAAATTACGTTAAAGGTCGAGCATGGTAAATTACGTCGGCAATGGTCACTTCATCTGTGGAACGAGTGAAAAATGTTGCACATATGCACAAAGTCCATAGAATTCTGAATGGGACAAGTTATTCTATGTTCGTCTGGTGCGATATAACTCACTCTTATGCTAGAGGGGTCAAGGTCCCACTGTTCACATATATCATCCATTACTGGCTCCCAACAAGTGAGCACTGTGAGTTCCAAGACTAGACCTTCTCCCCCAAAAATGGTTTCCTTCGAAATCCTGCAATAAGAACGCCGTTGAAAAAACAAAATAATTATACAACGCAAGCCATGAAAAAACAATGGGAAAGTGGAACTACCTTTGCTGTTTGTCTTTGTAAGACTCTCCCACCCAGCTTGTTGCCGCCCCGGACTCACTTACGTGGTAACTTCTCTACAATACTAAACGCACAACACAATCGCTCTGCAAAATAATAAAGGAAGGAGACGAAAAGAAGGAGAAGAAAAGGAGGAATTCTTTCTTTCGCAAACTGGAAGTACACAATATGGATTGAATGACAAAAGGCTGCTGTCGGCTCCTTGTCTTTTCAAAAAAAAGGTGGATTTTGAGTGAGAATGGAAGGGTATTTTTGGGTTTCAATCGAAAGGTAACGTGTAAAGGTCACGGCAAGGACTTCAAAGTAATTAATTTAAAAAGGGAGGACTGAAAAGTTTAATTTTTTGTCAGAGGGACTAGAAAGTCAAAAAGTAAATAGTCAGAGACTATACAGTAATTTTTCCAAAATGAAAATAAAAAGTTAGTAAAAGTGACAAAGGAGACATAAGGTGAGCTTTTGAACTACATCACGTGCTTTGCCTAACTTATATCCCTTATATATATAGATATATATATATATATATATATATATATATATATATATATATGGGACTGTTAGTATCCGGCCGACCGTACTTGCAGTCGGCCCATACTAACACCCCCTCAAAAAAAAAATTAAAACCTAACAAACCCAACAACCCGCTGCACGTTGTAGTCAGCTGGATACTATCAAAATCCTATATATATATATATATATATATATATATATATAGCAATTTGATAAGGTGGTAAATAATAGGAAGAATTATTTCCATATTAATTAGTTAATTCTGTTGATTTAATACTGATTTAAAACATTTTAACAAAATAATGATAAATACTCTATAGAAAAAATAGTTCCATAATAAACAAGAAAATGTAACATCTCAAGTCAAAGAGACTTTATCGATTATAAACTAATTTAAAAGGAAATATCCTTAATTATCCTCCAACTTTGGCAATCAAAATGGGAAAAAATTGAACTTAAAAGCAAATGGCAATTCATTATGAGTAAACTTTTGAATAATTGATTCAAAATCCATGCACATGCTCAATGAATCAATGCATACAATTCCTCATCAAGCCTCATCCTATCACTAGTAATACATAGTAAATATATATAAAAATTAGATATTTTATTTTTTATAATGTTTTTAGATTTATATTGATTTATTTATATATTTTAGAAAAAATTAGATATGTATATATAATTTTTAAATTTATATGTACATATATACATGTATTCTGAGGATAAGATAATTTTTAAATTATATATACATATCTAGAAATTGTTTAAAATATATAGATAAATAAATATAAATCTAAAAACATTATAAAAAAATATAATATCTAATTTTTTATATATATTTACTATGTATTAGTAGTGATACCCTATATATATATTAATGCAATAGTTAGTTTCAATTCGTCTGATGATCAACACCGACCAAAATCAACGGTTACAATTTTGTAATTATGGGTGATGTTAACCGTGGTTGAAATGAACGTCTGGGAGCCTCTTTATTCCTCCAAAGGTCTTTGATATGGTGATTCTGCGCAGAAAACAAGACTGAGTGCAGCGAGACTTGTGCCCTGAGATGACTCTAGCACCCAAGTTATTTAGGGGTCTTGTCTCAAAGAAAAATCTCCAAAGAGGGTGGATAAGAAAGAGCTCGATGTTTCAGATACCTTTTCTATTCGTTTTCCCTCCTTCTGTCATTCTATTATCTTCTTTGACTTCTCCAATCCCTTTTTTACCCAAGAGAGATGTCTGAACTAGGAACTTGTGCTCTTTATATGGACATTCGCAATTTGTTTATTTGAAGTTTGGTTTGTGATAAATAGGTGAATTCATGATAAATCAAGTTATCAAATCAACTCTTTTTTAAGTAGAATTTCAATAACTAAAGGGTAAATTACATCCATGGCCACCAAAGTACTTGAAGTATAATGCTATGGCCACAAAACAATTTTTCATATCAGAAAACCAATAAAACTCTGCTCTAGCCGCAAGTAAACCCAAAATGGGCCTTTTTGATGGAATCTCTGGTGAGCCTACACACGTTTAATGCAAAGTATTACTCTTCTGATGGTACACCTTTTTCGGATCCTACTTTATATCCTTCTATTGTTGGGAGCTTGGTATATCTTACTTTTACTCATCCAGATATTACATATGTTGTTCATATTGTTAGTCAGTTTGTAGCTTCTCCCACTACAGTTCATTGGGCAGTTGTTCTTTGTATTTTGCGGTATCTTCAAGGTACAACCTTTCAAAGCCTTCTACTTTGGTCCACCGCTTCCTTGAAGTTTCGTGCCTACTCCGATGCTGATCATAGCAGTGATCCTACAGATCGCAAGTCTATTACTGGTTTCTGTATTTTCTGGGTGATTCTGTTATTTCTTGGAAAAGCAAGAAACAATCTATTGTTTCTTAATCTTCAACTGAAGCGGAATATCGTGCTATGGTATCTACTACCAAAGAGATTGTTTGGTTACGTTGGTTACTTGCGGATATGGGAGTATTTCTTTCTCATCCCAGTCCTATGTATTGTGACAACAAGAGTGCTATTCAGATTGCTCACAGCTCAGTTTTTCATGAACGAACCAAGCATATTGAGATCGATTGCCACCTTACACGTCATCATCTCAAGCATGGCACCATCACCTTGCCCTTTGTTTCTTCTTCTTCGCAGATTGCAGATTTCTTTACCAAGTCACATCCTATTTTTCGCTTTCGTTTTTTAGTTGGCAAACTCTCGATGCTTGTAGCTGCCGCATCGTGAGTTTGAGGATAGGGGGGGGTTGACATATTTAGGGATTTATTATGGTTTTATTATTTTGTTTTATTAGGGGTACAACAGTTTTTCAGTTTTCTTTATTTTAGCCTATATATAGTTCCTTTGTATTTAGGATTTCTGTTGTACTTTGTTTTCGAATTGCATTATTGTAAAATCTAAGGATTTTATGGAGTAAATTTATTCTTGTTTTAGTCACTTAAAAGGAAGGTTCCCAAACTCGGATTTGTTTGGATATTTTGAAAAATTAAAGTATATTAATTGCTCTTTAAACAATTAGTTGATTAAGATAAGAATTGGGTTCAAAAATTCTCTTTAATTAATTTCTTAATTAAGAAAAATTCCCTAGCCTTCGAAGTGGTTGACTTAGGTGGTTTAAGTTGTTTAAATTAAGTGTAAAAAGGGGAATTAAAATAAATAAAACCCTAATTAGGGTTAGTTTGGGTCGTTAGGGACCTAGTTATAGTTCCCAAAAGTGTTGAGGACCTGATTGAAATTGTCCTCTCTCACAAGAGGGGGACTTAAGTGTAACCTAACAACGTTTAGGGACTTCTGGATAATTTTCCAGATCAAAACCCTTATACAAATGGTTCAACAGTCAGGATTAAAAGATCATGAGTTAGGATCGATGGCGATACATTATAAAGGCAATCGTGAGGCTACATGGCAAGCCTATGGTAGACCCATCTGAATGTATGCTGGATCCGAGGCACCAAGGGAGAGGGCGATGAGAGTGACCTCACGGTGCAAGTTGACGAGGACCGCTCATCTTGAGATGGACTCAAGATTGAGAGAGGATGGGTTAATCTGGCAGTTGATCACGATGTAATCGTAGCCGTTCGTTCAAGTTGAAACCATGATACGAAGCAACTGGATGATTATCTAGCCGTTGTATTTGATCTAAGGATCTTCACCATTCATCCACGAGAGCTCATCCGGAGGCAAGGTCGCCTCTCTCAGCAACGGTCGCGCCCTTTTAGGAAACGGCAGCCTGCGCCGCCGCTTGTCCCTCCCCCTTCTCCAGCCATTGCGGGCGAGAAGGCAAGCGATCACCCATTCTTCCGTTTCCCTTAAGCTCTATAAGACCAGCCCCGTCATTGAGCAAAGGGGAAGAAGACACACTCCGAGAACACGAAGCTTGTCGGAGAGGATGATCGGAGAAGAGGATTTTCGCTTCGGAGGGACAATCTCCGCCCTTTTCGCCACCAGGAGTTCGGAACCAAGGTAACAAGGCTTTCCCTGTTAAAATTTTTAGAATATGTACACGAATTGATGCCGATTCGAGCTCGCTGGAGAGGAGGGTTTGGCCGGTGGTTGCCGGGCCCCGAGGAAGGGAACTGATGGTCGTCGGTGGGTACCAAGGAGATGCCCCGGCCGAGACAAAGCTTGGAGCATGGAGCTCCGGCGGAGAAAGGTCCACAGACAGGAGCTGGGCTTTTCCGGCAGTCTTCTCCGGCGAGGCACGGCCGGGAGAGAAAGAGGGAAAAAAAAGTTAATTAATCATTTTAATTAATTATTTTAATCACAGGTTAGTGTTAATTAATCAACCGGATTAGTTTAATGATTTTAATAAACTGTGACAATTAATCAGGTATTGATTAATTAAATGACATAGTTTGGTTTGTTTAAGTGTGACATTATTTTTATTTGATTAATCAAGTATAGTGTAGTTAGGATAATCAATTTAATCGTTTAATTGTAAGATTACTGAATTAAATTGGGTGAGACTAAACTAGGTTGATTAATTAGTAGGATTAATCGTCTTGATGGGTTGGGCTTAACTAAAAGGTTGAGTTTGATCAATTAACTATTTGAACCAATTAGAAATTGAGACAAGTTGATTTGGGATAACCAAATGGGCTGAGATCAAGTCTATCTAAACCGGTTTGAATTAGGTTCACAATAAAATTAATTGGTCAATTAAAAATGGTTTTGGGCTAAGTGGTTAAGTTTATTCGATTCGATTATTAACTTGATTTAAGTAATGGGCTAAGTTTTGATGGTTGAGTTCAATCAAGTCAATGAATTGAATAAATAAAAAGGACCAAGGTTTAGACCTAAGTTGGAGATAGTCGATTTAATCAATTTGGTGATGAATTTGAATTCTGAATATAAGTAGAGTTGGCTAGATGAGCCAACTCAAGGATGGGCATTATTTTAGGTGGATCAAATTGGTCAAACCCAAATGATTTATTTTCTATCCATGGTGGTTTTGAGAAGAGTAATGGAATATGAAAATTGCCATGGGGGTTATAAAGTTGAAAGGTTGGAATTATTTGGATGTTGTCTCGGGGTTTATGAGGGAGGTTTAGAATGGGAAGGGTTATAGAAGTTACACTTGTAAGGCCTATATATGGCATGTAAAGGTCCATGATGAAGTTGAAGATTAGTTAGATGCTCAGGATAGTAGAGATGATGATGATTGAATGGAAATAGTCTACAAAGGTGCAGAAATAGGCATGAGGTTCTGACTGTGTTGAGCATGCTCTGTGTTCATTGCCATTCCGACCATTTTCACTGTTGGATCGTGGGGATTTTTGGTGAGATTGTTCGTGACTCTTCATTCTTCATTTTGAATGGTGAGATTGTTTTTGGTGGCCGGGAGAGTATGGTTCTGGGGTGTGAAAGAGAACCTATCGCTGCTAGTTTCCTCCACCGACCAGTTTCATCATCTGCTTCAATCGGATAATCATTACTAGTCTGATCGAGCTAATTTTTGGTGAGCATGGTGAAGACTTGTCTTGCTCCAATCTGAATGGTGGAGATCTGGTTTGGACAGTCAGTTTGTCTTCAGTGTCTGTCGACATCTATACTCGGTGAGTTTCTCTAAATTCCTGCGTCTCAGCTGTGTGTGGTGATAAATGTGAGGATTCATGTATGCATGCATGCATGGGTTATAAGGATAGATAGGGGACTGAATGAGTAAAGAATTGGTCCAAGGTTGGAGTTTGACCTCCATGGGTGGTTTCATGAATTGAATTTATATACATGATCATGAGAAGTGTAAAACCAATCTATCCCTATCTTTGAAGGTTCATGAAAGCATGGACATGTTAGAGCCTTAGCATGGGTTATAAATTTGGTGATTATTGTGGTTGTGTATGAAAGACAGCATGAAATAATGAGGATGTTATTCTCTGTGGGGTGGGTTTAATTTAGAGTAGAGCATGGGTGAATGCTTGTGAGAAGAGAGGCATGGGTTTGGTCTATTAAATAAAGACTAGATTATTAAGTTGCTAGGATTCTGGGATATGAATCAAAGGTAATAGAGGAGTGTATGCGAGTACATGTTTGGGTAGTGGTGGTGTTCTTATGAATTCTTGTGGTACTAGTTGATGCTAATATTTCATATTTTTAGTTCATATATAGATCGGATTCATTGGGTATGGATCTCAGTAATGTTATTCATGTCACTGATTTGGTAGGTGTGAAACTTGATAGTTGACGATCCGTGAAGGATGGAGAGAGGATTAGTGGATACTCTTGGCTACAAGGTAGTTGATTTAAGGGGCTAGTGGTTGTAATGGAGGGAAATGGGTTGTGTTCTTTTTATGAACTTCTAGAAATGCTTAAAGGATAACATGACTGTATTTAAGAGGATAGTTAAGGTGATTTGTTTGAGTGATCATCTGATTTCATAGTGTGGTAAATACTGGCAGTGAGGAGAGGTTTATTTGGGGAGTTTTGATAGATGATTGGTTCCAAAGAAATGTTAAAGTTGCATTAATTTAACTAATATTCATTAATGAAATATTGAGTTAAATTGGATTTTATTCAAGTGATTTGGTCAATCAATTTGGGACTTGGTCAAGTCTAGTTAATAAGATTTCTTTTGGTTAATCAACTTGGAGGTGTTAGATGAGGATAAATACTTTTGGGTTGTGTAGTTGGGCCTTTGGGCCGGTTGGATGAATTGGGGACAAGAGTGTTGTTTTGTTGAGTGTAATGTCTTGCTTCCCATTAAACCCAAGATGGTTGGTCGAATATAAGAGGTCGGGTTTAATTTTAGTTATGGTGAATTGATCCGCTTAGACTTGATTGAGTTGAGTTAATCGGTCTAAGTAACATGATTAATGTATTCTAAACCTAGTTTGGATTTTTGGTCAAATCTGGTTAATAAGGCTAAGGTAATCGAGTTGGGTGTGTGTATTGGGCCGGGCCCATTTAGTTTCACATGCATTGTAGAAGTTATGACTTTTAAACACTCGTGCGTTTATTGAGTATGGGTCTGTGATTACCAGATACTGACGTGGAGTTTTGAGCTTCATCGGGACAGATACGGAGCGTTTGATTGGATTGCGTTTTAAGGTAAGTGACTCTTGCCTAGGCTCCCACCCAAAAATGGGTTTCTTTGGTCTTGCTATTACCTGGTTTGGTATGTCCTTTATTGGTTTCGTGCTTATGCACATTGCTATGGTGCTTTGGTTATTTGTTGTTGAATCCCGGTATATATATGTTTTAGTTTGATGCTTCCATACTGATTGATTGGATGTTGTATGAGTTTGCTTTTGGATGCTCACTGAGCATGCCACCGTGGACCGGGACATTACTGTGAGACTCGTGGTCGGAGTGTTTAGGTTGGGTGGTATGCGTCTGGATGGATATGCGTACTCATAGAGCATAGTTCCACCTGTGTCCGACACTTGACCATCGAGGCGCGCGGCACTTGTGTTGGTCGGGTTGGTGTGTGTTGGTTGAGCTCATTCTTCAGCTCGGATCAGAGGAGCAGGTGAGCTCCGGTTTGAGAGAGAACGTTCGGGGACGGGACACCCTGACGTTCCGGTATTCCATGTAAGAGGGGTGATACTGCAGTTTGTCACACTTTGTCAGTAAGGATTGATACGCTGGCCATATCGACATGTGAGAGAGGTGACACTATCGAGGAGGAACAGGTTAGTCACTGGCGGCGAATGCTGTGTGTTGCTTACCGGGGGAGGTTTGTTGAGTTCTTTTCCAGAGCCGGAGGAGCTATTATGAGATTAGGGGTCCCTACCGTTTGTTAGGTCTTTGTGGTAGGTCCGAGACCCCTAGGCTCTGATGACACGGGGCGTTGTCCCCATTTGTTTGATGATGTGTTGATTGATATGTCTTTGGTCATATTTGATTCCTTATGGTCCCTGCAGGTACTTACTGAGCTTTCCCTACGAAAGCTCATGCACTTGTTTCTTTTTTTCAGGTCCTGAGGTACAGAAGAGTTGACCTCGAGGATTTGCGCGAAGGATCCGGCTTTGCTGAGGTTTAGAACCTCTTTTATTGTTTACTTTCTTTTGAGTGAGATATTGTAGGATTTTTTTTCCGAACATGTGTAGGGTATATGGACCCTTGGGATTATGTCATTTTATGAACTCTAAATTTTGTTTATATAATTTATGAAGTTTTAAGTTATCTGCTTGTTCTACTTAGGCCTTGTATCCGAGTAGGGCTTGTCTCTACTTGAATACGGCCGATCTGTGATGTTCCCGGGGTCCCAGGATTCGGGTCGAGGCGTTACAATTATGATACTTGAATAAATCCTAGCCTTCTTTTCTCTTTCTTCTCTTTCTTCTCTCTCTTTTGTTTTTTTTTGGTTTCTTTGGATTATTTCACATCACTGACACATAGCAAGTAATTGACATGTATGTGCCATGTCATTAACACATGTCGATATAATGTCATGTGCAATATGTCGATGGGTTGGTATCTTGTATATAAATCGTAGTGTTGATAATACAGGATCCAGTATCTAAAAGCCCTTGACTTTCTTTATATTTCTAGATATTGTTTGCATATGTAATTAGTTATATCCTTTTTTTTCTTGTAATAACATTCAAAAAGATATGCAGGTGCCGGACAATCTGCTTCATGCTGCTAGCAGTAACATAGAAACTCTCATATTTTGTTCCCAAACTCTGAGAAGCAAGGTAACCCTCAAGACTTGTGGGAAGTTTTCTGATAGTTGATTCTTGCTTATTTAGGTAATGTATGTTTAAGACTGCTTTGCTAATTATGAAAAGCTAAAAAAATGCTATCTTCTCATTTGCTTACAGTCTCCCATCCTTTTTTTTTTGGTCAAAGATTTTCTTGCTTTCTAAATTTAGTCATTACACCAATATGCAAGTAAATACAATGAAATGTTCCATGTTAACCCGGACACTGCTTTTCTTATTTTTTAATGCCATTTTCTTTTCTGTATATACCTCTTTAACATCAATTTCTGTAACAAACAATAGAGCAGTAATAGCAATAATTATCCTAATCTATAAGTCTCTTTTGATAGTTTAAGACCTTCATGAAATAGCTTGGACAAATGACTGATATTATACAAGATTTACATTTTTAATGTACTTTGAGCACATTAGTTTCTTAAATCCATCAGTTCTATATTTTTCTTAGTTTAATGAAATTATGATTAATCTAAAATTTAAAACTTAAAAAAAAGTATATTCCCGTCAAATCTAAGCACTTCTGCATAAGCATTTGTAAGCTATTGTTTGTCATAGTGGGCATCAAAGGTTCCTTTGCCCATTCATCAATAACCCAAAAACATAAATTTATTAGATGCTCATGCCAAGGGGAACCATATGGAAAACATCTTAGAACATGAAGAGAAACTCCTAAAAAATATTTGAAAATATCTTTTGAAGCTTTTTATTTAAAATAAAAACATAGAGAAAATTTTGGATAGTATTATCATAAATGGTTATAAATACATAAATAATTAAATAAGTAAACAGCATGAAGCCATTTGATGAATCATTGAATCAACAGTATTCTTCAGAAAGAACACAAAGCTCACATGAATAGTAGTTTATTTATACATGCTTATATTGTTAGGAATGAAGCTTCGTTCTTACCTTCTATGGTACCAATGTGGAAGAACTGTTCTTCTTCGAGCTGAACCATGGAGGCCCACCACTGTTTTTATTTATTTTTTAATTTATTGTTTACGTGGGAGTGTGTAAATTATTTTATTCTCTAAAATCTATTAATTAATCTTTTTTGATTTAAATCTGAACAACATGATTCTTTCCTGAGGATATCGCCTACAACGTGAAGCATGCTCAATGTTATTTATGGTCTCAATTTAGTTTTTTTTTTCTGAAAAAATATAAACAAACCACTTTTTATTTATAAATGTTCAATATGGTGGCTACCGGTGGTGCCGAACCCTCTTCGGCCCGGACAACCAACCTCCTGAAGTTGGAGTTGGGTTTCTTCGAACCCTCTTCACCACACATCCTAATCTATAAGTCTCTTTTTATAGTTTTGGAGATTCAAGAACATTGTTTTTCATTTTTTATTTTTCCATAGGATTTTGGTCCATTAATTCATGTTTTACAGTTTATGTAAAACATATAAATTTTGATTCATGTTGTGTATACTTTATTGGTAATTTGTTAGACGAAGAAGGACCTTATTCGTAATTTGTCAGACGAAGAAGGACCTTAGGAAAGTTTTCCCTCCCTCATAGATTGGACTAGAATAAGATTTTAAAACTTTTAGGGACTTCTGGTAAATGTTCCAGAATCAAGCTCGTATTCAATTGATTGAACGGCTGAGATTAGATCATCTCAGACCGCGCCTGATCGCTAGGCGATGTTACGACCTCAGAGAAGCCACGTGGGGAGTTGAGATTCAATCCATCAGATTGAGTGATGGATCCGAGGCACCAAGGAAGAGTGAGACAAGAGATAGGCCGCACGGTGCTACTCGATCTGGGCCACCCGTCCAATCTGTGAGCGAGATCCGAGGCTCAGGAACAAATCCTGGCCGTCAGTCCACGCAAAGAGGCGCCAGCTCGCATCGCCGCCCACCGCCACCTTCTTCGGCCGTTGCCGGTGAGAGGAAGGCCGTTGGGCAGGCGTTACGAACGGAACCGTCGCCTTTTGGTCTCCCTCGGCCTATAAAATGGGACCGGAGATGGAGCTCTTCACCAACGCAGCCGAGCGGAAGGAATTGGAGAAGGGCGACGCCGGCCACCGGAGGTCCTCGTCCGCGGCATCGGAGTTCGACTCTGTTTTTTTTTTTTGGAAGTTCGCCAGGTACGGTGAGTCCTTCTTACTTCGTTTTAAGTTTCCAATTAGAGTAGTGGAGCTCAGGGTTGTCCGGGAGAGCGTCACCGAAAAAGGAGGTCTTGGCCGGGATTCTAAGGAGCTCCGACGAGCAATTAACGAGCATGGAGTGGCTTATGAAGGCAGGTGGCCAGAAGCACTGGGCAATTCCCCGGGCCGAGACGATGCTCGGTAAGCGGCGGTGGACGGTGAGGTTCAGCGGCCGGCGAAATGCAGGCTTTTTCAAGCGATCTCCTCGAGGTGTGGCCTGAGAGATGAGAGGGGAGAGAAAAAAGAGATAAAAAAAAGAAATAAAGAAATAATAATAATATTATTTTGATAAATTCAGTAGCAAGTAATTAGTTGGAATAATTCTTTGAAAACTTTAGAAGTGTGACAAATAATTGAATAATTATTTTGTATAGTTAAAATAGCTATATGGGACTTTAGCTGTGTGACAAATATTAAGATGGATAATATTTTGGTAGTGTGACAAATTAATAGAATAGCTCATTATAAGGAATAATTTTTATCACATAAAGGTGTGACAAATATTCCGTTGATTAACTTCGATTTATGGATTTAACTGAAAAACTAAAATAAAAATCGGATATAATAATTAATTAACAAGGGGTTAATTAGTTATTTCGATAAAGACAAGGGCACAAGTAAGCTAATTTGTTTAAGGAGCTTAGTAGTGGGTCCAATTCGACTAAATTGACTAGAGGTGATCAAGTAGGGTTCAGACTCGACAAATGAGTAGAAAGTTGACTAGGTTTGACCAAGATGGGTCTAAGGTCAACTAAGAGACATGGAAACATAGGACAAGGACCAGAGACCCGAGAGAAGGACGTTAGAACCCGTTAGTTGGTCTAGACATGCATGAGTAACTAGAGACATAGAGATTCATTGAAATCCCGACTCTAATAGGGTCTATGTATGCCAGATACTCTCGGGGAGTTGTAAGGCATTCCAGAGGAGACTAGAAGGACTTCTAGTTCCAACAAGAGGTAAGTACTTTTGCCTACTACCCCAATCTATAGAGTGTTCTTGACTTTTGTTATTGCCATGCTTGTCTTTTTTTTTTTTTTTTGTAAATACACTTGCCTAGTTCCTACCCGGTTTCGGGCTTTTTCTTGGACTTGCTTATGCCTTGATTACTTGTGTTTCATTGATAACATACATGCGTCATTATTATTTTGGAATCCTGTTGAGCATGTATGGTTGTTTACGGGATGTTGGTATCCCTGTTTGTTGTGGTCTACTGCCCGGATTCAGTGGAGCGTGGGGGCTCCGATAGGGGAAGTGTTGAGGGGAGACGGGACTCCACAGCATTTACATGCTGCCTTGCTAGAGAGGCAATTCTCACGGTGGTCTTACACTTTTAGTTGGCATGGTACTGCTTGGCCAGGTGTTATAGCATTATGAGAAGTAGTTACGCCCGACTTTACTTGCGGCCCGGAGATCGAAGCGACCAGGAAGGTGGATTAACTACGGTAGTAATTTGGACATGCTAGCCGGGAGTGATCCTTGAGTTTTCTTGAAACTTGTCATAGAGCTCGAGGGCTTCTGTTGTCAAGGGTCGTACCTTTGGATTGTATCCGGTAGACTCCTAGGATTGTGTTGTTTCTTGGTATTGTGACCTCATTGTTTGACATATTGTTATTTATGTCTTTGTGACCCCGCAGGGGTACTTACTGGGTTTCCATTCAAAAGGTCACACATTTTGCTCTTTCTCTATTCTACAGATTCGGAGGTTTAGAGGGTGGAGCTGAGGAGAGGTCGATAGGAGATCCGAGGTCCGGGAGTCTCCTTTTTCCTTTATTTTGTGAGCTTTACTTTGTGTAGGACCCGTATAGGGACCAGACTATTTATAGGGCCTATTGACCCTTATGACTCTATGTTCCTCTGAACTTGAGTTTATTTCATATTATAGATTGTTATCTGCTTATCACATTTAGGCCTTGTATTTGAGTTGAGCTTGTCTCTGCTTGAGTATGGCCCGATGCACGTTGGCCTTTCGAGGTCCGGGATCCGGGTTGGGGCGTGATGATTAAAGTGGTATCAGAGACAGGTTCTCAAGATAGAGCAGATAGCAGAACCATAGATGCCGTTAGCGGTTGCATAGGCGAGTATTGCAGTGCAGGGTAGTATTATTAGTGAGTACGTTAGTTTGATGCCGGTTTTACCCGCGGGATGTTGGGACCTTGATGCAGGTGAGGATTCATCTGACGATGAGGTGGAGTCCGTTCGAGAGAACACTCCACCACCCCGTGCTAACTCGTCTGAGCCTGCAGAGGTCCTGGCGGAGATAAGGAGGACCGTTGAAGCCACCAATCGAAAAATTGATAGGCTTCAGACCACGGTTACTATACTGGTTTGCGGACTTAGAGACTAGGTTGCTATCACGAGGAGGCGGTGGGCGTGGGCGAGGTTCCTCAGCGAGTGCGGAGATAGTGAGCCCGAGTATCCCTCCTCGGGGCGTGTGTCTAGCTCGTGACTATTGCCGGAGATTGGGAGTTCAGCTTAGGGATGGAGCTGTGGGTCCGTCTCCTGCCGTTCTCAGGATTGCCTTGTGTCGACGGTGTGGAGGGTATGGACACCGTATGGCGGAGTGCAGGCGCCCTGCTCTCTGGTACCGTAGCTGTGGCAGTCCGGAGCACCTCGCCTTCTACTTTCCAATTGGTGCAACGGGTCCTAGTAGGGGACCACAGAGGTCTAGAGGACATCAGCCACCTGTCTTGACTACACTCCATGTCTCTCGGCGAGCATCACCTTGGCCGAGTTTTAGATTACATTTGCTAGAATAATCGTAGTCTTACAAACATTTATGTTGTATGAACTACCTATGTTATGTCTTTCAGTATGTTTTGTTCCTAGCATGTTGTCTCTAGATGTGGCTTTTCAATTTAATAAAGGACCTATTTTCTTATCACTTGTCTAGCTGGAAACCAAAGTAACCTTGAAATCTTTAACAGTTGAACCATGAATCAAACCACGTGGAGATTAGAGGTGGTAGAGGTAGGGGTAGAGGTAGGCGAGGGGCGACCTCGTCGGCGATCTTGCCCTGTACTTTGTGGAAGAAGTACCTCAACCACAGGGTGGTGATATACCCCCACCTTTGGATGAAATGGATGTTAAGCAGGAGGTGCCTGCTTAGTCTAATGCTCAGGTGCCTCAGGCAGAGGGCCAGGATCCAAGGGGGGAGGTACCCCCCATGAGCATGTTAGACCTCATGCGCGAGATGATGGGGTTAATCCAATAGACTCGACAACAGCGAGTACCACCTCCACCAGCCACCCCAACGTCAAGTAGAGGTTTACTAGGGGAGATCAAGAGACCCTCTCCCCGACCGTTTGAGGGAGCCATAGATCCCCACACGGCAGAACAATAGATCAGGGAGATGGAGAAGACCTTCGAGGTCTTCCAGACTACTGAGGCGGAGAAGATGGGGACCAGCCCGTCTATATGCTCCCAAGGACCCGCGGAGGACCGGTACTTTGGAGAGATCGGGCGAGGAAGGGTGAGGCCTTCAGGACTTGGGAAGAATTCAAAAGCGAGTTCTTAGCCAGAGTATTTCTCACTGAGGACATCTGTTCATTTCGGATAGCAATTCTCTCGGCTTGTCCAAGGAGGATCCCTGTTGTTGAGTAGTCACGAGGCGAAATTTGATAGATTGTCTCGTTTTCTGCCTGATATAGTTCCGACAGAGGAAAGTGGGGTAATGAAATTTGAGGCCGGACTGCGGCCATCACTTAAGGATTGTGACAAGCCACATGTGTAAGACTTACACTGAAGTTGTGGCTAGGGCCAAATATATTGAAGCCCAGCTTGTCGAGGGGCGCCCAAAGGGTCATCGAGAAAGAGAAAAAGGACAAAGGGGCAATAGCGGTAGGGCCAATCGCCCGGAAAAGAGCTTTCGGAAACGTAGGCATGATAACAAGTACCGGCCTTATGGGAAACCGACTAGGTCTACAGCCTCGTCTGGAGGTAAAGGGTCATCAGCTAGTGTGACCCAGACCCTAAGGTGCTATGAGTGCAAGGGACCGCATAAGAGGTCTCAGTGTCCGAGGATGGCTGAGGGTGTTATCTACATTTTGGAGTGCGGATGCTTTGAAGGCCCAATGTTAGCGGCGTCAACGAGGGGCGAGGTGTAGTGGGAGGAACCCCGGGGATCACAACAAGCCTCGGACAATGCAGCAGGACCACCACCGAGACCACAAGGTGGAGATAAGAAGGCGAAGGCGACTTCAGGACAGCCTTCCACCTTCAAATCAACCCCAGCAGCCCGGCCCGAGGCCCATGACCGGCCCATGGGCGGGTCTATCATCCAGACAAGCGAGGAAGCACAAGCATCGGTGATGTAAATTGGCGGTACCATTACATTGGATTCATTCTATGTACGCACTTTATTTGATCACACGGAGCCACACACTCTTTCGTATACGCACGATTTGCGGAAACATATATTTGCCTCTTTATTCTACGGATATATTTGGTGAGGCCAGGTGTCCTTGACCTAAAGGACCACTTGTTCCTTTGGCCACATGGCAATATCACCACCTTTGCACGCTTTCGTTCGGCAACTAACGTGCGGATTCAATCCTACGATTAAGTCAGCCGGAATTGCGGCAACCCTCTTATACGATGAGGTGGGGAGAGAGAGATAAATATCTAACGCCTCTACGGTGGTAGGCCTTATCCGCTTACTACGGTGGAGATATTTATCCTATTTTACCTACGTGGCATCTAGCGCTAGGCGAAGATATTTTCCTACGCCTTAGGAGATATTTACCTAACTTCACGCCTTATTCCACGCCCTTCACGAACCGCCTCTCGGGTGCTATAAAAGGAAGGCGTTAATAGAAAGAAAAGGGGATCCAAAAACTGATCACACAAAGGCTGCTTAAATCTAAGACTCTTTACTCAAGTTTTCGACTTAAGCATGAGTTGAATCGAGGCGGAGGCCCAATTAGATCATTGCCCTCTCCCTTTTACGAGGTTAGCCTATGGGAATTCGGTGGAGTTTCGGGATGTTCTCTACGCTCCACTGTTCATGAAAGCAGTAAGCGTCCACACCAACTATAAATTTTAACCGTTGGTTGAAAATTTGAGCCGGATCTCGAGAACCTTGATGGCGAAGCAGGACGTGGACCAGTTTTTGGCATCAACAGTTTGGCGCCGTCTGTGGGGACCCTTACGAAAAGCCAAATGACCACTACCAGAAGATCAAAACGAATCCAAGAACAGGGATCCCCAAATAATCCCGAAGGGCCTGGCGAGGTCCGAAGACATGAGGAAATCCGGTCAGATAACCCACCCATCTTACCTCCATCAGAAAATCCTTCAGTCCAACCCCAAGAATCTGTTCCGGAGTTCTATCTTAACATATAGCAACAATTGGAGCGGTTGACTCAGGCTGTTCATACTTTGACCCATCCTCCGCCTCCTCCTACACAAGTTCCAACACCAAACATACCAACAGCCCCACTGGATAATTCTGAATGTAGGGGGAGGACAAGAACCCGCACCCATAAAGAGAGGAAAGAAAGGACCGCCTTTTCCGCTAGTTCAGAACCCCCCTAGTTCGACAGCCTTGACAATGATGCCACTACAAGAAGCGGCGGATAAGGGCCAGTGGAATAGTCCATCTGTTCAAGCGGTTGATAGAAGAACTCAACAACGGGACCTCCCTCGAGGAAGCTGGAAGTCCGAGCGACATATTCTCGGTATGTGTTAGCCTTTTGTCAGAAATATTGGGAGAACAAGTTCACGATAGCTTGAGGCCACGGTTATGATAGCATATGAAGGCAAAACCGATCCGTCTGCGTCGCTTTGAAGTCTTTCCGGTAGAAGATGCTCCTCAGTTTGGAATCCAGAGGCCTTGCATGTGCGAGCTTTTCCCGCCATACCTTAGATGGGAAAGCGCCAAAGGCTGGATTTGTCGATCTTCCATCTAGCACAATTACTTCTTTTCGATTTTAGCGGATCGCTTTCCTAGCCTATTTTGCCAATTACTCAAAGCGAAGAAAACTCCATCTACCCATACGCATGTTAAACAACGAAAGGGAGAAGCGCTCAGGGCTTATTTAAATGCGTTACATAGGCAAACAACAAATGTCGCGAGACCTCCTTCCCTTGAATGGCCGTAACCTTCTTAATGGAGGAATTTATTTAGAATCCCCCTTTTCGTTTTCCCTCACATTGGATCCACCAAAACCATTCCACGCCCTTATGATCCATGCCCAAAAATATATCAATTCCGAGGAAATTTATACGGGGTGGGAAGAGGAGGTTAGGCGTGGACACATGGACACCGGAAGGGAAAAACCCACCACAACGTCAGCGAGAGGACTCAGGATATGCGAAAGGAAAGAGGATCGCATAAGGATAACAAAGGCGCCAAACAAAGGTCCGGAAACCTCAACACGGCCCCAGCGACATATGCTACGACCCGAGAGAACCTTCAAAGGAAGGAAAAATTATGAGATATGATCACCATACCCCACTAAACCAAACCGGAAGCCATATCCTTATGCGAGATCAAAGAACAAAACTTACGACATGGCGGGAACCCACGATAAATACGAGCGGCAAAAGAATAGTAAAGAGATATTGCGGTTTCATCAATCTAGAGGACATGATATGGAAAAATGTACCCACTTGATGAACGCAATAGAAGATGTCGTTCGGAAAGGATAATTGGAGCAATACATCAACTTTGAGATTCAAGAGGAACCCGAAGCTTCACAACCTGAAGAAGAACAAGGAGAAATGGTGTAGGGGTTTTATTAGTGGAGGTTACGGTTGCGGTGGTGAAAGTTGACCTCTCGAAAAGTTAAGCCCGAATGGTGGGAACCACACGGAAAAGCGAAACACCGCGGAGGCGATCTGCGACCTACGGCTCCAATCATCTTTTCACGACAATGGCGTCGGTGAGTTCGCCACCCTCATGATGGCCAGTGGTTGTTGCTATCAAAGTTTCCGGTTTCGGATGAAGAGTTACGATGAAGCGGTGGGAGTTGGTTGATATCCTCTTTTGGAGTGCTTTCGAAAGAATGAGATATGGCCTTGCGGATGACTTACTTCGGTAAAATCATCCTTAGTAGGATTCTCTGGAGGGTAGATGCGGCCCGAGGAAGGAATGATCTCCTTACGATTCACGGTAGGAAACTCGCCAAGATCATCAACGGTGACAACAAATTTCTTGGTTGTGCGTTGTGCTTCAAGTTACAACGTGATCCTAGGCAGGCCAACCCTCAACGCCTTGAAAGCCGTAATCTCTACTTACCATCTCCTCCCCAAATTTCCGACTGAGAGTGGTAGTGGAGAAGTGAGAGGAGATCAACCCCTGGCACGGCAATGCTATGTCTCAACCCTCAAAGGGAAAGCCCTCAACAGCAGCAAGACAAATGTTTCCAAAAGCCGTATGCTAGTCGGTGAGAATGGCGAGCGGGAAAATGAAGAGCTTGACCTACACATGTTGAAGTATTGCTACTTGATCCCCACAGGGCCTTAACGGAAGCGGACCCTTGCAGTGCGGAGTTGGAAGGCTGTGTGAGCGATTGAGAAGATCTTATGAAAGTATTGAAAGCAAATTCGATCTCTTGGCTTGGTCTTGAAGATATGCAGGAGGCGTAAAGCAGCGATATCATCGAGCAGTCTCAATATCGATCAATCGTTTAAGCCCTACGAAAGCGAGAAAGGAGAAATTCCGCACTGAAAGGCAAGGCAGCGAGGAAGAAGTATCAAACCTCCTAAAGGCTAGGTTTATCCGAGAGGTGCATTACAGATTGGTTGGCTAATGTGGTTCTAGTAAAAGCCGTCCAGGAAAGTGGAGGATGTCGCGTTGATTTCACGGACTGAACAAAGCTTGTCCAAAGATTACGTTCCCCTTACCATCAATTGATGGTTTGGTTGACTCTACAGCGGGGCATGAGATGCTAAGTTTCTTAGATGCCTTCTCGAGGTTACAACCAAATCCGAATGGCCAAAGGCGGCGAAGAAAAAGCGTCCTTCATGCGAGAACGCGGGGAACTTACTGCTATAAGGTGATCTTGTTGCGGCCTAAAAATGCAGGAGCCACCTTGAGAGGCTCATAAATCTGATCTTTAGAGAGCAAATTGGCGAGAAATATTGAAGCCTATGTGGATGATATCTTGGTGAAGAGCGAAAGGCCAATGAACACTGTCGAGACTTACAAGAAGCTTTTCGGTCTCTTGGTTTATACTATGCGGTTAAACCCGAATAAATGTTCTTCTTGCCGTTCGATCGGAAAATTCACAGGGTTTATCTTGACACAAAGAGGGATAGAAGCAAATCCGAGAAAAATGAGCTATTCTTGACGTAGGGTGTGCCCAAGAGTCTTCAAGAAATTGTGGCTTAACGGACGCCCGCGCATGGCGGATTTATCTCCAAAGCGAGAGAAAAATCTCCCACTCTTTCAAGCCCTACGAAAAGCAGAAAATGGAGTGGGCCAGGAAAGAATGTGAAAAAAGCCTTTCGGGGCTTAAAGATTATCTCCGATGCGCCTCGGCTACTAGCTAAGCCACAAGTGGGAGAAGAACTCTACATCTACTTGGCGGTGCGCCCAGCATGCGGTCAGTATGATTCTTTTGAGAGAAGATAGCGGAATTCAAAAACCAGTCTACTACACAAGTAAAATCCTTAAAGCGGAGTCAAGATATACTGCTTTCGAAAAGTTGGCTTTAAGCTCTTGTCACATCCATACGAAGATTGTGGCCATATTTTCAAGCCCACAATATCCGCAGTGTTATTTGATCGGTAGTTAAAGCAAATTCTTCATAAGCCTTAAAACTCAGGACGCCCTAGCCAAGTGGGTGATAGAATTAGGAGGATTCGATCTCACCTATAAACCCCGAGCAGCGGTCGAGGCTCAAATGCTTTGGCGGATTTCGTCCGCGGAGCTAACTTTTCCATAAATAAGGGGCCGAACCCCGTCGCGAGAGTCAGGAAGAAAGCTCTAGCATCCCATGGTCCTTATATGTTGTGGATCGACAGCGGAAGAAAAGTCGAGGCGGGTTTAAGTCCTTTATTCTCCCTCTAAGTGGAAAATTGCGGCGATCTTGAAGTTCCAATTCCGAGCAACCAACAATGAGGCCGAATCTGAAGCCCTCATGGCGGGATTCACGTTTGCGGGGCTCGGAATTCAACATCTACTGCGTATATTCCGACTTCATGATTAGTTGTGAGCCACACCTTGGGCGACTTTGAAGCGAAGGAAGAAAACATGGTGAGATACCAAGCGGTGGTGAAGAAAATAGTTCCATACTTGGCTTACTTTCAAATTGAAAAGATACATTAAAAGCGCCAAAGCGAGGAGGCGGGGCCTTGGTGTCTAAAAAGGCCACGGCTTAGAGAGCGGAATCTGAGTCTTCCTTTAACCTCGGTACCTTCCCGCAAAGACCATCGGCGGACTAGAGGAGAAGTACAAAGTCTGCGACGAAGAGTCAAGTTGGATGGACCCCATGAAATTATCTACAAGGTGGGCCCGCACCACCCAACAAAGCGAGAGGCAGACGGATTTCTTACAAATGCTTTCGATACACCATCATCAATGAGAACCTATACAAAAGATCTTATCACAGCGGCCTTTCTTGCGATGCTTACGTCCCTCTGAGAAGCTAGCTACATCCTTGAGATTCACGAAGGCATGGAGGAGGAGAGGACACATAGGGGCAAAGCCTTGAGTTACAAAGTCCTACGATAAGGTTATTCTTGGCCAACACTAACTCAAGATCTGATGGCGTTAAATTTCGGAAATGTGATGCACATCGGTGGCATTCCAAAATTGAGAGGTGACCTCAGGCGCGACTACGCCAATTATTAGCCCTCGTCATTTGCCATCTGGGGAGTTGATCTTCTAGGACCATTCCCTACCTCAGTTCGGCAAATGAAGTTTCTAATAGTCTCTATTGACTACTTCACCAAATGGGTGGAAGTTGAACCCTTGGCCAAAATCACGGAGAAGGCTTGTCAGGGATTCTTATGGCGAACGGTTATCTGTCGATTTGGAATTCTGGTCGCTTTCATTTCTGATAATGGGCGACAATTTGATAACAAGGCTTTCAAAAGCTTTTGTTGAGCTTCGGAATTGAATCCGGACTAGCGTCTGTGACACATCCCAAGCCAGCGGCCAAGTAGAGGTGACGAACCGCACCACTTCAAACAAGAAAACTTCGGGTATCCGAAATGGGACTAGCTAGGTAGAAGAAATCCCGAAGCGCCCTTTGGGCCCTCTGGGGACAACAACAAGGACTCCCTACGGGAGAAACCCCGATTCTCTCTCACTTATAGGGGAGGAACATCATCCACTACTGAGAAATAGGAATGCCTACCTTGCGGACCACGACAAACTTTCTCATCGGAAGAGAATGAGAAAAACTACGGCGAACTTGATCTACTCGAAGAGCGAGGAGAAAATTTGTGGAAACAAAGGCTGACCATCTATCGTCGAGAGTAAAAGGTTCTATGACACAAGGGTAAAAAGAGTCTTCTTCCAAATTGACGATCTAGTCCTCCGGGAAAATGAGTTTCATGGAAATAAAAGCCGAACGGGGAAGCTAACTCCTAACTGGGAAGGCCCTTACGTCATACAAAGAATCGTCCTAGCGGGCACCTATTATCTAGTAAATATGGACTGAAAAACGCTCAAGCGTCCGTTCCATGCCGAACACTTACGACGCTACTATCAGTAAATTCTGTAGCTGTCTCTTAAATTTCATGGAATAAAGCTCAAGCCTTTCTCATCCTACAAAAATGTGGTGAAATTCCCATTCTACAAAGATGCGATGAAATTCCCATCCTACAAAGATGCGGTGAAATTCCCATTCTACAAAGATGCGGTGAAATTCCCATCCTACAAAGATGCGGTGAAATTCCCATCCTACGAAAATGCGGTGAAATTCGATTCTACAAAAATGCGGTGAAATTCCCATTCTTGGAAGATGAGTCGGAATTATCCTGTAAGGATAAACGACAACTCTTATCCAAAAAACAAGGGGCAAAAATCCCGATCGAAATATGAGACAACAATCTCATTTTTGAAGGCGAGTACCTCACTCAACAGCTTAGTCCCATGATTGGGCTAAGGACTCGTTGCGAAGCTTATCTTACAAGCCAAATGCAGAAGGAAGAAGTTTACAAAGAACTTCAGAAAATACTTCTCATGGTTAAGGATAACCATCACTCGGAAATAAATCCTCACCAAAATAAAGGTTTGCTTTTTCATTCATACGAATAGAAATTACATTCCAGAAGATTGTGAATTTACAAGAACATTTCTCAAAAATCCTAAGAACTAGGACCCTCAGGCGGTTACGGAGGAGCTTGGGTTGAAGGCTCAGAGGCGAGAAGCCTCACAGGGTCTTAATAGTTTGTTCCTCTTTTAGCTCAAGTGAACTTCTTTAAAACTCCCCATGACCCCATGGACAAAACCTCAAGTAGGAGAGGATATATGGCACCCCACCTATTGTACCACTTAGAATAAATGCGGGTGGCCCTTCTTTAGCTTTAAGCCCTAAGTCGGGCGACCTCCTTCTCTAATTTATCCGCTCGCTCTACTAAATCCTTGATTTCTTGCGAGTCGGATTTAGGAAGTTGTCGGTCGGGAAGCTAAGTCTTCTTTAAGTGTGTCAGCTCCCCTTTAGCTCTTCCAACTCCACTTTGAGCAGTGACAAGTTCAGCGTTTTTTAAACCGGCTCCCATGAACCTTGACTTGCCCCTCTCGAGCAGATTTGAGTTCCTTCTCCAAACTGCTAGAGTTCTCCTGCAACTTTTTAACATTCTCCTCAGCAGTAAGAAGGGAACCCTCAGAAATAGACAACTTGGCCGCCAAATCATCCTTCTCTTTTCCCACAGCGACCCGATTCTTTGGAAGCCTTCGGCTTTATCCTTCTCAAAAGTGTGGATAATGGCGAGAGCTCTTTGTTTTTCCCCCTCGGGGCCGCCACCCTAGAGTTGGTTAGGCGATTTCCGCCCTACGCTTCCATCTTTGCGAATCCCCTTGGCAAGATTGCCAGGCTTCAGTCGCCCGGTCGCGATCTACGAAATAACAAACAAATAAGTTAGTAGCATTAATACCGAGCCAAAAAGTAAAGCTACTACGAGGATAATCCTCACCAGCATGACCGAACGGAATAGTTGAGAAATGGCCTCTTCCCTTCCATCTCTATGAAGTTTGGAGTAGAGCTGTTTAGGCCTCATCGCCATCAAAACAGTCTTTACAGAAGCGGCATCCCGAAAAGGGACGTCTTCGGAGGGCACCCCCTTCTCTTGAGAAGCCGGCCCCCTTAAGACTGAGTCCGCCGCCCGTAGTTTATCCAGGAGAGCCGCTTCACCTGCCTCCGCCTATAAAATATAACCTAAGTCAAAGGTTTTGAACGAACCACGAAGCATACCCATAGAAAATATGTGTGTAGAAATTCTCACCTCTATAAGAAGGATATCCTCCGGCCGACTGAAAGAAGGACCCTCGGAAATTGGGGACAAAGCAGGCGGACTTCTTCGCTTGAACCTCTTCCTCACGAGGCACCTCCGCTTGTTCTTACGGAATTTGAGGGCCCGATCGTCCTCGAAATTCTTTCTCTTTGTCCTCCTCTCCCGTGAGGACCCGGCACGGGGTCACTTTTAACCCCTTCTTGGAAGAGTGAGTCTCTTTTCTCTTCCTTTTCTTCTTCTCCTCTTTGGAGGTATGGCACCTTGGCTAGGTACCACTTCTTTCTTTTCCGCCCACGAGCCAAGGGCGGATGAACCTCACCTTCGAAAGAAGCCAGAAGACCCTTAACATAGCTCAAGTCTTCGTCTTCCATCGGATTTTCTGCAAAACAAATTCCGAATAAGGTTAGACATCACAAGCCAAAATCAAACCAGATTAGGTGCCTTGAAGCGAGTCCTACCCGTAGACACTATTAAATGACACTTAATGAGGTTTTCCTTGGTCAAAAACCTATCCATATAAACTTTGGATAGCCCGTCATTGACTTAAGAAGATTTCCCTCTTCTTCCGACATCTCCTCACAAGTAATGTCCCGCACGGGGAACCTCCCACCTTGTTAGGATATCCCACTCGGATTTACATCTAACAAAGAAAAACTTGCTCTTCCATGGCGGCAATGGAAGAAGGAACTTTCCCTAGAAACTTTCTCCCAAAGGCGAGCGAGAAATAATACCAATCGGCATTAGACTCCAAACAAAGACTAAACAGCGAGGCGGAACCGGTGAGGACGGTCGGGTTTACCCCTTAATTCTTAAAACCATGACAAATCCGTTGAAGCGGCCTCCAAGAGTTGGAGTTAAGCTGCGAAGGACACAAAGCGATATTCCTCTAGGATGCGCCTTAGTAAAATCGGGAAAAGGAAGCCTAAGTCCACCTAGCAACGCATCACGATGAGCGGCTATCTCCCCCCCTCACAGGAGCACTCGCCCTCTCCCCTGAACAAGGCTAACCTCGAATAGAGAGAGGTCTATCTCATATCTCTCTACTAGGCCATCTACATCCTTCTGCCCTAGAAGGCTTATGAACGTATCTGACCCTCTACCCATTGCCCTAGAGGTAGGGTGAACCCGCAAACCCTGAGCTGGAACGCCTCCAAGTTCGCCCGGAATCACGACAGAAACCGTAGGGTTGGACGGAGAAGGAATCGAGGGCTCATGAGAAGAACTAGAGGAGGAAGATGCAGCACTAGCCATTACCTTAGAAAAGAAAAAAGATAAGAAAAACGCAGAAAGCTCAAAACCAGGGCTCGCCGGAGAAGAGGAAACCTGAAGAAGAAGACGCGATTCGATTTTCAAAACAACCTTTTTCTGCCTGTACGATTTCCCTTATATACAAAGGCACCGAATCCGTGGCCGTTAGATCTCCGGATTATATTCCGATCAGAACCGTTGAACCAAGGGTCCACAAATGCGGACCGTTCAAATAACCATCATTACACCTCCTCAAAGCAGTTCAAAATTACGCCCCGCGTTAGCAATACCAAGCGCCGCTGACACACATAGAAAGCCACGCTCATCACCCATCATGGCGTTGACAAACATACCGCGCCCAGCGCCGCGTGGCGCCACTATCCCCTTTAATGCTAAATAGTAGAGGGACACGTGTCATCTTAGGGAGCAATAGGCATTACGTGGAAGGTAGAGCACATGCCGTATGAGACAAAGCACACACTCTAACATAGGATCACCCGGTGAAGGCCTCATAAAAATGCCAAAAGGATTTAGAAGCAAAACAACAAAGCGTCATTTTATTAGGGTTACATGTGAGCGCATAAACAAAGCAAACACAACAAAAACATATTGTCCAGGCGGATTAGAGCTAAATATCCAGCGGACCCGTCCGAGAACTGCTTCGGATAAGACTCGAGAAGAGACACACGGACTTCCCGTCAGCTGTCCCCATTATTACTAGGGAGGCTGGGTTGGCGAGGCGAAGGTGGGGGCCCACCTCTCTGGCGGGAGTAGATCTCCGAACATCTCAACTTCAAAGCATACCCCACATAAGTAAAAATTAAGAGGTCCCAGCTTCCACGTCGTGTCGACATGAAAAGCTTCCCACCACAGCGTCGATGCTCATCTCACCTACCCCCTAGCCGATCAGCGGAATAGCGGGCCATACATACATTACGACTTACCAAAGTGGATCACTCCGGTCCTTAGTTCCGATAGATGCTGCGTAAAAGAGTGGGAATTAAGTAAGTGTTGAGAACATTGAGAAAAGTAAAAACTTATAAAAGGACAAGTCTTTGAGCCATGATACAAAGATACAAGAGTACAAAAGATTTACGCCCCAAACTAAGCCATCCATACAAGCCCTTAAATAGGAGAACCTATCGACACTATAGGCGAGAATTCCGGGCAAAAATCTACCTTGATACTTGTGAAAGGATAACACGATGCGTCGGTCGCCTATTAAAACACGTGTACTTTAGACGTAGTAACCGTACACGAAGCCTACGTAGACATGCCAACTAAGAACAATACTTGTTCTTGAACCAAGCGAAACGTGCGGTTAGCTCACCCCTCGCTCAGATTTTTGGAACAAGTACACTTTGGGGGAGACTAGTGTTACGGATATATTTGGTGAAGACAGGTGTCATTGACCTAAAGGACCACTTGTTCCTTTGGCCATATTGCAATATCACCACCTTTGCACAATTTCGTTCTGCAAATAACGTGAGGATTCAATCCTACGAATAAGTCCGTCGGAATTGCAGCAACCCTCTTATATTGGGCGTGAGGTAGGGAGAGAGAGATAAATATCTAACGCCTCTACAGTGAGTAGGCCTTATCCACTTGCTACAGTGGGCAGATATTTATCCTATTTTACCTACGTGGCATCTACGCGCTAGGCAGCAGATATTTTCCTACCGCCTTAGGAGATATTTACCTAACTCACCGCCTTATTCCACCGTCTTTCTGAACCGCCTCTCGAGGTGCTATAAAAGAAGAGGCGTTAATAGAAGAAAAGCGGGATCCAAAAAAGCTGATCACACAAGAAGCGCCTAAATCTAAGACTCTTTACTCAAGTTTTCGACTTAAGCATGGCTGAATCAGGCGGAGAGAGGCCCAATTTCGATCACTGCCCTCTCCCTTTTACAGGTTCGCCTATGGGGAATTCCGGTCGGAGTTTCAGGATGTTCTCTGCGCTCCCTGTTCGCAAACAGAAGTAAGCGTTCACACCAACTATAAATTTTAACCGTTGGTGAAATTTGAGGCGGATCTCGAGAACCTTGATGGCTTGGCGGGGCGTGGACCGATTTTGGCATCAACACCTACTATAGACCTACCTCAGGAGTTGTGTGTAGACACCTCGGTATGAGCTGCCAAATTGGTAAGGAAGATTGTACCGGCATGCCCAGTAGTAATAGAGGGGCAGAAATTACCTGCGAACCTGCATGTAATGGACCAGAAGGATTACGATGTGATCCTCGGGATGGACTGGCTCTCTTCGGTCTACACGGTAGTAGACTGTGGTGGGAAGAGAGTCGTGTTTAGGATACCGGGAGATGAAGAATTCACCTTTAAAGGCAGCCAAACTTGTTCCCTAGTACAGGAGATTTCAGCTCTCCAGGCTCGGAAGTTACTTAGGGGTGGATGTATAGGTTATTTGGCTTCTATCTCTGAAGCAAAGAAGGATATGAAGATCGTAGTCTCAGATGTACCCGTGGTGAGGAAGTACCCTGATGTGTTTCCGGAAGAGTTACCAGGGTTACCCCCAGAAAGGGAATTGGAGTTCTCCATTGATTTGATTCCGGGTACGGCTCCTGTGTCTAAGGCTCCTTATCGTATGGCACCGGCGGAGCTTAAGGAGTTGAAGACACAATTAGAGAAGTTATTGGATAAAGGTTTCATAAGATCTAGTATGTCACCTTGGGGAGCACCTATTCTTTTTGTCAAGAAGAAAGACGGGTCGCTACGATTGTGCATCGATTATAGGGAGTTGAATAAAGTGACTGTAAAGAATAAATATCCCTTACCAAGAATTGATGACCTTTTGGATCAGCTGCAGGGAGCTCAAGTATTTTCCAAGATTGACTTGAGATCTGGGTATCACCAAGTGAGAATTAACGAGACGGATATTCCGAAGAGTACTTTCCGTACTAGGTACGGGCACTATGAGTTTTTGGTAATGCCGTTTGGGCTTACCAATGCCCCGGCAGTCTTTAGATGAACCGGGTATTCCGTCAATATTTGGACCAGTTTGTGGTGGTGTTCATTGATGATATACTGGTTTACTCAAGAAGCCACCAGGCACACGAGGAGCACTTAAGAATTGTGCTAGAGACCTTGAGGGAGCATCAGCTCTTTGCTAAGTTCTCCAAGTGCGAATTTTGGTTGGACAAAGTTGCTTTCTTGGGTCACGTGGTAAGTGGAGCTGGAGTTTTAGTAGATCCCAAGAAGATCGAGGCCGTCGTTGACTGGAAGTGACCAACTACGGTACGAGAGATACGGAGTTTCCTGGGATTAGCTGGCTATTACCGGAGATTCGTCGAGGGTTTCTCTATTATAGCAGCACCATTAACGAAATTGACCAGGAAAGGTACAAATTCGTTTGGACTGAGTCCTGTGAAAAGAGTTTCTAGGAGTTGAAACAGAGGTTGATTTCCGCACCAGTGTTGGCGTTCACTTAAGTAATGTCCCTTGGGTATCACGGTCTATAGTGACGCATGCAAGACTGGTCTTGGATGTGTATTGATGCAAGATGGGCGCGGGATTGCTTATGCATCACCACAGTTAAAGCCCTTCGAAGAAAATTACCCTACACACCATCTTGAGTTGGCAGCGATCTTGTTTGCCTTAAAGATCTGGCGACACTTCCTCTATGGTGTACCTTGCGAGATCTACACCGATCATAAGAGCCTCAAGTACATATTCGTACAAAAGAAGTTGAATATGAGGCAGCGGCGTTGGTTGGAGCTAATTAAGAACTATGATCTCAGTGTCCATTACCACCCGGGCAATGCGAACGTGGTGGCCGATGCGCTGAGTAGGAAATCTGGATATGGAGTTGCCGCTATATTAACAACTCAGAGACCTTTCTTTGGAAGACATGAAGAGATTGATTTAGAGGTTCTTTTGCCTATGATGGATGTCTCATTGGCGGCTTGCATATCCGACCCTCGTTGTTGGAAAGGATTGGGTTGCTCGGGGACAAGACCACGATGCGGAGGAGATCAAGGAGCACATAGGCGGGGAGAGCCAACACGGTTGAGTACATGAGGATGGTACTCTAAGATTTGATGAAGCGGATATGCGTGCCTAATGTTAGGAGATAAGAAGGAGATTACGGAGGAAGCCCTAATTGATCTATTTATTCACCACTGGAGGTACCAAGATGTCTGAGAGGGTTGAAGGACCATTTACGGTGGAAAGGAATGAAACGAGAAGTTGCAGAGTTTGTGGCTAAATACATCACCTGTCAGTTGGTAAAGGCAGAACACCAGAAGCCAGCAGGGATGTTACAACCCTTACCCATTCCGGAGTGGAAGTGGGAACATATTAATATGGACTTCGTGACAGGGTTGTCACGTACTCAAAGAGGTCATGAGTCAATCTAGAATATTGTAGACCGACTGACTAAGTCGGCCCATTTTATACCTTTGAGGACAGGAGCATCCTTGGAGAAGTTGGCCCAGCTGTATATAGATCAGATCGTCAGACTACATGGAGTACTTGTGTCGATCACTTCTGATCGAGACACTCGGTTTGTTTCTAGGTTTTGGGAGAGCCTACACACAACTTTGGGCACAGGCTTGGCGTTCAGCACAGCTTTCCACCCACAAACTGATGGACAGTCCGAAAGGACCATTCAGGTGTTAGAAGATATGTTGAGAGCGTGTGCGTTAGACTTTACAGGGTCATGGGATGAGCGCCTGAGTCTGGTAGAGTTTGCCTACAACAACAGCTATCAGGAGAGCATCAAGATGGCCCCGTATGAGGCACTCTACTGGAGAAAGTGCAGAACACCTATTTGCTGGGGTGATGTGGGCGAATGGAAGCTTGTGGCTGAGGCGACATTTGAGCAGCCAGATTTCATTAAACAGACTGAGGATCATGTTAGAATGATCAGAGAAAGGCTGAAGGCTGCTCAGAGTAGACAGAAGTGTTATGCGGACCGTAAGAGGTCTGATCAGGAGTTTCAAGTGGGAGATCTGGTATTCCTGAAGGTATCTCCTATGAAAGGTGTTGTAAGGTTTGGACGACATGGGAAACTTGCTCCATGATATATCGGACCCTTTGAGATTTTGGAATGAATAGGAGTGGTGGCTTATAGATTGGCCTTACCGCAGGACCTTGCTTAGGTTCACGATGTCTTCCACATCTCTATGTTGAAGAAGTGTATCCGAGATCCAACACAAGTAATTCCCCAGGTTCCTATGGAAGTTCAGGAGGACATGTCTTATGAAGAGCGCCCAGTAGCTATCTTGGGCCGTGAGGATAAGCAGTTAAGGAGTAGAACTATTCCTTTTGTTAAGGTGAGGTGGAGTAACCACTCTGATCCAGAGGCGACTTGGGAACGAGAGGGGGATATGAGGAAGCGATATCCAAACTTGTTTAGAAGTGGGTAAATATTTCTGGTTTAGTAATTTCGAGGACGAAATTATTGTAAGGGGGAGGATTGTAAAATCCAAAATTTTAGAAGGAAAAAGAAAATATATTTACTATTCCTTTAAAAAATAATTTCTTAAATTATTTTAGTTCTTTGACTAATAGAAATGATTGGTTAAAGAATTGAAAAGAGGGGAAAATTAATTTAAAATATGATTAATTATAGGATTAATTACACTTTTCGTCCCTGAAAATGGTGTTATTGTTCACTTTTATCCTTGTATTTTAAAAATGTTCAATACAGTCCTTGTGTATTAGGAAATTTTGTTCTTTTCATCTCTAAAAATGGTGTTATTGTTCACTTTTATCCTTATATTTTTTCAAACATGTTTAATACAGTCCTTGTGTATTGCTTATTCTGTTCTATTTTGGTCCCTAACATTGTATTGCGCATTACACAAGGACTGTATTGAACATTTTTAAAATACAAGGATAAAAGTGAACAATATTTACATCATTCGAAGACGAAAAAAGTGTAATTAATCATAATTATAAGAGAGAAGTGCAAGGACTTATTCGTAATTTGTTAGACGAAGAAGGACCTTAGGAAAGTTTTCCCTCCCTCAGAGATTGGACTAGAATAAGATTTTAAAACTTTTAGGGACTTCTAGTAAATGTTCCAGAATCAAGCTCGTATTCAATTGATTGAACGGCTGAGATTAGATCATCTCAGACCGCACCTGATCGCGAGGCGATGTTACGACCTCAGAGAAGCCACGTGGGGAGTTGAGATTCAATCCATCAGATTGAGTGATGGATCCGAGGCACCAAGGAAGAGTGAGACAAGAGATAGGCCGCACGGTGCGACTCGATCTGGGCCACCCGTCCAATCTGTGAGCGAGATCGAGGCTCGGGGAACAAATCACGGCGTCGGTCCACGCATAAAGCGCCGGCATTTCGCGCATGCCGCCCGCCACCTTCTTTGGTAGATTCTTGCGGTGAGAGGAAGGCCGTTGGGCAGGCGTTACGAGCGGAGCGATGCATGCCTTTTGGTCTCTCGGCCTATAAAATGGGCCCAGGAGATGAAGCTCTTCACAGCGCGGCGGCGGAAGGAATTGGAGAAGAGGCGGCGCCCGAGGCTGGAGGTCCTGCGTCCAGCGGCATGGAGTCAGGCTCTATTTTTGGAAGTTAGCGAGCCGCGGTGAGTCCTTCTTACTTAGTTTTAAGTTTCCAATTAGAGTAGTGGAGCTTCGGGGTTATGCGGGAGGCGTCACGAGGAGAAGGAGGTCTCGGTAGGGATTCTAAGAGCTCAGGCGAGCAATTACTTGAGCACAGGTGGCTCATGGAGGTGGCCCGAGAAGCACAGGCAATTCCCAGGGCGAGGCGATGCTGATGCTTGGCGGTGGACTGTAAGGTTCACTGACGGCGATCGGGGCTTTTCCGGCGATCTCTCCGTCGAGGTGTGGCCGGGAAAGATGAGAGGGGAGAGAAAAAAGAGATAAAAAAAAAAGAAATAAAGAAATAATAATGATATTATTTTGATAAATTCAGTAGCAAGTAATTAGTTGGAATAATTCTTTGAAAACTTTAGAAGTGTGACAAATAATTGAATAATTATTTTGTATAGTTAAAATAGCTATATGGGACTTTAGCTGTGTGACAAATATTAAGATGGATAATATTTTGGTAGTGTGACAAATTAATAGAATAGTTCATTATATGGAATAATTTTTATCACATAAAGGTGTGACAAATATTCCGTTGATTAACTTCGATTTATGGATTTAACTGAAAAACTAAAATAAAAATCGGATATAATAATTAATTAACAAGGGGTTAATTAGTTATTTCGATAAAGACAAGGGCACAAGTAAGCTAAATTGTTTAAGGAGCTTAGTAGTGGGTCCAATTCGACTAAATTGACTAGAAGTGATCAAGTAGGGTTCAGACCAGACAAATGAATGGAGAGTTGACTAGGTTTGACCAAGATGGGTCTAAGGTCAACTAAGAGACATGGAAACATAGGACAAGGACCAGAGACCCGAGAGAAGGACGTTAGTGGGTCTAGACATACATGAGTAACTAGAGACATAGAGATTCATTGAAATCCCGACTCTAATAGGGTCTATGTATGCCAGATACTCTCGGGGAGTTATAAGGCATTCCAGAGGAGACTAGAAGGACTTCTAGTTCCAACAAGAGGTAAGTACTTTTGCCTACTACCCCACTCTACAGAGTGTTCTTGACTTTGTTATTGCCATGCTTGTTTTTCTTGTAAGTACACTTGCCTAGTTCCTACCCGGTTTCGGGCTTTTTCTTGGACTTGCTTATGCCTTGATTACTTGTGTTTCATTGATAACATACATGCGTCATTATTATTTTGGAATCCTGTTGAGCATGTATGGTTGTTTACGGGTGTTGGTATCCCTGTTTGTTGTGGTCTACAGCCCGGATTCAGTGGAGCGTGGGGGCTCCGATAGGGAAGTGTTAGGGGGCGGGACCCCTTGCATTTACATGCCTTGCCAGAGAGGCAATTCTCTGGTGGTCTTACCTTTCAGTGGGCATGGTACACTGACCGTGTTAACACGTATGAGAGGTAGTTCTGCAGACTTGCGACCGAAGGGTCCAACGACCAGAAGGTCATGCTTACAGCGAGTAGCTGGACATGCTCGCCGGGAGTGATCCTTGAGTTTTCTTGAAACTCGTCACAGAGCTCGAGGGCTTCTGTTGTCAGAGGTCGTACCTTTGGATTGTATCCGGTAGACTCATAGGATTGTGTTGTTTCTTGGTATTGTGACCTCATTGTTTGACATATTGTTATTTATGTCTTTGTGACCCCGCAGGGGTACTTACTGCGATTTCCATTCGAAAGCTCACGCATTTTGCTCTTTCTCTATTCTCTGATTGAGGAGGTTTAGAGGGTAGAGCTGAGGAGAGGTCGATAGGAGATCCGAGGTCCGGGAGTCTCCTTTTTCCTTTATTTTGTGAGCTTTACTTTGTGTAGGACCCGTATAGGGACCAGACTATTTATAGGGCCTATGGACCCTTATGACTCTATGTTCCTCGGAACTTGAGTTTATTTCATATTATGAATTGTTATCTGCTTATCACATTTAGGCCTTGTATTGGAGTTGAGCTTGTCTCTGCTTGAGTACGGCTGGTCTGTTGACGCGCTCGAGGTCCCGGGATCCGGGTCGGGGCGTGACATATTTCTTTTATACTTTGTGGAAGTTAGATATGCCAAATATTCACATGTTTTTCATATTGTAATTAAGTTGTGTTTTATGGTTATCCAGCCAGTGGTAGGTCAGAACTCAATTTGTAAAGATGTTTGGATCACGACCCACAAACAAGACTAGACAGAAGGAAACACTTTGATAGACTTTGGAAAAAACAGAATACTCATATGATAGACTTTGGAAAGAACTCCCTTTTTTTTTAGTAATTTTTAGCTATAAACAAAGAAAAATGGAACAAGACTAGACAAAAGGAAACACTATCCTGTCAAGGTGACCTCAGTGATCTACCCCTTCTTTGCCATTATCTTGTCAAGGTGATCAGTGGTGCAATTAGTTAAATTAATTTTCAGACTTTATATATATGTATATATGAAGAAAAAGTTTGTTAATAAGATGGAGAAATCTGGATTTAATTTTGCAGGCACAATACTTGAGCAATGATCCTTCATACCTCAACTACAAGAGCAAAGAATGCAAAGAATCAGAAGATGTACACACATGTAGTGGCTCTATTTCCTTCCATCTTGTCAATATAAGAACAGATTGAGTTTGTCTTCTTCACTAGAGGTTTTGACAACCCTTGTATAACCAAAAGAACTCAACCAATCAACTTCTCTAATCCTTCTTCACCTCTTCATGCTCATCTCTCTAGCATCAGCTCAACTAGGACATCGGTAATTGATCGTGGATTAAGCTGTCATTTTTACTAGTCATCTTGGGTTTGATGCCATGTTAGATGTGTTTTTATAACTTGTGTGGATGAGAGTGACATGGGTGAGTGGAGATAAGAGTCCTCAGCATGTTCAATATGGAGGTGGAAGCTCTGCAACATCTCAAGTTTCCACTTTTACTAACAGTGATATGTGCAGTGAGTTCTTCGTTTTGATTGATTTCTCAGTTAGTTATCTCAAAACTTTGTTGATAAGTGACTTGATTTGATTGTTTTGATTGGTTGGTGGAACTCCTGAAAGTCCTTCCAAGGATTTTGGATGGCATGATCCTGGATGGCATGACCCTCCTCTTGAACACTACATTCAGGTACTCTAAAAAAAATCAATTTTCTCATAATTCATTGATTCATTTGCATTGAAATTTCTGAATTTGGATTGAATTTGCAGCCACGATCATTATCTGTAGTTAAAGCAATGACAGATGAAGTAGCAGCTGGTGATGTTGATTCAGTGCTGAAATTTGAGAGTGCTAGCATTCATACCCCCATCTTCTAAATGTAGATAGCTGTTCGTGCTCGTGGTTTCTCTGCAATTATCGTTGTTGGCATTGTTGTAATAGGTGTTGCAATCCTTTATGCTACATTTTATGTCTGGCTTGGTGTGGATTCATCTAGTTCGATGAAAAGTCACTGATTGTAAGTCACTGACCTTTATTTGTTTCTTGTGGATAAGTATACTTGTATATTTACTCAATAGATGAAGCTATTTAATGTGTAAAATCCAAGATTTTTATTTTGGTGAATAAAAAAAAAATGTGTTTAAATGTTATTTAAAATGTAAATTGGTTAAAGAAATTCCCTAATAAATTAAAGGGGAAATTTCAAAAAACTACTCTGTGGTTTGCCACTTTCTCAATTCGGTCCTTGTGGTTCAAAATTGAACAACAAAGACCCTGTGATTTGCCTTTAATCACTTTAGTACCCTGTAACACTGTGCATTCACGGTCGCGTCCCGTTTGGCCCCCTGGAGCATGTTTGAAGGATTTCCAACCGTATGGATGGGAAGATCATCGAAAAATAAGCTAGCCTATCAATTTTCATACAATTTGGGAACTTGTAGGGTCTTCATCTTAACGGTTCTTATTTTATAGGAATCTAAATGGTCCAGAATTTCAACCGTTTAAGTGGGAGGACCAAACGGTTACCAAATTGTAGGAAAATTGACAGGCTAGCTTATTTTTTTGATGATCTTCCCATCCATACAGTTGAAAATCCTTCAAACATGCTCCAGGGGGCCAAACGGGACGCGACCGTGAATGCACAGTGTTACAGGGTACTAAAGTGATTAAAGGCAAATCACAGGGTCTTTGTGGTTCAATTTTGAACCACAAGGACCGAATTGAGAAAGTGGCAAACCAAATGGTAGTTTTTTGAAATTTTCCCTAAATTAAATGGTGTGATTAAAAGGGAAAATGGAAATTTAGAAGAGTAAAACCCCAATTAGTGTTAATTAGGGTCATGAGGGATCTTTTAATAATTTCCAAAAGTTTTGAGGACCTAAGAGGAATTGTCCTCTCACAAAGAGAAAGGACTCATTTGAAACCTAAAAAGGACCAAGGGCTTCTGGTGAAATTTCCAGATGAAAACTCTTATAGTAATGGTTCGACGGCCAAGATCAAACGATCTCAGTTCTGTGTAGATCGCGGAGCATTATGAGGTCATCCGTGAGGCCATGTGGCGCGTTGGTAGGCGTTCATCTGGGAGGGTGCTTGATGCGAGACATGAACTCAAGATCTGATGGTTCAATCTCAAGCGAATCTGGGCCATCTATCAGAGGAGAGTTTAATCACGAGATATTAAAGTTTAATTGTGGCCGTTGGATTAAACCGCGATGATCTCCACCGTCCATCGACGAGACCCGATCCGCGAGGCGAGGTTGCGCCCCTTTACAGCGGCGCGCCACTCCGGAAGCAGCTGCGAGCACGTGGCACGTCTGTTGCCTTCTCCAGCCGTTACGGGCGAGGGACCGACGCCTGTTCGATTCCCTTGAGCTCTATAAGAGCAGCCCCTGTCTCCGAGCGAGGGGAAGGAGAACAACTGCTAGAACGGGGAGCTCGCCTGAGAAGGAGATCGAAGAAGAGGGAAAGCTGCTCTAGAGGACGACCGCCGTTGACGAGGCCACCACGAGATCGGAATTACAGGTACCTTCTTTTTCCCAGCGAAATACTAGAAGTTCACTTGTAATTTGAAACGATTCCGAGCTCGCCGGAGAAGACGATGCAACCCCGAGTGGTAGGGCACCAAGGCTAGGCTGTGGGACGTCGCCGGTTTGCGCAAATGGATGCCCCTGCCGAGACGAAGCTCAGCACACCGAGCTCCGGCGGTGAAAGTTCTTAGGCAGGAGATGGGGTTTTCCGGTGAACTTTTCCGGTGAAACACAGCCGCGGGAGAGTGAGGGTGAAGAAGAAGATAATTAGTGGTTAATTAGACAATTAACTAATTAATTATCAAGTTAATAATGGATTAAACAGTTAAATAAGAATTGTTTAATTTATTATAATGTGACAATATGCATAGTTTAATTAGTTAATATAAAGTATGGGTAAAATTAATCCTTTTAATGGTTTAATTAGATTGATTAAAAATTAATTAAAGTTTAACTAAGTAAGTTGTTAGGTTGTGCTGAACTTAGATGGCTAGCCAACTTGGTTGGGTCCATGGACTAGATTGAATTAGAGAGTCTAACTTGATCAATTCAGTGGGATTGGGTTCATCCACTCAAACTGGTTTGGTTAGATCATTGGGTCAAGTCTGATCCATCTAACATAGTCAATTTAATCGATTCAAGTAAATGGTCAGGTCTAACCAAGATTGGTGATTGATTTAATTGATCAAACTGACAAATGGGTATTTAATATCTAGGTATTTAAATAATTAATATTTAAGTATCTAGGTGATTAAATTAAATCATGTAATGGGCTAAGTTTGAAGGTTGGGCCCAATCAAGTCAACGTAAAACAAAAACAAAAAAAAAAAAGAAGACCAAGGTTTAGACCTAAGTTGTGAGATAATCGATTTAATTAAATCAATTAAAGAAAAGTCAATTGGTGGGGTTCATGGTGTGACCCAACTAGGTTGGGCTAGGGAGATAAGTGGGCTTAGCCAAGTTACAAAGAAAAATATATATATATATAAAGCTAGGGAAAAAAAAAAGAAGGTTGTAGGTGGTGGGAGTTGAATTCAAGACCACCCAAACCTAGTTGTTGGGCCTTAACCCTTGGGGACATGGCTAGCCACATAATAGAGCCTAGTTCTTCTAAATTAAATAGACACTTGACAGTTAAAGGCTGGATAACTTACTGGGCTTAGTAAGTGGGCACAATTTAGTTAAAGTGACTAGACATGACCAATTAGGGTTCATACCACGACAAAAAAGAGTAAGGTTGACCAGTTGACCAGTGTTGACTAAAGTTGACCAAGTGTAGGTTGAAAGTCAACTAAGGGCTTGAAAATGAGTGAAATGGGTCGGTAAACAAGTAGATGGTCTTAAGGACGTGTTTAGTGGGCCTACGCCCATCGAAAGCGAGAGTTATGCATGAGTATTTAGAAACATAGGGTTTTATTAGAATTTTGGCTCTAATAGAAACTCTATCGTCAGATACTCTCGGGAATCTTAAAGACACTACAGGAGGTGACTCGGAAGGTTTCTAGTTCCGGCCAAGAGGTAAGTACACTTGCCTTGTACCCACTCTTTGGAGTTTTTCTTGGACTTGCTTTTATCATATTGATAGATGTTTTATTGATATCATGCATGTTGTCTTAATTTGTGATTCATTCCTATTGAGCATGTATGTTTGTTTCGGGATGTTGGTATCCCTGTTTTGTTGTGGGTCTACTGCCCTGACTCAGTGGAGCGTGGGGGCTCCGTTAGGGAAATGCTCGGGGATGGCACACCCTGGCATTTCTGCTTGCCGTGCCAGAGGGGCGTTGCTCTGGTTGTCCTACCCGTCAGTGGGAATGATACGCTGGCCGTGTCGACACGTACGAGAGGTGGTACTACCGACTTACGACCGAAGGATCCAACGACCAGAGGGTCGTGCTTACAGCGCATAGCTGGTTACGCTGACCGGGAGTGATCCTTGAGTTATCTTTGAAACTCAACACAGAGCTTAAAGGCTTTTGTTGATAGTGGTCGTACCGTTCTCTTTATTTGTGGTAGGCTCCTAGAGTTGCATTTTCTTGGGGACGAGGTCCCTTTACTTTATATGTTGTTTTACTATGTCTTTGTGACCCGCAGGGGTACTTACTGGGCTTTCCATTCGAAAGCTCACACACTTGTTCTTTCTTTCTTTTACAGATCCCGAGGTTTAGGGGCAGGTGCAAACGAGACAGTTTAGGAGCCAGCGAGGTGCTAAAGTCTCCTTTGAGTTATCTTTTATATGTGAGCTCTTTATTATATAGAACCCGTGTAAGGACCTAACTTTGTATAGGGCCTATGGACCCTTATGACTCTATATTCTTTTGGACTTGCGTATGTTTTTTTTTTTTTGTTATCTGCTGATTTACACTTAGGCCTTGTATTGGTGAGCTTGACTCTACTTGGAGTACGGCCGGTGCATTACTGCGATGCTTGGGGCACGGAATCCGGAGGCCGGGCGTGACAGCATTATAGAAGAGTGATAATTACATTACATATTCTTGTGCATGTCAACCTGGGATACCCGAAGTTAAACCTCGGAATTTTGCTGTAATTACAAACTAGGTATGTATGCTACACTTACCATGCTTCTGTTGACAAAATGAGTTAATTCTATTATTTGGGTGTATATTATTTATAAATTTGTCACCGAGCAGTTGGTAGTATCGAGTATTCTGGCATAGATGCTACCCAGATGTTTTTGAAGTGATCTTTCATGCTCCTCTCAAGTAACTTTCTTAGGGACCTAACCTGGCTCATTACCTAAATTAGATTTTCTTACCTCTCTTTTTTCTATGTGACTATGTCATTACTTCAGGTGGTACCTTGCTATTCTTCTTGATATTCACATCCTTTATTTTGGAACTAATTTCAAAATGTTTTGTTCATTTCTTTAATTCTTTCTCAGCTTTTGATGAGCATGTACATCGTAGTAAGACTGGTGGGGGTAATGCTCTTGAAATGGACTTTGAAAGTTTTCTTGACTTTGATTTGGCTTTGGAGAAAAAAAAAGACAGTCCTGAAGGATTAACATATTTATTCCGATGCCTTGATCTACATGGAAGAAGTTATCTTACAACAACAGACATCCATACTCTCTTTAGGGGTTTTTTTTATTCTCATCACTAGAAATGAGTTTAAGCTTTGTATTTGGTATAATTCAAGGAAGATAGGGAGCCAATTGATCATAAAAAATACATTGCTAAAATCTGCAAACAATAGATGTATCAGAGCAAAATTTTTATTAGTAGAACTTTTTTTTACAAAGGGGACAAGCACCCCCCATAGGAAGTCAAGGTAAGGTCCATTTGCATTGCATACAGCGCCCATGGCAGCACCTTGTAAGTGGGGAGGGTCGAACTCGGGCGTTGTGCATGGAGATCGAGGCCCACCTCTTAGCAAGGGAACCTAGTACCAATAGACCATGTGGTCATTGGTGTTTATTACTAGCACTTATTGTGCTTGATTACCAGTTTTTCCCCATTTCTAAGATTTTGGGGATGGCTCTATTTAATTCACATCCTTCCCCATCTGAATTCAAAATATTTCCTGTGGGTAACACTTATGATCTGGTATAATTTGAAGTTTTGAACTCCAGCCAATCCATTTAGGACTCTGGACCACTGGTGTCACAATTTTCTTCAATTTTCCACTGATTTTCTTAGTGTTGTTACTTTATGATCCTGTCTTAACCCCTGATAACTTACATGTCTTTTCTATTTTGGTGACTAATTGCTATTTATATCTATACATGTAGGTGATGGTGAAAACAAAACCTGAGGTGGTAATCAATAATGATGCCATGAGGCTCAGATGTTATCCAATCTTGTGAGTTTTTCTTTTTATTGTTTCTTTGTGAATAGCTTGATTAGATTGATTTTATTAGAAGGAAGAATTGTATTTATTTTTTTTTTGTAGGGAACTCTATGGAAACATTATTAATAGAACAATGCACATACTTGCAACACATCTAACAAGGTTCAAGAGGCATCTGGATCAAGACATGATATCTGATAAGATTGATTTTCTTATTATTATTCATGATGAATAGTTTGTACTATATAATTCTTCTCATATTATTTTCCCTGTTAACTGGTTTTGCAGGAAAAATCAGAATGAAGAGAAGGTGCAAACCCTGCAAGGAATGGGAGGAGCACTTCTATTCGAACCATTTCAAAGTAAAAGGAATTTGTTTTTGTAAGGTTATGGTGTCACGCCCCGAACCAAGTTGGGACGTCGGCAGATCGGCAGTATACATGTGGGGATGGGCCCCACTGCATATGCAAGGCCTCATAACCTATTTACAATTACTACAAATAACTTAATAATATGAATTTATTGTTAATACTCAAATGTTCAACCCAACATCCAATATACCCTAACAAATGAGCAAAATCTACAAAAATAAATCAGAACAATTCAATTTATTCAAAATACTAGAGGAAATGCATACGACACTAAAAAAGGATCGGGCTCTAGACATCCCATCTACCCACCAGCTAGCTACTCCTTCTGATCTGAAAAAAAAAGGTCCAGAGATTAATGAGCTTGGGAGCTCAGTAAGTACCCACTAAATACAGTGAACCATGCAGTATTTAATATAATAAATAAATCTGAAACAAGAACAGTAAAAGGAAAAAGAATTCATAGATAATCAATAATTTGCAAAAACTATAATTTCTGAAGTTATCATAAAAACATAGTTTACACTCAAAATACTAGTCTCCCAAACTTACTATGACCACTAATAACCCCGGTGGTACGGGTCAAAAACAAAAGGCTGTTATTATAATCCGACAGCACGGAAAACAGAAAGTTACTATTGTGACCGACAGCACGGGTTGAACTAGTCCATAACAGATACGTGTCGACACGGTCAATGTTTAACCCCTATTGACGAAGGTCAGACCACAGACAGTTTGGAGACGTACTCGTTAATCATAAAAGTTGTCGCAGAAAATAAGTCACGACAATAAAGTAGCTATGTCAGAAAGTATTTCAAGCAGGCAGATGTCAATAGTTCTAAATGAAATATACAAGCATGGTTCTATTTGTACAAAAGTAAATGGCTTAATGTTTACTCAAAACATCAAATAAAATCAATAATAATGAAAATAATTTTCATAAATTTATAAGAAAACTTTGTTAAATTTCTAGGTGGAATACTTACCTCAAAATCCAAGTTTAATCCAACCGTAACTCACACCGTTGTATCCGTAACGAACTAAAAAGCCAAAAATATAATCTTAATAACTATGGTCCAAACTTCTATATAGTTCTAAATAATTAATTAATTAATTACAATAATTTTATTCAGGTCCACCATGACAACCAGTACCGGGATCTGAGATCAATGTAATTCACCAAAGATTACAGAAGGTGACAATTGTAGAATAACTGAATTTATGCAAAACAATTGCCTTTATGAGACCAAGAAAATAAGCATGTTCCAAAAGAGCAGCAACCAATGATGATCATATATAGTACTTCCATAAACAAATTGCAGACTTTTCTAGCTTCTTAATGATTATGGCCTGACAATGGGGTCTCAAAATAAATGAGATTACCTAGTTAAATTAAGAAATAGAAATTGCCCTATATCTTGGTTGTCACTACATGCATCAACTCTAAAAGAAATTAAAAGCCCAAATGTTGTACTAATGCCAGCCTATTCGTCTGAAGATATGAGATTAATACGCAGCAAAAGATATATGGAAAATGCTTTTAAAGATGAGCATTTACAAATGTCTTTACATCAGCAAAAACAAGGAATCTCAACCTATCTTTTTCCCAATGCTATGCCCTCACATTCACAACTTGAATCATCTAGACTTGCAGCCATTTATTTTTAAACTTAATAATCTACATCGACATGATACGAATGAAGTTTACACAGACTTGGTGCTTTAGAATTAGAAAGAACAACTAGTCCAGTAGCATCAAGCAAAACAAGAATATAAAGCTTCCACAATAAAAGAAATAGATAACTCACTGAGAAAGATAGAGGGGTTTTTTAAGCGCACCTCTGCTCACAGAAAAAAAGGATGAAAACGAATTAGGGTTTTTGCATATGAGTGTGGCGGTGTGGGGATTAAATAACGAGGTTTTTATTTTATTTTATATTTTTTTGAAACCAATTTAAGATAAGATCTTTGACCTCATCATTAATTAAGATAAGTATTAACTAGTTTTTTTTTAATCCCTCAAATTTTATATATTTATTTTTAGTCTACTACCCCTATTATTACATATGGATTTTGGTTTCTCTCAGGGATTTGTATGTTTGAAAGATAAGTTTGATATTTGATTAATTATAAGTTAATTAATGTTGTTGATATTAACTTTGGCACTTATCTACAGGTGATCCCTGAAAAGTGTGTGAAGAATTTCAAAGGAAAACTTCCTGGTACTTTGAATTTGAGAAGCCCAAGTGGGAATTTATGGATATGTATCTGGGTGGTGAACCTTTTGATAATGAGGCCAAGGAGAAGTTTGGAGAATCACTGTTGTCACTCTTGTAAGCATAATATTTAGATGGTTTGTTTTATCCATCTATGTGTTTTTGTGAGGGTCTGAGAGAGTGAAAAAAAAGATAAATAAGCTATGTATTTCAGTTTTAGGATTTTAGAGCACCTGAAAAAAAATATGTTTGCAGAATAATGTCAAACTGTAGAATAAATTAGTTATAATAATAGTATTGAACTTCCAAGTGAACTTGTTCAATGAGGGATTGCTTGTTGCATTAATTGTATTTTTTTTCAATATGCCTTTGTTGAATATTTATTTTTATATTTATTCCAAATGCTTATGAAATTATAGTTGTTATAGAGGACCAATAAATAAAAATATATATTGGTAGCAAATTACTATTAGCGAGGGAATAACTATGGAATAGAGAGGGAACATGTATCCTGGCTAAATAGCTATGGAAACTCTGTCAAGCGAATATAGCTAAGGAATAGCAAGGGAACCTATTACCTAGAAAAATAGCTACAGTAAAATCCGTCGCTAAGTCCTTGGCAAATATTGAATGGAGAGGAATCTTTAAAAGAGTTTAGCGAGGACTAGGGACTGAATGACTTGCCCTCGCCAAATAGGTAGGGAACGTTATCCGCGCTAATCCCTCGCTAATATTTAGCGAGGGTTTTATCCCTCAGAAAATATTTTCTAGGATCAATTAGCGACGGAACATTTTTCCCTCGCCATTTGCTCGCTGAATTAATTTAGCGACGAAAATTCATGATTTAGAGATGGATTTTTCCCTATCTATTTTCCAGTTTTCTTGTAGTGATCACCAAAGCCGCTTTTAAGTGAAATTGGTGTCAAGTTATAGCTTTCTCACTAGCAACAAAATATTTTGAGGTCAATTTGACTGCAAGTTATGTTATGGGGTCTAGTTATGAGGTCTGGATACTAGTCAACTTATATTATTCTATGAGTATTTTTTTTTTATTGTGCTGATAATTAAATCATGTCCACTCCTACCTAAACAAACCTCATTATCGTTGGATGCTATCACTATTGATCACCCTACAATTAGTGTATGAGCCGACTAGAACATGATATTTGTTGTGAAATCAACTAGCGAAAAAACAATAAATCAAATCTAAATTAGTCCAAAAATTCTGCCATCAGTTAACTAATAGATATTTTTCAAATAAACTTCAGAATAAATCAGTCTAAATAAAATAATATTAAAGATTTGAAGATCAAGCAAGGGGAGGGCATGTAATTGTATTGTCTTAAAAGTTGATTTCACCTTTTTCATATAAGAAATTTGGCAAACTCCCTAGCTATACTTGTAACGCCCCGACCCGGATCCCGGGACCTCGAGCACGTCTACAGACCGGCCGTATTAAAGAAGAGATAAACTCAACTCTAATACAAGGCCTAATAATGTGATAAGCAGATAACAATCCATAAATAAACACAAACTCAAGTTCATAAGAACATAGAGTCATTAGGGTCCATAGGCCCTATAGAAGTCTGGTCCCTATACGGGTCCTACAAATAACAAAGTTTATAAAAATAAAGATAACTGAGACTCCTATAAACCTTGATCTCCCGGAGTCCCTCTCTTCAAGCTTCTCCCCCTCTAAACCCCGAATCAGAAAAAGGAGGAAAAGAGAAAACCGCGTGAGCTTTCAGAGGGAAAGCTCGGTAAAGTCTACCCCTGCAGTCACAACAATGTCATCAAAATAAAATGGCGATACCAACGTGATCATAGGATCAACAACAAAGTCCTAGGAGTCTACCACAAGCAAGTCAAAGGTACGACGACCCACAGTGTAAGCCCACAGGCTGCAGAGTGAGTTCTAGGAGAACTCAAGGTTTACTCCGGCGGTATGTCCGGCTTTTTGGATATAATTACGACTTAGATGGTCGCTTGACTCTCCAGCCAAAAAGATCGGTAGAACTACCTCTTCTTCACGTGTTAACACGTGTCAAGTACCATGCCCACTCGGCAGTGAGACCTCCGTAGATTTGTTTCTCCGGTAGAGGGCATCGGGGAAAGTCGGGAGTCCTACCCACGAGCGTTCCCAAAATTGGAGCTTCCCTAGCTCCACCGAGTCGGCGATGTAGAACATAGCAAATAGGGACACCAACGTCCGTAAACAAGCATACATGCTTAATGAGATTCAAGAATGATAAGAACAAAGCATGTATGGCAACAACAAAGTACATGTATTAAGAATACATAGCAAGTCCAAGAAATCCCAAGTATCGTGAAAACTAGGCAAGTGAACTTACCTTTGGTTGGTACTAGATGTCCTTCTAGCTTCCTCTAGGGTGCCAACAACTCCCAGAAAGTATCTGGCATCTTGAGGAGGTCCCTATTAGAAACAAAGATTCCCATAATATTACTATGTCCTTAGGTGTACATGCATGCCTTTCATTCTTATAGGGCTTAGGCCCACTAACGAGTCCTAAGGACCATCTCTCGGGTTACCGTCCCTTATCCCCGTTTCAGTGTCCCTTAGTTGACTTTTAAACCTACTTTGGTTAAATCTAGCCAACTCTAGCCTATTTGTCAAGTCTGACTTTTATTAGGTCACTTTAGTTGAGTTGAGTCTCGTTAAGATTGATCTTAGCCCCCTCTTACCCTAGAAGGGCATTTTGGTCATTTGAAAATCCCTTTGAACTTATTTAGCTTCCTTGCCAAATAATTCTTATCGCTTAACCAATTATCCAAATTAATTAATTAATTAATTAATTTTACTTCAATACTCCATAATAATTATTAATTATTACCCATAGTTCCATATAGTTACCGATCTATACGACTATTTGATTAACAGTGTCATTATCAATAGTGACACCTCTTATTTAATTGTCACACTAAGGTTTTGATCTTTATTTAAAACCTTAAGTTTCCTAATTATTAAATTATGAGTAAAAATTTTCATAACCTAATAATCGTCACAAAACCTAAGTTTCATTATCAAGGAATATATACTCTTTATCCGATTAATTGAATATGGGTCACCTCTTCCCATCTCTGGAATAAATTAATCAAATAATTACTATTTACCAATTTATTTGTCACTACTACTAGGTTAATATTTTAATTAAACATTAACCCCCATAGCAGACTATTCCATAGTTTCTATTAAACGAATGTCACCCTCTATATTTTCCAAATTCATTATCTCTACTAGCTATTTGTCACAACCATTTAACTAGCATCTTAGTCCATGAGAGGAAAAATAAAAGGATTTTATTTTTGTCACAAGTCCTAAGTTCCTCATTTTTTTTTTAAATACCATGTATAACCAACAATAAACAACTAATGTTCTCATTTAAAGAGAGGGAAAATAAATAATTATTTTAATTAATTAAATGAGTGTCACACCCCTAAGTATATAGATGTTTAATTATTGTCACACCCCTAAGTTTGAAACAATTAATCGATTAATGTTATATATATATATATATATATATATTTTTTTTTTTTCTTCACTTCTTCTTCTTCTTCTTTTTTTGACCGAGAGCCACCGCGTCCCGCGGCCTCCTTCTCCGCCACCATTCACGCCGCCTGGCTCACGCCGATGGCCTCACGATCATGGCCCAGCCCTCCGCTGCGCCGCCGGAGCACGTCCTCCTACCGAGCACCAAAACTCTCTCGGCCGCGAGAAAGGATTTACCGCGAAGCTCACCGTCGATCTTATGCATGTAGCAAATGACTCGGAAATACTCTCACGGGGTTTTAGAACACTCACCGGAGATTCTTTGAGGTCGGAAACGATGGAGTCGCCGGAAAACGCCCCCTGCTTTTACTCCGACGAACTCGGCCGGCAGTGGATCCTTCTCCTCTTCGCGACGTCACGGCGAGTTCTCCCTCTCCGTCCGATATCAAGCTCCCGAGATTACGAGCACCAAATCCCAGCGAGCTTGCAGAGCTTTGCCTCCGGTCAACTCTCGCCGGAAAAGACAACCTCCACTGGAAAAACCCGAGATGCTGCAGCAGGGAGCTCCTCGCCGGTGACGCCCTAATGAAGTAGCCGCACGTCGCCCGGGCTTCGCGCGCGTTACGGCCGGCGAGAGGCGTGGCCGTTTCAATCGGCCGGGGAAGAGAAGGACCTGCCTCGGGATTTGGTTTTGCGATGATCAACGGCCGTGATTAATTGAGTTAAATCCAACGGCGTCCTTTAGCCTCGTATCTAACAATCGTTAGATTTACGGTTCAGATTTAATTAAAATGAACGGCCCGATGTCTTTCCTATGTCTCAAGATACGGGTGATCATGAGATGGACGGCTCACGGTCACCCGCACCGCGGAGGTCATCTCAAGTTACCCATCCACTTTGCCTCGTGATCCGGATTTCCGCGACGTGATGGATTAAATCACGGACTCGCCATGCGGCTCTCACGTAAGCCCTTATAATTCCTCGCGATTTGCTTTCTGATGCGAGATCATTTAATCTCGGACGTTAGTTCTCTCTGATTGGGTTTTCTATCACGAAATTTTATGAGAGGTACATGACTCTTTTATTATTATAATTAGGTCCAAATCAGTGAGAGAGGAAAACTTACATGGAGTCCTCATGTCTTTCAAAATTACTATTAGGTCCCTGCAGACCCCATAATAATTTAAATTTCCATTTAAATTAAATATATCATTTAATCACACGTTAACACTTATCGGGGGAAATAACTTAAATATTTTCCTCAAGGAAATAACTAAATATTTATTTCCAGAAATTCAGGGATTTTACAATCCTCCCCCCTTACAAAAATTTCGTCCTCGAAATTTCCACGTTGTTTATACTTCATACAAACAACCCTGGGTAACGCTGCCTCATATCCTCCTCACGTTCCCAGGTAGCTTCCCGCTCGGTGTGGTTACTCCACTTCACCTTAATAAAAGGAATGGTTCTATTCCTTAACTGCTTGTCCTCTCGGTCCAAAATAGCTACTGGGCGTTCCTCGTAGGACATATCCTCTTGGACTTTCACCGGAACCTAAGGAATCACCCTGGTGGGATCACGAATGCACTTCTTCAACATTGAAATATGGAAGACATCGTGAACCTGAGCTAGATCCTGGGGTAAGGCCAACCTATATGCCACCACTCCTATGCGTTGCAATATCTCAAAAGGTCCAATATATCGTGGGGCAAGTTTTCCACGTCGTCCAAACCTTGCGACCCCTTTCATTGGAGACACCTTTAGGAATACCAGATCCCCCACTTGATACTCTTGATTGGATCTTTTTCGGTCGGCATAGCTCTTTTGTCTACTCTGGGCAGCCTGGAGTCGTTCCCTGATCACCTTGACATGTTCCTCCGTTTGTCTTACAAAATCAGGTTGCTTAATTGTCGCCTCAGCTACCAGCTTCCTTTCTCCGACATCTCCCCAACAAATGGGAGTTCGGCACTTCCTTCCATAGAGTGCCTCGTACGGAGCCATTTTGATGCTCGCCTGATAACTGTTGTTATAGGCAAACTCTATCAAACTTAGACGTTCATCCCAAGACCCCGTAAAATCTATTGCACATGCCCTCAACATGTCCTCTAACACCTGGATGGTCCTTTTCGCATCGCCCATCGCCTGCGGGTGAAAAAAGTCATGTCAACGCCAATCCACGTACCCGAGGCGGTGTGCAAGCTCTCCCAGAATCTAGAGACAAATCGTGTGTCTCGATCAGAGGTGATAGTCACCGGTACCCCATGTAATCTGACGATCTGATCGATATATAGCTGGGCCAACTTTTCCAAGGATGCTCCTGTCCTTAACGGTATAAAGTGGGCCGACTTTGTTAGCCGATCAACTATAACCCAGATCGATTCATGGCCTCTTTGAGTGCGTGGCAACCCCGTTACAAAGTCCATGTTAATGTGCTCCCATTTCCATTCCGGAATGGGTAAGGGTTGTAACATCCACAAACTTCGATGTTCCGCCTTTACCATCTGACAGGTGATGCATTTAGCCACGAACTCCGCAACATCTCGCTTCATCCCTTTCCACCAGAAGTGGTCCTTCAACCCTCTGTACATCTTGGTACCTCCAGGGTGAATAGTGTAGCCCGAATAGTGGGCTTCCTCTAGAATCTCCGTTTTTATTTCAGGGACATTTGGTATACAAATTCTTTCGTAAAAATTTAAAGGGTGCCATCCTCATGGACTACGAGCGGAGTTGGTTCTTCCTGCCCATGTGCTCCTTGATCTCCTCCGATTCGGGATCTTGTCCCCTGAAAGCAACCCTAATTCTCTCTCAAACAACGAGGGTCGGATATGCAAGGCCGCCAATGTGACATCTAACGTAGGCAAAGCGACCTCTAAGTTGAGCCTTCTCATATCCCTCCAAAGGCGGCCTCGAATTGTTAACATAGCGGCAACCCCATATCCAGACTTCACCTCGCGCATCGCCGGCCACGCGTTAAGCCTTCTGCGGTGGTAATGGACACCGAGATCATAGTCCTTGATTAACTCTAACCATGGCCAGCTGTCTCATATTCAGTTCCTTCAATGAATATGTACTTGAGGCTCTTATGATCGGTGTAGATCTCTGCAAGGAACACCGTAGAGGAAGTGTCGCCCAGATCTTTAGGGCAAACCACGATCACGCCAATTCAAGATCGTGTGTGGGATAATTCTCTTGAAAGGTTTTAACTGTCGCGGATGCATAAGCAATCACCATCTTGCATCAACACACATCCAAGGCCGGCCTTGCAGTAAAGGCCACGTAGGACCGTGATACCCACGATTGCTTTGTGGTAGCGCCAACACGGTCTTGATATCAACCTCTGCTTTTAGCCCTCGGTAACTCTTTTCACGTGAGTCGGTCCAAACGAATTTGGTACCTTCCCCGTCGGGCTTTGGTTAATCTGCCGTCGCTATTCCGAAACCCTCAACGAATCTCCGTAATAACCGACTAATCCCAAGAAACTCCGTATCTCCCTGCACTGCTGTTGGTCTTTTCCATTCCACAACGGCTTCAATTTTCTTGGGATCGACTGAAACTCCAGCTCCACTCACCACGTGGCCCAAGAAAGCTACACTTTCCAACCAAAAATCACACTTGGAGAACTTTGCGTAAAGCTTATGTTCCCTCAAGGTCTCTAGCACTATTCGTAAGTGCTCCTCGTGGGCCTGGTGGCTTTTCGAGTAAACAAGAATATCATCGATGAACACCACTACAAACTGGTCCAAATATTGACGGAATACCCGGTTCATCATGTCCATAAAGACTGCCGGGGCATTGGTAAGCCCAAACGGCATTACCAGAAACTCGTAGTGCCCGTATCTAGTACGGAAAGCACTCTTCGGGATATCCGTCTCCTTAATCCTCACTTGATGATAACTGTGATCTTAAATCAATCTTTGAGAAGACTTGAGCTCCCTGTAGCTGATCCAGCAGGTCATCAATTCTTGGTAGAGGATATTTATTCTTTACAGTCACCTTATTCAACTCCCGATAATCAATGGACAACCGTAGCGACCCGTCTTTCCTCTTGACGAAAAGAACAGGTGCTCCCCAAGGTGACATACTAGGTCTAATAAAACCCTTGTCCAATAATTCCTCTAGTTGGGTCTTTAATTCCTTAAGCTCCGCAGGCGCCATCCGATAAGGAGCCTTAGACACAGGAGCTGTTCCCGGTACCAAATCAATGGAAAACTCCAATTCCCTTTCCGGGGGTAGTCCCGGTAACTCTTCCGGAAACACGTCAGGGTACTCCCTTACTACCGGTACGTCTGAGACTACGATCTCCTTATCCTTCTTCACCTCGGAAATAGAAGCCAAATAGCCTACACATCCACCCCTAAGTAATTTCCGAACCTGGAGAGCTGAGATCTCCTGTACAAGGGAACAAGTGTGGCTGCCTTTAAAAGTAAATTCCTCTTTTCCCGGCATCTTAAATATAACTCTCTTTCCACGGCAGTCCACCACTGCGTAAACGGAAGAGAGCCAGTCCATCCCGAGGATCACATCGTAATCCTTCAGGTCCATTACATGCAGATTTGCAAGTAATTTCCGCCCCTCAATTATTATAGGGCATGCCGGTACCATTTTCCTTACTATCATGGCAGCTCCTACCGGGGTGTCTACACACAAGTCCTGGGGTAGATCTATTGTAGGCAATGTGTACTTTCGTGCGAACCGTGCAGACACAAATGAGTGTGTGGCTCCAGGATCAAATAAAGTGCAGGCATAGAATGAACTAACTGAAATGGTACCTGCCACGACATCTGCTGATGCCTGTGCTTCCTCAGTTGTCAGATGGTAGACCCGACCATGGGTCATTGGCCTCTGCTGCTGTTGGGGTTGGTTTTGAGTAGAAGGCTGTCCTGAGGTCGCCTTCCCTTTCTTGTCCCCACCTTGGGATCTTGGTGGTGGTCCAACAGACTGTCGAGAAGCTTGTTGAGATCCCTGGGTTCCCCCCACCACACTTTGTCCTTGTTGACGCTGGGGACATTGGGCCTTTTGGTGATCCAAAGCCAAGCAGTAATAACACCCTCCAGTTATCCTAGGGCACTGGGATCTCTTATGTGGTCCCTTGCATTCATAGCACTTAATGTTCTGGGTCACACTAGCAGAAGACCCTTTACCTCCAGATGAAACATGTGGGCACCGGTCGGCTTCCCATAGGGTCGGTAGTTGTTGTCGTGGGTACGCTTTCCAGAGCTCTTTCCAGTTGATGGGCGGTGGCTGTTTGTCCCTGTTTCGTGTGTATCTTTCTAGGACGACCGTTGGGCGTCCCTTGACAAGAAGCCTCGGTATATACTTAGCCCTAGCCACAACTTGATTGTAAGTCTTGCACATGTGGCTAGTCACAATCTTTTTCATGATGGCCGCATCCGCCTCAAATTTCATCACCCGGCTCTCTTCCATTGGAACCATGTCGAAGGAAGCGAGCCAACCCGGTCAAACTTCGGTTTCATATTGCTCCACCGTGGAGCCTCCTTGAACAATTTGGGAGAATTGTTGCCCAGTACCCGGATGTCCTCTCGAAATATTTGGCGAAGAACGGTCAGAATTCTTCCCAAGTCCTGGAAGGCCTCCCCTTCCTCAGCCCTAATTTCTCCAAAGTACCAATCTTGTGGGTCCTTGAGCATATACACGGCGGTCCTAATCTTTTCCGCCTCATTAGTTTGGAAGACCTCGAAGGTCTTCTCCATTTCCGTATCCATTGTTCAAGAATATGGGGTCTGCAGCCCTTCAAAGGTCGGGGAGAGGGTCTCTTGATCTCCCCTAGTAATCCTCTACTTGTGGTAGGGTGGTTGGTGGTGCAATTGTTGTCGGGTCTCTTGAATTAGCCCCAACATTTCCCTCATTAGTTCCATCATGCTCATGGGGGTACCTCCCCTGGGTTTTGGCCCTCACTGGTCGGGAGCATTGGGATTGAGCGTGCACCTCCCCGGCCGACTTCCATCTCGGGCCCACAAAGTGAGGTACCTCCCCACCACCTCGGTTGAGGGACTTCTTCCTCCATAGGGAGGCGTGGCATTTGCATTTAGGTCGCCTACCCCTTCCTCTCTTCCCCTACCACCTCGACCTCCACAGAAGTGATCCATTGATTAAGCGTATAAGGATTACAAGGTTACTTTTTATTTCCGTAAAAAGCGTGAAGCTGAAAATATACTTTTATTCATTTCAAAAGGAACAACTAGAGTCAACATGCTTAAAACAAAAGACACTAAGAGACATAATAAAAGTAGTTCATACAACACATAAGTTTGTAAGACTACGATTATTCTAGCAACTAAAACAAGAACTCAGTCCAGATGATGCTCGTCGGGCGATAGTGGGGTGTAGTCAAGGCACCTGGTCGATGTCCTCGGACTCAGGGTCCCCCTGCTATCCCCCGCCCTGCAGTGCATACAAAAGCTAAATGCTCATAATCGCCACAAATTTTGCGGCACTAGAGGGCGAGGGCTACACTCCAGGCATACGATTGCCCAGTATACTCCACATCGACGGCACCGTGAGATCCGAGAACTGAGAGATGGACTGCAACTCTCTCCCGAATCTGAACCCCAATGCACGCGGCCGGTAGTCACGGCTCTACACACGCAGCGTCGTGGAGGAATACTAGGGCTCACGATCTCACGTGCCAACGGAACCCACAGGTCCCTCTTGGCCTCTCAGATAGCGATGTGGTCCCTAAGTCCCCGGACCAAAGATGGTAACGGTAGTTCTGAGCCTATCAACCTTTCGGGTTGGTGGTTTCCAGCCTCCCTCATCTCTCGAGAGGACCTCCAGCGGGCTCGGATGAGTCACCTCAGCGGGTGTGGAGTGTTCTCGCACCCGGCACTCCACCTCATCATCAAGAATCACCGCGTATGATGGTCCCGAAATCCTCCAAGTAAACCGGGTGTCAATCTAACGTACCACTATCTATACTACCCCGGCCCCAGCACTCGGTCTATACAACCGCTAAGGGCATCTAGGGTCACGCTTATCCGCCTATCTAGAGAACTTCTCGATACCACTTTAATGCAGAACGCCCCACACGGATCCCGACCTCGAAAGCACGTTTACAGACCGGCCAGTATTAAAGAAGAGATAAACTCAACTCTAATACAAGGCCTAATAATGTGATAAGCGTATAACAATCCATAAATAAACACAAACTCAAGTTCATAAGAACATAGAGTCATTAGGGTCCATAGGCCCTATAGAAGTCCGTCCCTATATGGGTCCTACAAATAACAAAGTTTATAAAAATAAAGATAACCGAGACTCCTATAAACCTTGATCTCCCTGAGTCCCTCTCTTCCAAGCTTCTTCCCTCTAAACCTCGGAATCTGTAAAAGGAGGAAAAGAGAAACACGTGAGCTTTGAAGGAAAGCTCGGTAAGTACCCCTATGCAGCCACAAAGGTGTCATCAAAATAAAAATGGCGGTACCAACAGGATCATAGGATCAACAACAAAGTCCTAGGAGTCTACCACAAGCAAGTCAAAGGTTGACCCACAGTACGAAGCCCCCGGGCTACAGAGTGAGTTCTAGGAGAACTCAAGGTTTACTCCGCCAAGTATGTCCAAATTTTGGATATAATTATTTACCTAGATGGTCGCTTGACTCTCCACCAAAAGATCGGTAGAACTACCTCTTCTTCGTGTTAACGCTTGCCGCTGTACTCATGCCCACGACAAAGCGGTGAGACCTCCGTGAGATTTGTTTCTCCGGTAGGGGTCGGGGAAAGTCAGGGAGTCCTACCCCTGAACGTTCCCAAAATTGGAGCTTCCCTAGCTCCACTGAGTCCGGGCAGTAGAACATAGCAAATAGGGACACCAACGTCCCGTAAACAAGCATACATGCTTAACAGGATTCAAGAACAGATAAGAACAGCATGTATGGCAACAACAGTACATGTATTAAGAATACATAGCAAGTCCAAGAAATCCCGTTATCGGGTGAAAACTAGGCAAGTGAACTTACCTTTGGTTGGTACTAGATGTCCTTCTAGCTTCCTCTAGGGTGCCAACAACTCCCCGAAAGTATCTGGCATGCAGAGGTCCTATTAGAAACAGTATTCCCATAATATTACTATGTCCTTAGGTGTACATGCATGCCTTACATTCTTATAGGGCTTAGGCCCACTAACGGGTCCTAAGGACCATCTCTCGGGTTACCGGCCCTTATCCCCGTTTCAGTGTCCCTTAGTTGACTTTTAGACCTACTTTGGTAAAATCTAGCCAACTCTAGCCTATTTGTCAAGTCTGACTTTTATTAGGTCACTTTAGTTGAGTTGAGTCTCGTTAAGATTGATCTTAGCCCCCTCTTACCCTAGAAGGGCATTTTGGTCATTTGAAAATCCCTTTGAACTTATTTAGCTTCCTTGCCAAATAATTCTTATCGCTTAACCAATTATCCAAATTAATTAATTAATTAATTAATTTTACTTCAATACTCCATAATAATTATTAATTATTACCCATAGTTCCATATAGTTACCGATCTATACGACTATTTGATTAACAGTGTCATTACTATCAATAGTGACACCTCTTATTTAATTGTCACACTAAGGTTTTAATCTTTATTTAAAACCTTAAGTTTCCTAATTATTAAATTATGAGTAAAAATTTTCATAACCTAATAATCGTCACAAAACCTAAGTTTCATTATCAAGGAATATATACTCTTTATCCGATTAATTGAATATGGGTCACCTCTTCCCATCTCTGGAATAAATCAATCAAATAATTACTATTTACCAATTTATTTGTCACTTTTACTAGGTTAATATTTTAATTAAACATTAACCCCCATGGCCGACTATTCCATAGTTTCTATTAAACGAATGTCACCCTCTATATTTTCCAAATTCGTTATCTCTAGTAGCTATTTGTCACAACCATTTAACTAGCATCTTAGTCCATGAGAGGAAAAATAAAAGGATTTTATTTTTGTCACAAGTCCTAAGTTCCTCATTTTTTTTAAATACCATGTATAACCAACAATAAACAACTAATGTTCTCATTTAAAGAGAGGGAAAATAAATAATTATTTTAATTAATTAAATGAGTGTCACACCCCTAAGTATATAGATGTTTAATTATTGTCACACCCCTAAGTATATATATTTTTATTTTTATTTTTTTCTTCACTTCTTCTTCTTCTTTTTCGCGCGACCGAGAGCCACCGGCGTCCCGGCTCCTTCTCCGGCCACCATTCACGCCTTGCTCGGGGCTCGGCCTTGCCGGCCTCACGATCATGGCCGGAGCCCTCCGGCTATGCCGCCCGAGCACGCCCTCCTACCGCACCAAAACTCTCGTCCGAGAAAGGATTTCACGTGAAGCTCTCACCGTCGATCTTATGCATGTAGCAATGACTCGGAAATACTCTACGGTTTTTAGAACACTCACCGTGAGGTTGCTGAGGTCGGAAACGATGGAGTCGCCGGAAAACGCCCCCTGCTTTTACTCCGACGAACTTCGGCCGCATAGCGGGATCCTTCTCTCCTCTTCGCGTCACGCGAAGTTCTCCCTCTCCGTCGCTATCAAGCTCCGAGACATTTAGCACCAAATCCCGAAGCTTGCAGGAGCTTCGCCTCCGGTCAACTCTAAAAAGACAACCTCCATCGAAAAAACCGAGATGTTGCGGCGAGGGAGCTCCCTACTTCTATAGCCCCCTACTGAGCTGACCTAAAAGACGCCGTGGGTTTAATTAACGCAAGGACGCCCTAATGAAGTAGCCGCATGTCGCCTCGGCTTCGCTGCTACGGCATTCTGACGGCGAGGCGCGCCGCTTTCAATCGGCTCAAGAGATGGACCTGCCTAGGGATTTGGTTTTGCGGTGATCAATGGCCGTGATTAATTGAGTTAAATCCAACGGCGTCCTTTAGCCTCGTATCTAACAATCGTTAGATTTACGGTTCAGATTTAATTAAAATGAACGGCCCGATGTCTTTCCTATGTCTCAAGATACGGGTGATCATGAGATGGACGGCTCACGGTCACCCGCACCGTGAGGTCATCTCCAAGTTACCCATCCACTTTGCCTCGTATCCGTTCCACGACCAGATGGATTAAATCTGGACTCGCCACGTGGCTCTCGTAAGCCCCTTATAATTCCTCATGATTTGCTACGATGCGAGATCATTTAATCTCAAAATTCGCCGTTCGTTCTCTCTGATGGGGTTTTCTCTCACGAAATTTTACGAGAGGTCCCTGATTCTTTTAATATTATAATTAGGTCCAAATCTGTGAGAGAGGAAAACTTCTGTAAGGTCCTCATGTCTTTCAAAATTACTATTAGGTCCCTGCAGACCCCATAATAATTTAAATTTCCATTTAAATTAAATATATCATTTAATCACACGTTAACACTTATCGGGGGAAATAACTTAAATATTTTCCTCAAGGAAATAACTAAATATTTATTTCCAGAAATTCAGGGATTTTACAATACTACAAGAAAACTATAAATTTGCCAGGGAACAATCCCTCGCTAAAGCAGAAAATTCCCTCGCTAAATTACTTTGGCGAGGAAATTGCGAGAGAAAATTTTCCGTTAGAATATCGATTCTCGCAAATATTTTGTGAGGGAAAATGTCCCTCGCTGAATAATAACGAGGGATTAGCAGGGAATCTCTCTCTAGGTCATTAGCGAGAGCATTATTCTCTCGCTGGTCCTTGCTAAATTCTCTCCCCAAATCCTTCCTCCCTTATCATTTGGGGTGAATTAACGAGGTAACCTCTCTAGGTATTTAGCGAGAGAAAACAACATTTCTCTACTCGTTATCATTTGCGTCAAGTTAGCGAGGGAAATCTCTAGCTATTTAGTGAGAGAATATTTTTCCCTCGTTGGTCATCGCTAAAATCTCTAATATTTTTTTACAATAGCGACGACTTAGCGAGGGCTGATCCCTAGGTATTTAGCATGAGGAATTTTTTTTTATTTGATAGCCCTCGCTATTCCCTCACTAATGTGTGAGTTTCTTTGTATTTAAAAACCAAATTTATTGGTCCCCATACTACAATTTTGAACCACCTGTAATTTCCAAAATACATACATGTATCCTGCAATTGACTCCATATGTAAATTAATATAGTAAGTTGTATTACAATTTAAGTATACAAACAAAAAGTTTAAGATATCTAATAAGCAAAGGTGTATAACCATGTTCCAAAATGCAGTAAATAACGGACAATATATAAATACAAAAAGATACAAAATAAGAAGATCAACAAGCAAGTGATCATGTGCCATCAGGAGATGGATGAACGACGTGGTCAGTAGGCTCAGCTAGTGGGCGGCTCGCCAACATTTGTCGCATGTACTCCTCGAACTGCCGTTACATCTGCTGAAACCGTGTCTCAAAATAAGCACGCATGTCCGCTTCTCGCTGAAGCATCTCCGCTTCTCGCTGTTGCATCTCCATTTCTCGTTGATGCATCTCCGTGCGTATGGATGAAATAGCCACATCCATCTGCTCCTGGACCTCTCTAGCATTGTGTGCATTAGATGCACTACATGATGAAGAGGAAGCATCGGGATAGTAGTAGCTCGCCTGTGTTCCTAAACCACACACCCGATTCTTCTTTGCCCCACCAGCGGCCTTATAATAAAGTTGATTTTCATCTAATGTGGTTCCCTCCGATCTCCTTCTATCCTCTACCAAAGCGAGATATCAATCCTAAGAGAAGCATACAATATAATCCAAAAGAAAACAAGGCAAATCTGTGAGAATGAAGCAAAGATGACTAACAAAAATTCTAAAATTGACTACCAATTAATTTTTGTTGTTTTTCCTTCAGAATTCTTCAAGTGCCACTGAAATGGAAATCGAGAAACTAAGGATGCAATGCACAAGATCTGTTCAAATGGCTCAAAATGGAAGAAATTGTATCAAGACTTGCAGAATATTTATGTGGTTGAAACGCTAAATTTTTAATTTTGAAAAATCTGAACTTATGATTCCAGTTTGTGTTGTGTTTCATTAAAGTGTCAAGTAATGCAGTTCCCTTTATAGTCATGGGCTTATTTGCCTTCATGGCTTTACAATTACAACACAATAAGTTCCCATGGAATACTATTTCAACAGTATTAGAAAATCATATCCATAGAAAATTTTCCACTGTAGAGACTATGATTTCTGTCCTGGTTATACACAAGCAGCATACAACCTTCTCAGCTGGAAATCTATAAACTTATGAATGAAGAATTGTCAATTCAGAATCAGCAAATTTGCTTCTCACAGATCATTACTACCATCTCTTCACATGCTGCTGCCTTATGATCTTTCACACCTTTCTCACATGGCTTATAATTTATACTGCTCTCGCCTATTTCAATTTGTTTCTATTCATGCATTTTGTAAGTATGCGATCACTAATGTACAAATTTTTCAATAAAAACAATAAAATTTGCAAATGTACAACTTTTTCATTAATATATAGATCTATATAATTAAATCTTTTATCCATACAATTAAATCTCATTCAGCTGTCTATTATAAATTTACGAAGCAACAAGAAGGAAAAAACTCTGAGAAACAGGTGAGAACTCTTCCTTAACGGTAAATAACATTTAGTCGGCTAGTTTCGTAACAAAAAAATCATGGCGAAATAATAGCATACTTTCTATCGACACCTAGGCTGGAGCAACAAATGACAACACATTATTAGGCAACCAATTCCTATTTTTGAATCTGAAGCAACATAATTGTATGAATGCTAACAATAGAAGCCAGTATAACAATGAAACAAGACAAGAATATTCACTAAGAACAATGATATATCGTACGAACAGCTTGCACAAATAGAAGACACGAATCCATCTCCTACATCCATGCTTCCTCGGGATCATCAACATCACCATCCCGAGGAAGCATGGATGGAGAAGATGGATTCGTGTCTTCTATTCGTGCAAGCTGTTCGCACGATATATTATTAGTCATTCACTAATGGTATCTCTAGTGACCAAGCCATTGCTATACACATCTTTGAATATAATGGGTATATTTTCTTCATATGGTGAAGTCTATTGTATGGGCAAATAGTAAATTCATTTACTTAATATTCAGGAACCAAAATGTAAAATATAATTTGTAAACCTATCAATGTTCACTAGACTGTAGACATTAGTTCAACACTATCCAGAAATTCTATTAAAATTAAAACAACCTCAGTGAATAAATCCAAACATCCTATATTTGACAAATCATTACAACAGATATAACAATTCACACACAAAGTACCACAAGCAAGCTCATAAAAATTGGATGTTTATAGAACAAAAGACCTAAGATCACAGTTGAAAAGTTAAAGACTTTAATGGTTAATATGCAAAATATTTAAATTTGTGAGCTTCTTAAATTACATTGCATAAAAGATGATTATAAAGAATTAAAGTTAATAGATAATTTCTGAAATCAATGAAGCACCAGACATGAGTTCAAGAAATCATGTCTTAAGCTCATAACAATTCCTTTTAAACAATCATAGAGAAAAATTTCCCCATTGGTATCCATCAGTTGCAAAACCCCACATTAAAAATCAATGAAATTCATTAAAAAATACAGAGAAAAAATTTCGTAGTGACTCATATTTATAGTGCGAGCTCTATCACTCGTAAATCTTTGACCATCACCCTTCTTCGTGTGCGTGCGCCTAAAGACCTCGAAGGGTGTTGGGGGGCGGTCATATTGTTGCTCCTACACATATAGACCAATAAGAATGTAGTTAGCGACAATCACAAGTTTTGATGTATTTGTACAAATTTAACCCATATAAAAAATCTTACTAATCGCTTCTAATGCTCAAAATGGGAGATAGAGCCTCCACAGTGGGTAGAGGGACACAGCCCATCCTCAGATCCACCACGTCGGTTCTTTGCATTTTGTTGACATATACGCACAACATTTGGTTCCCTCCATGCTTCTTTCCACTTAGTCCACACAGATTCCGAAACATATTTAGGTCGGCTACTCTTGTTCTTAAATCTACAAATCATATCACCGTACCGAGTGGAAGCCTTTGTTAGCCAAGCTTCCTTGACCAAGTGGTCAAACGCCGGATTCCAATAAAAGTATTTCTGCATGATAACAAATAATGTTTCGTGATACAACCAAGTTCACACATAAAACATACAATTATTTGCCTCAAAATTTGTTGCATAATTGGAACATAGGCTTACCTTGAACTCCTCAAAATAAAACTCCTTGGTCTCATTTGATACCGACACCCACCTAGCCCCACCATCATCAAATCTCTCCTCAAAAATGGATCGAATACGACGAGAGCAATCAGTAGATGGACCTAATTTGGAAAAAAAAGTAAAAAATGCATCAACAAGTACACAGAACCAAACTGAAAAACAAAGAATGAATAGTTTAGTTTTTGTATACTTACATCCCACGAGTAATTGTGACCCATTTACGATTTGTTCCTAGAGGGTCAGCAGGTATTAGATGTCCCCTAGTCATACTAGCTTCTACTTGAGAATCACTCTATTGAGATGATCCAGTAGGTGGTGTATTCTCAGCCGTTGTAGAAGCAATATTCACTGAAGCTATTCATGGACCTTGTACGGGATGCATCACCTCGGGTTGTTCTTCAGGTGTAGATTGCATCTCAATTGGTGGTGTAATGGTGGGAAGATGTGGGGCAGCATTCAGAGTAGGTGGTAATGGACACTGTCTTGCACACCGTCCCCTTCCTCCGATATTATGATCAACTCCGCCCCTATTGTCTCGTCCTCGCGTCATATCTACAAAAATGAAACTAATGAATGTTATTATACATAAAACTGAGCAAGATATAGCACAAACCTTTTTTATGCAAACAAACAAAACAGAATAAATACAAATAAACTTTAATATAATTGTCTACAAGACTAAGAGTACAATATTTAATCTTTTATTAAATATTAACAACCAATGTACTATATTTAATCCAAATAACCTACCAATGTCTACATCAGTTCCTCAGCTTGTCACATGTACTGTGATTGATGCACAACCTAATACAAAGGGACTGACAGCTGCTCCTCAGTAAGTTTCATCAAGAGTTCTCAGTTTTAGAGTATCTTTTAATGTTTTCTTCAGCCATTCATTTTAATCTTTTATTTAATTATCTCTCATTACTAATTTGCAAATAAGTATCTACTTATATGATAAAATATTACTGAGCAGGAAACAGTAATGATGCATCAAGGCTTCAAGAGCAGTTGAAACAATCTTCAGGTTTTGGCTAGAACTTGGTTGTCAAGGCTTAACTAATATTATCTCTTTTGCATAGTTTGTCAGGAACTCTTTGTTGTGCTCATAGAATTAATGCAAGAGATTTGGTAGTCTGATCATATATATATATATATATATATATATATATATATATATATATATATATTGCTTTTAAAATTTCTTTTTAGGTAGTCTGATCAAATATAAAAAATAAATTAATGTTGTGAAACACCCATACCTCTTGCAGCTATTGGAAATATTTTCTAACAAGATCCCTTCAAAGCAAGTAATACTTTTCACTTGTTCAAATCAACAAGATTTGTGTTGTCGGTCTTAATGGAACATATCATAATTCCAAATTTTCTATGCTTCACAAGGGCATAAAAGAGAGCATGAAATCTGTTGGTATATAAAAAAAACCATGATTATAAATGGCGGGCAAGAGCGTGAATCTTTGAAAGCTTACCGTGAAATCTGTTGGTATATTAAAAAAAACATGAAAAAAATAAATAATTCAGCAACAAACAAAAACACCAAATAAGATCAACTAAATAGTGCTTACCTAGAAAGCTCAAAGCAAGGCCAGTACAACAGCCTGCCACACCTGCAAGAAGAAGACAACAAGATTGGATGTCTACCACCAGAAAATTTCTAATTATGTTCTTAACATAGCACATGTTAAAATGAAGAATTGATGTCTGCCACAAGAAAATTTCTAATTATGTTCTTAACATAGCAAATGTCACAACATAGTAACAGATGTGCAACAAGCAAATCAAATTTCAAAAACCCCAAACTAAATCAAGAACAGGTTTCACTCCAAAGGAAGAAGAGAAGAGAAGGAAACCCAAAACTTTCCAACAGAAGTAAATATAGTAAATATAGTAGTTATCCAAGTGTTTTATAGTATCTTCTCTATGCAATGAAACAGAAAATTATGAAGAAACATGCATCAACTACACTAGTGTTCAACAATTACATAAACAACAAGGAAAAAATTTACCAATGAAATTAAGGGACCATTTCTTTTTCTCTACCTTTCTACGCCGCAAACTAAAAGCTATTCACTAGAAGACAAGATTTTATCTAACAATGAAAACCAAATAACACAAAGAAAGAAAATAAAAGAAAGGAAGTAAAATAAAATATATATTAAAAAAACAAAAAACAACAGCAATTGAAAAACATTTATCCAAAAGCAATCAAAAGTCACATCTCAGACAAGCACCCTCAACGGCTCATTCACTGAACAATATTTCACCAATTTGACCATTCCTATCGAACCTCACCACAATACGAAGCCCATCCAAACACATCAAAACAATCAAAACACATAAATAAACAATTTCATCACAATCAAAAAAGCAAAACCAGAGATCAATCAAATAACAGATCAATTGAAAAAATAATTCATGTGGTTATCAAAGATCCTGAGCATAAATATCAACTGTATTAACTACATTAGGTTATCAAAGGAGAAATGACCAAATAGTTGATGAAATGCATAGTTGTGGGATATGAAATATATAGGCTTTCCATGATATTAAATGATAGGAAAGTCAGTTTAATTTTCATATCCCATCAATGAAGACTAGTAAAGAAAAATAATTTACTAAGGTTCATAACAATATACAGCATTAAGTCCTACCCAAGCTAGTATCTTTTAAATTTCAAAAGGTTGCTAGAACAAGCATCAGTTTAATTTTCATATCCCATCAATGAAGACTAGTAAAGAAAAATAATTGACTAAAGTTCATAACAATATACACTATTAAGTCATACCCAAGCTAGTATCTTTTAAATTTCAAAAGGTTGCTACAACATGCATCAGTTTAATTTTCATATCCCATCAATGAAGACTAGTAAAGAAAAATAATTCACTAAGGTTCATAACAATATACAACAATACTCTACTCCTGTTACCTTCTACCTGAGACAAAACACTAACCCATTTATCTAATTAAAAAACAGATTTTCTTTTAAAAAAAACAAATCAGTGTCATAACAAGTGGTCCATTTTTTTCACATTTCTTCAATCCCCAAAAGCCAACCAAACAACAAAAACTTTTTAATTTTTTAATTCCTCTTAAATAAAAACCAAGAGTAGTTGGTGACTTGAGTAGGAGAACAACAACAATACAATGTCCACAAGTAGCCAGTATTTGGAAAGCAACAACAAGAAAGCAAATAAAACCGGGTAAAATGCTTTCTACATCCCTCAACTTTACCCCTTTCCTATTCTATTCCCTCGTCTTCAATTTATAACCAAAAAAAATAAAATAAAAAAAAATCATTCAACTTATTTAGTGTTTGTTAGAATTTTATGTTCAGACGATCTTGATTAACTTTGATTAAAATGTCCAATGTATTTGGATTATCTAAATCTGTGTTTATATATTAAAGCAAGCTAATAGAGCATACGCTAAAATTTAATTTAAAAATGATTCATAACTACAATAATGAAGGGAGATATTAGGATAGTAATGTAAAGCAAACTAAACAAATCAAAGAAAACTAAACAAACATAAAGTTATGTCATAAAGTTAAAAAAGAAAATAATTTACATGTTCAGTTTGATCCTCTATGCTCTCAGAAATGATTTTCCCTGTTTCCATGAGAAAGATCAACTAACTAAAGCGCTCCACAAAGTTAGCAAAATATATTTTATAGTCGACCCATAAATGTAGACATTACAAAATATACAAAATGCCAAATAACAAACCTCAAGAACAAGTCGAAGAACACTAGAAACGAAGAATATATCCCAATACTGCAGGAGCCTTTTTAGTTTGAACAACCTCTTTATTTTGAAATCTAGGAAGGTTTCATTGAATTGAGTGAAAAAATAAGTACAAGTGAAGTTAACGAAAGAATAGAACTAACAAGAAAAAATATACTTACATATACTTCATGTTAATTAGCTTCCAAAGCTCAGAGCCAAGTGTCCCTTTAAGATGAAGAGTTCTCAATTCCTGCAAAAAAAAAACCGACAATGTAATGCTACGGTTCATGTGCAATGAATTAGCAAAAACAGAGAGAAAGTTATGATCAGCTTCTTCCAGGTTGAATCACTCAAAGGAAATACATTCATAAAACGATATTCACAAGATCTTGTTATTATGAATTACTAAAAGTTAGTTAAATTTTTGTTCTCCAAAAAAGATCAGGTTGAATGGTCATAAGATTGATGTTTCGCAACACATGGATGCAACAGTTAATAGTCTCCAAGATCTTTACATTTAATCGCCTCTACAATGTATACTAAGTTTATAATTTTATAATTTTCTGAAAGTTTACAACCCCAACAACCATCTAGTTTTTGGTAACTAGGATATGCTAATTAGACTTAGAAATTGATGTTCTCACAAGACTAATTGACAATGCCTTGGTCAAGTTGCCCTCTCTTGAGAGCTCAGGCTCCTTATTCTCAGTTCTATTTTAGAGGTTCAGCTCCTATTCATCTATGGATTTAATATATTTTTTCTAGTACTATGATGTTTATGATTTCACTTGTATATTCATAAGTTGTACATGTGATTTTCTCCTGGCAAACTAGCCATGTTAAATTGATGATACAGTATTTGACTCCGCAATTCTAAATTTTACAGCAAGTTAAGATAGTGTTCTTTAAAGTTCAAATTTTCATTTGGGCATCTCTGATGTTCTGTGAACTTTCATAATGAGTGCATCTTGCTACTACTTCAAAACAGGAGTTGGGCTTTCCCACTTGAGAGTTCAAGCCCAACATTAGTTGTATAGTTAGATTTTGGCATTCTTAAAGAATATGCTTATAGAAATAGTCATGCCATTGTGATGGTTTGATTGATCAATTAATGGGATGACAATGTAATCTAATGCTGATGATGTTGTCTAATGGCCCACTTAACAACCATTTAGGTGCTCAGGAAACCATCATTCTAGAAAAATAGTGGTTAATAACATCTAATTATTCCCTAATCAAACAATGCCTTGAACATCAAACTTGTTTGGACATCTCATATAGAGATTAGAACTCCATCCAACCTTAGAAGCAAGGTTGCCCCATCAAACATGGTTCCTTTTCCTTTATGGTGAAATCTCAAAGGCCACCCAATTATTGAAAAGTGAGGCCCCAAATTACACCAGTTGAAGAAAAACATATGTTTTTATCATGTGGATAAATGGGGCAATATTGTGAGGACAGCATTGGTGTGAGGAACAAAGATCAAGGGATAGAGAGTGGAAGAGATTGAGAGTTTATCTTGATTTGGGAAAGCCTACCAGTCCTTTTATCCAACAAGCATGAAAACACTAACTAATGAATGAATAGATTCAAGGGAGAGTGATGAAATGGTAAAGCTTTTGTCCCCAAAGTTTTGTTAGTAAAAATAAACTAACAAACAAAAATCATATAGTTAATATCTATATAAAGGAAGGCGACTCTACTGAATTATCAGTGAAAGATTGTTTTTCCCCTTCTATTACCTGTTGTTATTTTCTATTTGTGCACTTGTTTTTTTCTTCCAACTTTTATGTTGCTTTTCTAGAATTTTAATTTCACTATCACATTTTCTTAATATAATAGACATGTATCAATAATTATCTTTTATTTTAAAGTCCCCTCTCAAGTCACATTTAGGTGACATCACTTTATTCAAAGAAGAAAAGTAGTTCTGAATGGCCACCTACTACCCAATAGATGAAGGATTTTTCCAAGCTATTATTCAGAGGTCAATTTATGGTTGAAGTCTGGTTGGTATCTCATAATTTAAGCTAAAATACTCAAATTTAGATGCACTTATAGATACTTGGATTAGATGTTTGTTGATAAGATCCAAATTTAATTGGGTTTGGATTGATGGAATGTAGAGGGAAAAAGAAGGAAATAAAAGGAAACCTTACTTTCTTGTGTTAGGTTGCTATAAAGAAGGATAAGGTGATAAGAAAATAAAAGACAGTGAATTTGCAAAGCTTAATTTCCTTCTCTTTTTGTTATGTATCTTCACTTTCTTCTCCATCTTTATCTAGTCTTAGAGATTAAATGTGGCATCAATATCAATAAATAGATTAAAAAACACTAACCGCTTGTTACCTATTTAGAGATCTAGTCGTGCAAGGGTATATATAATTATAAGATTTTATAGGGGTTCGTATGCAACGAAAACAACATTGTATGAATAGTAGTATAGGTTGGACATATTGAGTATCTATTAATTGGGCTTGCCAAGACATGACAAAGTTTGGTCTTGGTCTTGAATGACCTTCTAAAGCACCAAACAAGAGTTGAAAGTGACTTGGCATACATTAATGAACATATGAACAGTGAAGAAATACTTATTTATTCACAAATTTAAAAAGATTTTTTATTGCCTAGGCCTTTGGAATAAGAAAAGAAAAATTATAATTATAATTTATAAAATCAACTTTTTAATTTTATATTTTTCTCTCTTTATTTTTCTATATATCTTTCTCTAGTATTCATATTTTCGTATGAGCGATCAAATTTGTTTTACTTATAAAACCCTGTAGTAGTACTTACAAGTTTTGATTTGGTAGGGTTTATAGGTAATTAAAATATTTACAAAGTTTATTTTTCTATATCTCTTTCTCAAAATATGAACAATCAACATGAAAAGTTTAACAGCCCAAAGGCTATGTAGGTTAAGGCTATGGAATGAAAACATGAAATAAAATTTACTCAAAACCAAATCTAAAAGTCAAAAAAATGAACTTAGTGTTTTTGTAGATTAAGGCTCTGCATTTTCCATAAGAAACCTTTGCATATATGCCCCCACAACCTTATCAAGTATTTGAAATTAAGTCAACAAGTTTCTTAAATAAAGACAAAATCAACATCAACAATAGCACCAAAGAGTGATATTCAAGTTTCAAAGAATCTGCAACATCACTGTTATACAAAGCAACAACAATGGCATTAAACTAAGGAAATGAATAGCAAGTTCAGGATAATACCATAGATACTGAAGTTCAACTAAACAACTCACCATTACTATCACATCTAGCACCAACAATGGCATTAATTTCAGAAATGAACAACATGATAATGCTTTTAATGTGCTATAAAGTGAGTTTCAACTTTCAAAATGAGGAAGATACCATCCTAAACATAATTAATTTCTGAAAACAACAACAAATCAAGATAATATACTGGAAACCTAGTTTCGAACAAAATAACTAACCAAAAGATCCATTAAAGGCAGTAATTTCAGTAATTGATATGAAATTCAACATATTAAAGCATAAAAATGGAATTTTCTTGATTAAAAACTCACCATCTTTGCCCTTCCTTAAAGAACAAGCAAATAGTAGGCAAATCACCAAAAAGCAAAGCCCAGCTGCACCTCCAACAACAATGGCAACAGTCTTCCCAGCTTGTTGACCAAATTAGTCAATAAAAGAAGAAAAAGAACAAAATCATCAAGAGAAAAACCTAATTCATCTCTTAAATTCAAGAAATTTTAGTATAAAATGGACGAAGACCTTGGCTACGCGCAAACATCAAAATCTATAGGTTGAAGATTGAAACAAAAAACCGAAACCCTAGAAATCAAAAAAAAAAAAACAGAAAGAGAAAGAAATAATCAAACCTAGGAGAAGTAATCCAAGCTCCCTAGTCGACCGAGCCAATCGAAGCTCCAAACCCTATCAAAGAACGAATTAACACTGCAAGAGACCTTCTCCTTAGGATTGGGCTTCTCCGAATCTTCCTTCTTTAATCTCCAATTCCTTTTTCTCTGTCTGCATCGGAGGAGAAAACCCTAAAATCACAAACGCGCGAGATGGAGTACGAAGAAAGTAAAGGTCAATAAAAGGCGCAGGAGGTAATGAAATTATAGACGAAAATTAGAGTGGGCAATAGCGAGGGAACCTTCCCTCGCTAAATTCATTATAAACACAATATTACACAATGAAATTAGCGAGGGGTAATGTTTTTGTAATCTAATGGAATTAGCGAGCGAAAAATCCCTCGCTAATTTCATTAGATCTAGAATGTTATATAATATCATTAGCGAGGGAAAATTCCCTCGCTAATTACAGTGTCTACCCACAATATAATTAGCGAGGGGTCCCTCGCAATGTAGCTAGGGAAAAATCCCTCTCTAAGTACACGCCAAAGGGCGCGCCAAAATCTTCGCGCGCAAGATTAGCAACGGATGTGTTGTTTCCTCGCTATTTCCTAGCTAAAAACAATATCTTGGTGGACAGCTTTAGCAACGGACTGTTTCCCTCGCTATTTCCTAGCTAAATATGTATCATTCGCAAACTTGTCGCAAATTTCTAGCAACTTTGCACTGAAATATTTCTCTCGCTAAAATCCATCGCAATTTAGTTGTTTTCTTGTAGTGCTTGTAGGGTAATCTAACCCATGCGTCAATCAACTCCTTTAGGAGCAGGACTCCGGGCAACCGCAACTCTAGTATCGCCCATCAAGGAAGAAGAACAAGCTTAGATGAGAAGGGGAGGAAGTAGAAGATGAGAGCTCTGTTTGGCGGTTGATGGAAATGTTCATAAGCTCAGGTTAGAGAAGAGAAAAAAATGGAGGATAGGTGATACTATTCTTTTCATGGCTTTAGTAGAGGGTTTTATGAAGTTTAATTTGATCCGTCCAACCAAAAAATGATCCATTGGATCAAATCCAAAGGTTGAAATGAGTGTATAAAATAAAGGAGAAAATGGTTGTATGGGTAATTGGAAAGAATTGGTTGGATTGTAAAGGCCCAACCTCTCTATATACAAGAGCCCCCCTACACTCACAAACAAGCATAACACTAGTCAATATGATGTATGGTATACATAAAACTCAAAATAAATTTAGCTGAAAATTTTATATTTTTGAGAATAACTAATAAGGAAATTTTATAAGTTATCAACTCAAGATTTTGATTCTGGTTAAGCAAAGAGATGAAGTGTTTATTTATTAAGTTCCTAGGCTTACACAGTATAATAAATTTGAGGTGTCCTTATGGACTTAAAACTTGGTTTTCTAGTAGAGTCTCCAATTGATGGAAGTTTAGTGAACTAGATCTTGAAGTACATTCCTTGAATCATCATTCAACAAAACAAGAGATCCTATGTGGTACTTGAGTAACGCGTATTAGCGCATTACTTGCCCATGAGCAAGATACCGCCATTTCATGGAGATTTAGAAAGTTGACCTATATACTCTCACAACTGAGGTCTAGCAGTGGTCTGCACATAGGTGAGATCTCCAAGGATATCTTTAGTACTGTAATATCTCATTGATATACATCCATTGATCTTATTAAGATCTAAACTCAACCTTAAACCACCACTACATGAGAGCACTTGCCATAGGAATAGAGTTAGAGTATACTTGAAATAAATATTGTGCTCTCCTAATCAACCAATCAAATAGCTTCCTTTTAAACTTCTATCAAGGGATCTTTATTCAAAGAATTAGGGTTACTACTGTTATTGACCTTTATGGGTACAGCCCCATTCCCCTCAACGTATAAGCTATCAGTGATCTCGATAACCCTTTAGTCCGACAATCTGCTAGATTTAGCTCCGACTTTATATTATCGATGCTAACAACGTTGTGCTTTTGGTGCCTTAACACTTGTGTCAGATCCGTAAGTGCATGTTCATCTTATCACTTGTACATTCAAATTTACACAGTTCAATAACAAATTTAGAATCATAGTATATAGAAATAGTAGGCATAACTTGTGACATAACAAGAATTTCAAAAAGTAAATTTCTAATCCATTCAGCTTCAGTGCAAGTGGAATCTTGTGTAATAAGTTCAACTTCAATGGTACTCCTACCATGGAGCTTCTTTTTGGTTGATTTCAATTGGATAGTTCCTCCACCTAGTAGGAATACTTGACCAGATGTAAAATCCAAGGATTTTATGGAAATAATATGTGCTTAAAATTCTTCTTTATTTTATTATTGGAGAAAATTTCCTAAGGAAATAAATTATGGGAAAAAATGGGAATTTATAGGCCAAAAAAAAAACCCTAACTAGTTAATGGAGGGTCCGAAGGACCTTTTAGTAATTTTGAAAAGTACCAAGGACTAAAGGAGAATAGTTCTCTATCACAGGGATGGACTTAAGTGTAACCTAAATTGAAGAAAGGACTTCTGGATAATTTTCCAGAGAAGAACTCTATAGAAAATAATGAACGGCCAGCATTAAAAGATCATGGAACTGTGTTGATCGCGAAGCGTTATAACGGCTTTCGTGAAGCCACGTGGCGGGAGGAGATGAGATCCATCAGATAGAGTGACGGATCCGAGACACTGAGAGAGGAGCAGTGGAAGTAACCTCACGGTGAGGGTGAACGAGATCCGTTCATCTCAAGATAGTTGCAAGATTGAGACGGGATGAGTAGATCCGCCGCCGATCGTGACGCAGATCCGGGCCACTCATCCAACCTAGTGGCGCATCCGAGGAATCAAGAAACGTTATCGACCGTGAGATGTTAGTTGTGAATTACGACCGTTCATCCGCGAACACCAATCACGAGGCAAAACCTCTGTTACCCCGGTCTCGAACGCCACCGCGTCATTCGCCTTCTCCCCTCGCCGCTACGCGTGCGGAACCGGCCCGCTAATGGCCGTGGCGGGTTTCGAACGCATCAGCCGCTCACCGCCACCTGAGCCTATAAAAGGGAGCCCCCGTCCCCACCGCTTTGGCACACCAACGTAATACGAGAGAAAGAGGTTCCGCGAGCTTGGCCTGAGAAGGGATTTCGGTCATGGGAGAGCTCCTGCCGCCACCAACATTGCCAGGAGAACCGGAACCAAGGCAGGAACCTTCTCCCGGTTTTAATTCCATGAATGATGCCTTTGAGCTATAGTTTAGTGATCGTCGGAGAAGGTGAGTGTAGACATTAGTGGAGCGGCGCCGGGAGGGGGAGAACATTGAACCGATAAAAGGAAGGAACTGTGAGGCCGAGAGGAATCTCTGGGAACCCTTTGCCGGCGAAAGAAGCTCTCGGGTGATGAGATGCCATCTCCGGCTATCTCTTCCGGTGAAGCTTGGACAGAGGAAGGAGGAGGTGCGGACAGGGAGGCAAAAGGCCTGGAAATCCGTCCCGGACGGAGGGAAAGCTTGGCGCAGAAGGAGCGCGGCCAATGTACCCTCCGGCGATGGCGGCGGGACTCCGACAGGTCACGGTCGCGATGGAGGAAGAAGAAGATAATTTTTTTTTTTAAGTTACTGTTTAATTAAAAACAGAAACTTAGGATTGAATAATTAAAATAGTTTTAGAAGTGTGACAAATTATTAAATTGGATAATAATTTGAAACTATAGTGTGACATATTGATTAATGGTATTATCAACTTAGGCAGATTTTATTATTTTGGATTTAAATTGATTAAAGATTAATTAGTTAATATTTTGTTTTTCTCTTGGGTTGGTAATACTAATTTAAATAGAAGGGTGACAATTAAACTAGGGGGGGCAAAGGTAAATTAATCAATTTAATTATCCAATTAAATTGGTGGAAGAAAAGTTTGAGTTAATTAATTTAGCATGACAACTATTTTGTCGAAGCAAGATGAGGGATAAATAATTGGGAAATTATTTAATAAAATTGTTAATCATAGTTAGTACTTAATTGGATAATTAACTAGCTAATTTCTTGATTAGACAAATTAAAAAGGGATTAGTTTGTGTGACACTTGCTCGCCCCACATAAGATGGGTCAATTAACTGGTTGAAAATTTAAATAAATTGAGAAAGAGATTTAAAAAAGTCGGTGTAACGAGTTAATTAATATATTGTATCTAGATATTTAAGTAAATAATATCTAGAAAGAGTAACCGATTTTCTTTTGATAATTAAGATTGATTAAATCCGATTGATGAATTTATTTGGAGATAAAATGAGTAATTGGATATAATAATTAATTAAAATGGGTTAATTAATTATTTCGAAGAAGAAAAAGGGCACAAGTAAGCCAAGTTGTTGAATGGGCTTAGAAGTGGGCCCAATTCAACTAGGATGTCTAGAGGCGAACAATTAGGGTATTAGACTCGACAAATAAGTAGAGTTGACTGGGTTTGACCAAGTTGGGTCTAGGGACATCAAGCGGACATGGAAACATAGGATAAGGACCCATAACCCGAGAGATGGCATTTGGAACACGTTAGTGGGCCTAGGCCGAACAGAAGCGATAGGCAAGCATGTGTAATTAGAGACGTAAAGATTTATTGAAATCTTGACTCTAATAGGGTCTATGTATGCCAGATACTCTCAGGGAGTTGTAAGGCATTCAAGGGAGACTAGAAGGGCTTCTAGATCCAACAAGAGGTAAGTACACTTGCCTAGTTCCCACCCCTTTTCGGGTTTTCTTTGGACTTGCTTATGCCTTAAATGTTTATGCTTCAATGATGACATACATGTATCCATGTTTATTTCTAGATTCCTATTGAGCATGTATGGTTTGTTTACGGGATGTTGGTATCCCTGTTTGTTGTGGTCTACTGCCCGGACTCAGTGGAGCGTGGGGGCTCCAATAGGGAAATGTTCAGGGTCAGGACCCCCTGGCATTTCTGCCTGCCTTGCTAGAGAGGCGATTCTCTGGTGGTCTTACCTGTCAGTTGGCATGATACAATGACCGAGTTAACACGTATGAGAGGTAGTTCTACCGACTTACGACCGGAGGGTCGCACGACCAGAAGGTCGTGCTTACAACAAGTAGCTGGACATAGTGGCCAGGAGTGATCCTTGAGTTTTCTTGAAACTCATCACAGGGGCTCGAGGGCTTCTGTTGTCAGGGGTCATAACTTTGGATTGTTTCTGGTAGATCCCTAGGGTTGTGATTTTATTGGGTTTGTGACCTCATTATTTGACATATTGTTTTCTTATGTCTTTGTGACCCCGCAGGGGTACTTACTGGGCTTTCCATTCCAAAGCTCATGCATTTTGCTCTTTCTCTCTTTTACAGATTCCGAGGTTTAGGGGGGAGGGTGGAGCTGTGAAGAGGTCACTAGGAGATCCGAGGTCTGGGGGACTCCTTTATCTTTTATTTTGTGAGCTTTACTTTGTGTAGGACCCGTATAGGGCCTATGGACCCTTGTGACTCTATGTTCTTTGAACTTGAGTTTATTTTATATTATGGATTGTTATCTGCTTATCACATTTAGGCCTTGTACTTGAGTTGAGCTTGTCTCTGCTTAAGTACGGCCGGTCTGTTGACGTGCTCGAGGTCCCGGAATCCGGGTCTGGGCGTGACACCAGAGGTGGACTTTAAGTCCAAGGAATCAAATATCTAGTTGGCATAAGTGTATCCCTTTACAATACTAGGGAATCTTGTGTATCTTAATCCTCGAGACATGGTTCCCTTAAGAAATTTAAGTACTCTCTCAATAGTCGTTCAGTGCTCAAAGTTAGGGTTACTAGTGTACCTACTAAGTCTAGTCTCAATATAGGCGATAGGTTTTGTTCAGTTTGAAAGATACATTATAGATCCTATAATTTCACAAATTTATCTTGCCTTAGAGGTTTACCCTTATTTTTCTTAAGGTGCACACTAGCAACACAAGGTATAGCAGAAGGTCTGCAATCAAGATAACTAAATTTTTTAACACCTTCTCAGTATAACGTGATTGTGATAAGGTTATTTCAGGTTCAATTCTAATAAGTTGATTCCCAAAATCACATTTACCTCTCCTACATCCTTCATATCAAAATTACTAGAAAATAATTTCTTAAGGTCATTAACCAAGTTCATGTTGAGGGAAAATATAAGTAGATCATCAGCATATAGACATATTATAACACATTGGTCATTCACTTGCTTCCAATATATACATCTGTCATAATTATTGATTTTAAATCCATAGGAGATAATTGTGGTGTCAAACTTAGCATGCCATTGTTTAGAGGCTTGCTTCAGTCTATATAGAAATTTTACAAGTTTACAGAGCTTGTGCTCTTGCCTTAGGACAATAAAGCATTCAGGTTACTCTATGTAAATCTCTTCCTCTAAATCTTTATTTAGAAAAGGTTTTTTGACATCTATTTGATGAATTTAAAATTCATACACAGAAGCTAGGGCAATTAGAATTCTAATGGTTGCAATACTGGAAACAGGTGACTAAGTGTCAAAGTAGTCTAATCCTTCCATTTGTTTAAAACCCTTAGCTACTAATCCGGCCTTAAATTTTTTTTATAGATCCATCAGACCTTAATTTCTTTCCAAACATCCACTCTCATCCTAGTGGCTTATTTCCTTGGGGTAAAGTTGTAAGAATCCAAGTATTGTTACTTAATATTGAGTTTATTTCATCATCAATTGCTTCTATCTAGAAAATAGTGTCAGCATATCTCATGGCTTCTTGATATTTAGTGGGAGTATACTCACTCAAGAAAGTAATAAAATCATCTCCTAAGTTCTTTTCTCACAAATACGTTTTCTCTCTTGTGTGGATGTCTTCTCGTGTTCTTCCTTAGAAAATCATATGTTACACCTAACCAGTAGAATAATCGCTATCCTACCCTGCATCAGTTGGTATCAAAGCTTCAGCATCTTCTTGGGATGAGATCTCATCAGCTTCAATGGCTAGTGGTCATGGTCATTGTGGGTAGGTTCCGAAGAAGGAAACCCAACACCACAATCATAGCTTTTAGGAGGTGATGATTTCGGATTTACAGAGGCAAGTTACAAATTTATCCCGTCGTTTGATGATTAAGGATTTATAGAGGCATGTCACAGAGTTATCATGGCGTTTGGCGGCACGGGATTTTGATCATGGTTGTTGTGGGCAGGTTTCGAACGAGTAAGTCCAACACCATGATTGTATCATTCTAATGGAGTTTGGCGAACCCATATATAACGATAATTTGGAGGTGATTAGCTAGACCGTCTATGATGATAAGGAGGAGATTGGTATGAAGATTACGAGGAGGAGATTAGAGAGCCCATCTATGACGATTACGAGGAAGAGATTGATGAGCCCATTTATGAAGATTATGAGGAGGAGATTGTCATCCCTGCAGGAAGAACCCACTCCTACCCCAGTAATCAATACTATTACCCTACTTTCTATATACAGCTTTTAAGTGGGATCAAGTAAGAAGATGTAGTCTATGCTCAAATAGTGTTGTAGACATAGATCCAAATTTGCCTACAAAGGTGCAGTAGCTGCTCACAGACTTCTCGGAGTTGATACTAGAGGAACTTCCTCCCGGACTTCCACCTCTAAGGGAGATTCAACATCAAATTGACTTTATCCTTTGGTCGACTTTGCTTAATCAATTGGAATACCGCCTTAGTCCTAAGGAGGCTAAAGAGTCGCAACAACATGTGAAGAGTTATTGAAGAGTAACTATATCCGAGATTTTTTGAGCCTATGTGCAGTCCCTGTCCTATTAGTGCCAAAGAAATATGGTTCTTTGATCCATCTCTACTTCAGGGGGATTATGCCAAAGAAGGATGCTCACAGGATCAAACATCTCAACTTCTGGAGATTGTATGTTTTCATGATGTTCCTTGATCCATCACTTCAAATCATGACACAAAGTTCATTAGTTATTTTTAGAAGAGCTTGTGCATTAGCAGCGCCTAACATGAGTGGGTGAAACTGGCCATTTATAAGAACAATACCAAGTACAAGACTTGAGTTGCAGTCTGTCACGCCCCGAACCCGGCCCGGGCCCAAGGACGAGACAAACGCCCCATACTTATAGGGTTGCCCCCACAAATATGCAAGGCAGGGAATTAGAATAACATGCTAAAGATATAATATAATCCATAAACGAAATCAAATTCTGACATATCAACTATTCAACTTAGATACAAATTAAGATCTTAGTTTGATACAATGACTCATATTAGACTCAGTGCAAGCTAAACAATAAACTATCACTTCGATCATCAGGTCCGTACCCCTCCAAGTCCACTATGTTGACTACTCGCACTGCTCCTCGCATTAATCAAATAGTGGGAGTTGTGAGCTAAAACTAGCCCAGTGAGAGACATACATCACACCAGGGTTAAATATAGAAAATAGCGTATGTATACATATATATAAAAGAACGAAGACAATATACATGCTGGTCTATGCGCATATTAATCACATCACAAGGTCTCATGCCAGTCAAAGATAATCAAGATGAGATGCTACCGAATCTCAATACTTTCATTTACAAACACGAGTAAATCACAATATTAGAAACATGACTGGCATATCAAAACAACTATATCAATTACACCTAGTCCGTATGCACCCAATCTCAACAGCACTAATCTTACTCCCATATCAAAATCACTGAACTTAGCCCGCAGGCTGCACATAAAAATCAAAGTGGTCCTCAGACCCGAACCCCGACATAGGCATATCTCAACCGGTGCACACGTAACATAGATGTAGATCGATATACGAAATATGCAAAGTTAACTCTACTATGAGCAAATACACGTACATACTGAAAGTAATGATTTCAGAATCCATTGATAAAAACATGATAAAACATCAAGCAATCAAATTAAAATACTGGAGTTCATCTCCGCAAATAACTCACCCGCAATCTCCCTAGTGCTTAATCCTTGTTGGATCTTCCTTCTCCTATTATTTGGATTGCTTCTCACTAAAGAGAGAACAAGAGATCCCTTAACTTCTCTCACCAAATTGTTTATGAATTCCCTTATTATGTCTCTCCTTATATAGAAAGGAGTATCCTAGTCTCACTCTAACTAGATAGAGATAAATCACAAATATCTAATAATTATCTCTATTCGATTAGTTTTCATCCAATTCAAATTCAACCTTCAAACCTAATCAAAATAAAACTTAAATTTAAGATAGAGATCAATCATAAACAATCTATAATTGTCTCTATGAGATAAATCCTTATCCAACTCAAACTCAAACATTGAATCATAATCCAGCTGTAATTCATAATCATAAACAATCTATAATTATCTCAATGAGATAAATCTTAATCCAATCCAAAATCAAACATTGAATCATAATCCAATTGTAATTCATAATCATAAACAAACTATAATTATCTCTACGAGATAAATCCTTATCCAACTCAAACTCAAAGATTGAATCATAATCCAATGGTAATTCATAGTCATAAACAAACTATAATTATCTCTACGAGATAAATTTTAATAGAATTCAAACTCAAACAATAAATCATAATCAAATTAAAATCCATATTTGGATAGAGATCAATTATAATTATTTTAATGAGATAAGCCTAATTTAATCTCAAATATAATATCTTACTCAAATTACAAGTCAAATTTGAGATATAGATAAATCATAATTATTTTATAATTCTCTATTTTATCTCATGTTAATCCCTACAAGGTTAATCCAAGTCAAGTTGCATGATAAATTGGACCATGTTGGTTTAATCACATTGAATCACCATTATGAAATTTTAATTAGGTCCTCGAACTAATAGCTAATTACAAACAATCACTTCACAAACCACTGATACAAGACCTAATAGATCAAAAGCAGACAACATACTTAACAAAATAACTACAATATAATCGTTGAGTTTCACAGCGGATTACAAATACATGTTTTAAAATACCCTACAATGGTCTATACAGAGTCGAATAAAAACCTCACACCCTCATAAAAAACTCAAGGTCCCCGAACCTTAGCAAAGTATCCCGTCCCCTCGTACGTTTCTGAACCTGAGTTAGCTAATCCTCAAACCTGAAAGAGGGGAAAAAGAAAGGAATGAGCTTTCGAAAGGAAAGCTCAGTAAGTATACCTGCAAGGGAAGTAATGAACTCGACACAGATATCAAGAAATAGTGAACATAGCATATTATAGAAAACAAGATCAAGTTAAACACACAAGGATCACTATCCTACAAGCACACAACACGGAGTCCCAAGAATTTCTTGTCATCTCCCAAGCAGCCATCTTATCTTATCTTAAGATAGACCCTAGAGTCTGAGAGCGCTCCAACATGTACGTACACGACCAGCGTATCATCCCACTGACGGGGAGACATCCAGAGTTCCCTCCCCCTGGTAGGACTACAGGACGTTCAGAGTGTCCTCCCCTGAACGCCCGCACAAAAAATCTGCACTAATTGGGAGAATCTTCACACGAGAGTACTGACGCAAGTCTACTCAGACTTAACATAGCCTCACGCGTTGCCACGGCCATGTGCCGGTCAACAGGTAGACATGTTCAGCGATTACAAACAAAACTTATCACATGAATATTTACAAGAAAAAGGAGCAATAAAAACGGACATATACAGGCAACCCAAAACAGATCAAGCGTACTGATATCAATGCCAAAAAAATAATGAAGCAATAAAGAAAATCAACAATTTCGAGATCAACAAATAATCAAGCAAGAAAGCTGAAGCAAAAGCATATAGTCAAGAAAACCCAAAACTGGGCGAGTACTAGGCGTGTACACTTACCTCTATTCGTAATCCAACTGACTAATCTATATCCGTCCTGCCAAAGCTCAGCGCTCCACGATGATATCTGAGTTAATGGCGGCTTGACGACATCTCTGGCCGGGTTCTTTCTTCTCCTCGTCACGATGGAGCAACAAGACCACTGATCACCAATTCGAAGGCTCGCACACCCCAGGTAACACCCTACTAGATAGGTCCTGTGGTCCTTCTCCCTCTTCCTCCTTCAATGATGGTGGTAGCTGTTATTAGGGTTCTAAGATCTCTCTTCTATGTATAGATGCTCGCGAGGAGGTTGCGGATAGGTTTAGATAAGATTATCTCTTGATAAATATAAATCAAATATAACTAACTGAAATTTCTCTCTCTATCCACCTCTTTCTCTCTCTATATATTTGATCCCAGATATAAACGATGTCATGCATGGTCCATCACGTGCTTAGATTCAAAATTTTTTATTTCTACCATGGATGTCCTCCATGCCATTCATACATTCATTATATATATATATATATATATATATATATATATATATATATATATATATATATACCACATCATTATTATAACAAAGCTATCACATCCATCAACTCATTACCTTATAATATATGAATTCCTATGAGTTATCCGATTCTATATACATATTCAACTATTTAAATCGCATCAAATCAAATAAAATCACATTTAATAAATATATTAGTAAATATCCGAATTTTATATTTATTTATTTATTTATTTATTTTTGACCATTGACTCCTATCTTTAACCAAATAAATATTTATTCACTTATATATATATATATATATATATATATATATATATATATATATATATATATAAATATATATATATATATATATTACCATCTTATAATAATCTTATCGAAATCATTTGGATAAATATAAAATAAGATGTCATCTTTCAAATCAATTTAATATGTAGATATAGATTTATATATATATATACTAAATTTCATCTCAACTAATCCGATTTAATCTTTAACTATAATTAATAGATTTATACATATAAATCAATAGCATATCATGTATATACTCCAAATTCAGTCTTTTGCTAATTTACCACTTTAATCCATCATTAAAAATTTCAAAATTTCCTCTTCTTATCTAATGTTATCCCATATATAAAACTTCGTATACTCTTATCAAATAATAAATATTGTTATCCAATAATTTGATTTTTAATCAAATTCTCTTATCATTAACTACCAACATAATATTTATCTATATAAATACTTTGTAAAATAACTAGAAACTTTATTCCAACTAAAATTCAAACAACAATCTTTGGGAGACTCTCCATTATTCTCTAACAGAATTTAAAATAACCTAAATGAAAACATAATTTTCTAAAAATTATGGGCTTCACAATCCTCCCCTCTTAAAAGAATTTCGTCCTCGAAATTAACCCATAATCCTCTAATAACTAAACCAAAATCTCTAACAGTCTTAGGCGATGCCCGTGCTTCCTACATAGTGAGATGATTGACTCGTCATCTCCCTCATAAACTCCTTCCTCGTAATGGTGGTACCTTCCTCCTTAAGTCCGGGCCCTCTGCTTGTGGCCCTGCAATATCCGACTGAGCAGCCAGTTCCTGCTCTACCACCACGTCTACCACTCTCACGCATCGTGATAGCTCTACCAAACGAACAACACGTCATGTATTCGTCTAAAGTCCTGGTCTACCCAACCCAATACTCAGTCTATCCTATTTGACTAAATCACTAGGGTATCTAAGGTGTCCCATTATCCGTGACCGCTCGATACCACATTAATCAGAACGCCCGACCCAGATCCAGTCCTCCGCATCGTTCATTGAGCCGTACCCAAGTGGAGACGAGCCCCACTCGGATACAAGGCCTAATAGATCAAAAGCACATAACATACTTAACAAAATAACTACAATATAATCGATGAGTTTCACAGCGGATTACAAATACATGTTTCAAAATACCCTACAAGGGTCTATACAGAGTCGAATAAAAACCTCACACACTCATAAAAAACTCAAGGTCCCTGAACCACAGCAAAGTATCCCATCCCCTCGTATGCTTCTGAACCTGAGTCAGCTCATCCTCAAACCTGAAAGAGGGGAAAAAGAAAGGAATGAGCTTTCGAAAGGAAAGCTGAGTAAGTATACTTGCAAGGGAAGCAATGAACTCGACACAGATATCAAGAAATAGTGATCCACTCGAACATAGCATATTATAGAAAACAAGATCAAGTTAAACACACAAGGATCACTATCCTACAAGAACATAACACGGAGTCCCAAGAATTTCTTGTCATCTCCTAGGCAGCCATCTTATCTTATCTTAAGACAGACCCTAGAGTCTGAGAGCGCTCCAACTTGTATGTACACGACCAGCGTATCATCCCACTGACGGGGGGACATCCAGAGTTCCCTCCCCCTGGTAGGACTACAGGACGTTCAGAGTGTCCTCCCCCTGAACGCCCGCACACACAATCTGCACTAATTGGGAGAATCTTCACACGAGAGTACTGACGCAAGTCTACCCGGACTTAGCATAGGCTCACGCGTTGCCACGGCCATGTGCCGGTCAACAGGTAGACATGTTCAGCGATTACAAACAAAACTTATCACATGCATATTTAAAAGAAAAAGGAGCAATAAAAACGGACATATAATGGCAACCCAAAACAGATCAAGCATACTGATATCATGGCCAAAAAAATAATGAAGCAATAAAGAAAATCAACAAATTCGAGATCAACAAATAATCAAGCAAGAAAGCTGAAGCAAAAGCATATAGTCAAGAAAACCCAAAACTTGGCGGGTACTAGGCGTGTACACTTACCTCTATTCGCAATCCAGCTGACTAATCTATATTCGTCTTGCCAAAGCTCAGCGCTCCACGATGATATCGGAGTTAATGGCGGCTTGACGACATCTCCGGCCGGGTTCTTTCTTCTCCTCGTCACGATGGAGCAACGAGACCACTGATCACCAATTCGAAGGCTCGCACACCCCAGGTAACACCCTACTAGATAGGTCCTGTGGTCCTTCTCCCTCTTCCTCATTCAATGATGGTGGTAGCTGTTATTAGGGTTCTAAGATCTCTCTTCTATGTATAGATGCTCGCGAGGAGGTTGCGGATAGGTTTAGATAAGATTATCTCTTGATTTAAACTCTCTCTTCCAGGATATCTCTCTATAAATATAAATCAAATATAACTAACTGAAATTTCTCTCTCTATCCACCTCTTTCTCTCTCTATATATTTGATCCCAGATATAAACGATGGCATGCATGGTCCATCACGTGCTTAGATTCAAAATTTTTTATTTCTACCATGCATGTCCTCCATGCCATTCATACATTATATATATACCACATCATTATTATAACAAAGCTATCACATCTATCAAGTCATTACCTTATAATATATAAGATCCAAGAAATTTTATGAAATTAAGTTATTAAATTCTTCTTAAAATTATTAATTAATTTTATAATTTCCCTGGAGTTTAAATGGGGAATTAATAGTGGGGGAAAATAATTTAAAAAGGGATTTGAAACCCTAGTTAGGGTTTATGGTGACCAGAAGGACTTTATTGTAAATTATAAATGTTTGAGGGACTAAACGAGAATTGTTCATTCTCACGGGCTTGGATTAAATTGTAATCTAAAACTAATGGAGGACCTCTGGTAAATTCTCCACGAGAAAACTCTTAAAGGAAAGGATGAATGGTTAAGATTAAATTATCTTAACCATGCCCTATCTCGAGGCATTATAACGGCCTCAAAGAAGAAACGTGGCGATCATAGATCCGAACAATCTGATCGTGGAACAGATACGAGGCAAAAGAGATGGTTAGTTTGGAAATGGAAATGACTGCACGGTGCGGGTGATCTAGAGCATTTCATCTCGTGATTACCTGTATCTCGAGATATAAGATGGAGATCGAGCCGTCAATCCTCAAACCATCCCGACAGCCGATCTTGGCGGATGCTTGATACGAGAATGCAAACTCAAATCGTAGCCCTTGAAGGTGATCAAAAGATCACCGCCCTTTATCGTCGGCGTGATGATCCCGAGGCAAATGATCGCCTCTTCCCCGTCATTTGGAAAGCGGACGAGCACCAGCCGGCTATCTCACCGTTATGCATGGTAGGCCGTGCCGTGTAATGGCGAGCTTCACCGGCTACCGCCTCTTCGCCCGTTCCAATGACCTATAAAAGGGAGCATGAGGATCCGGGAGGGAGCATAGCTCTCCATTGAGATCCCAGCTCCGGTGAGGTGACAGTCGGAGGAGGAAGGGCTTCTCTGGCGCGGGAAATCAAGATCAGTGGTCAGCACCTTCGAGCTTTGGCGCAAGAATCTCAGCGGGAGGATAGAGACAGTAGGGAAGAGGAGAGCAAAAGCTCACCAAAGGTCGCGGCCGAGCTCGTCGGAGGGAGACAGAGGGTTTTTTTTTCCGGCGTCTCCAGCGTTCTCGCTGCCAAAGAAATTCACGGTAAGTAATAAAAACTCAGTAAGGGTAATGCGTAGGGATGATTTTTGCATGCTTTTAGTCGGCGGAGTGAGATTGCGGAGAAGTTCATCTCATACCGAGAATGCGGTGAAGTTCCACCGTGAAACCGGAGGCCGTGAGATGATTATGAGTCGGAGGAGGCTTGCAACGTAGAGTCGACCCGGAGCATTGTTTGAGCGCCGGCGAGCCGCCAACACCGCATCGCGTTCTCGGTCGGAGGGAGGCTGTCGCGATAGAGAAGGGGGATAGAAACGAGGAAGATGAAGTTATTTAAAAATAATAATAATAAAAATAATAATAAAGGATAATGTTTTAATTAAACATTCAACTTAGGGTTGTGACAATATTTTTGTTAAATAAAAACCAAGAAATAATAGTTAGTATTTGATTAATTTATTTCAAGTTAGGAAAGTGTGATACATGCATAATTATTTAACTGTGTGTATAGTTTTAAATGATTTTGAAACTATGTGTGTGACAATCATTAAACTGGAACTAAGGAAATGTGACAAAATCAGAGATTAAAACCTAGGTTGCTTAAAGTGAATTAAAGGTTTTTAATAAGATTTTAAAAACCTTACTAGTGTGACAAGTTAATGGAAATTGTTTTGTGTGACATAATTAGTTTGACTAACTACATGGAATGATTGAAATGATTTAAGTAACCTAGGTGGTGTGACAAGGAAAATTTAATCAATCTTGATTTGTCATTGTACTTTGATCAAATTAATAAATATCCATTTGATTAAATAGACTTGGGTTAGTCTATCAAGTTGGGTTGAACCAACTTGAGGATTAGGTTAGTAACATGAATTTGGGCTAATCAACTAAAGTGTGTCAAAAGCAAACCAAGCTAAGTTGACTAATGAGGTTAATTAAATGATTAACCAAAAGTACCTGAGTTGGCCAAGAACCAATAATCTCGGAATTGGGTCCAATGGCTTTGAGGCCCAATGGGCTGAGCTCAAATGATACACTAGAGCGAATTTTATTATTAACTAATAATAAAAATAAAAGACTAGAGCAAGGGGACCCTAGTAATATGGTCGGGCCTTAAACCTTAGGGTCATAGAAATGACCAAAATGCCCTTCAATGGTTTTGAAACGGGCCCAACTCAACTAGAGTGACTAGAAATGACTAAATAAAGTTTGGACTCGACAAGTAGACTAAAGTTGACTAGGTTTGACTAAGTTGGTCTAAAAGTCAACTAAAGGACATAGAAATGGGAATAAGGGCTGGTAACCCGAGAGATGGTCCTTAAAACCCGTTAGTGGGCCTAAGCCCAACAAGAATGTAAGACATGCATGTAAAACTAGAAGCTATATGAAAACTTGACTCTAATAAGAGTCTATGTATGCCAGATACTCTCAGGGGAGACGTAAGGCATTTCAAAGGAGTCCAGGAAGACATTTAGTCTCTCCAGAGGTAAGTTCACTTGCCTAGTTTCCACCCGGTGACGGGGTTTCTTGGACTTGCTATGTATTCTTGTTACATGCCCTGTTGATGCCATTCATGCTGTTCATATCTGTTTTTGTATCCTGTTGAGCATGTGTGTTCGTTTTCGGGACGTTGGTGTCCCTATTTGTCATGTTCTACTGCCCGGACTCAGTGGATCTAGGGAAGCTCCAATTTAGGAATGTTCAGGGACAGGACCCCCCTGACTTTCCTGACAGCCCTACCAGAGAAGCAAATCTCTGAAGGTCTTACCCGCCGCTGGGCATGAGTACCTTAATCGACCGCAGTTAACACGTAGAAGAGGTAGTTCTACCGACCTATGACCGGAGGGTCAAACGGCCATCTAGGTCGTATTTACATCTAAAAGCTGGACATACTGGCCGGGAGTAAACTTTGAGTTGTCTTAAAACTCATTGCAGAGCCCGAGGGTTTCTGTATCAGGGGTCGTACCTTTGACTTGCTTGTGGTAGACTCCCAGGACTATTTTGATGGCGTTATGGTTTGATTGGTCAGCATATTTCCTATTTATGACATTGCGACCTGCAGGGGTATTTACTGGGCTTTCCATTCGAAAGCTCATGTGTTTCATTTCCTCTTTTACAGATTACGAGGTTTAGGAGGGAGAGGAGCCCGAGGGGAGGACACAAGGAGACCAGAGGTTTTAGGAGCCTACTTTGTCCTTTATCTTATATTTTATGCGCATTGTTATTTGTAGGACCCGTATAGGGACCACACTATTATAGGGCCTACAGACCCTGATGACTCTATGTTCTTATGAACTCGAGTTTATTTTTATGTTATGGATTGTTATCTACTCATCACATTATTAGGCCTTGTATTCGAGTTGAGTTTATCTCTACCTTAATACGGCCGGTCTGTTAACGTGCTCGAGGTCCCGGAATCCGGGTCGGGGCGTTACAGATTAAAGTGGTATCAGAGACAGGTTCTCTAGATAGAGCGGAATAGCGCACCTAGATGCCCTTAGCTAGTTGCATAGACTGAAAAGTGGACCGGGGTAGTATAGATAGTGGTAAGTTAGATTGACACCGGTTTTACTCGCGAGGATGTCCGGGACCCGTGATCGCGTGATTAGATGACGCATGAGGTGGAGTCCGGCCGTGAGTACACTCCACCACCCGCAGCTGATTCATCTCAGGCCCACCGAGGTCCTCGCCCGAGATGAGGAGGGACGTTGGAAGCCACCAACCGGAAGGTTGTGCTTCGAACTACGCTACCATGTTGGTCCATGGATTTAGAGACCATATGGCTATGCAGAGATCAGTGGGCGTAGGACCCAAGGCTCCATTAGTGCAGGAGATAGTGAGCCCGAGTATCCCTCCGCGGCGCGTGTGCAGAGCCCGTGATTACCGCCGTGGATTGGGGGTTCAGATTCGGGAGAGAGCTGTTGGACCATCTCCTACCGTTCTCAGGATTTCTTGGTGCCGACGATTTGGTGTATACGGGCACCGTATGACGGAGTGTAGGCACCCTGCTCTCTTGCCGCAGTACTGGGCGTCAGGAGCACCTAGCTTTCATCATCCATCCGTGTGCCGGGATCTAGCGGGGGGACCACGAGGGTGCCGGAGGACATCGACCTCGCTACCACTACACTCCACCTGTCTCCCCACGGCAGCATCACTTGGACCGAAGTTCTAGTTTTAGAATAACCGTAGTCTTACAAACTTATGTGTTGTATGAACTGCTTTTAATATGTCCTTTAGTGTCTTTTGTTATAACATGTTGTCTCTAGTCGTTGCTTTTGAATTGAATAAAAGTATGCTTTTATCATCACCGCCTTATCGAAATAAAAGTAACCTTGTAATCCTTATACAGCTAAATTATGGATCACTTGCGTGGAGGTCGAGGTGGTAGGGGTAGAGGAAGGGGTAGGCGAGGACGACCTCGTCGTACCGAGATGCCACGCCTCCTCTGGAGGAAGAAGTTCCTCAACCGTAGGGTGGGGAGGTACCCCCAGCTGTGGACGAGATGGAGGTCGAGCAGGAGGTGCCTGCTCAATCCAATGCTCAGGCGCCTCAGGCAGAGGGCCAAAACCCAAGGGGGGAGGTACCCCCCATGAGCATGATGGAACTAATGAGGGAAATGTTGGGACTAATTCAAGAGACCCGACAACAACGTGCACCACCCCCATCAACCACCCCCACGTCAAGTAGAGGATTACTTGGGGAGATCAAGAGACCTTCTCCCCGACCTTTCGAGGGGGCTGCAGATCCCCATGCAGCCGAACAATGGATAAGGGAGATGGAGAAGACCTTCGAGGTTTTCCAGACTACCGAGGCGGAGAAGATCAGGACCGCCGTGTACATGCTCCAAGGACCCGCAGAAGACTGGTACTTTGGAGAAATCAGGCTGAGGAAGGGTGAGGCCTTCCAGACTTGGGAAGAATTCAGGACTGCATTCTTTGCCAAGTATTTTTCGAGAGGACATCTAGTACAGCTCGGGCAGCAATTCTCCCAGCTTGTACAGGGAGGCTCCACTGTGGAGCAGTATGAAACAGAATTTGACCGGTTGGCTCGCTTCTTGCCTGATATGGTCCCAACGGAAGAGAGCCGGGTAATGAAATTTGAGGCCGGACTGCGGCCATCACTAAAGAAGATCGTGACCAGCCACATGTGCAAGACCTACACTGAAGTTGTGGCTAGGGCTAAGTATACTGAAGCTTCTTGTCAAGGGGACGCTCAGGGGTCGTCCCAGAAAGAGAAAAAGGATAAAGGGGCTAATAGCCAGGCTACCATCCGGAAAGAGCTCGGGAAGCGTGAGGCTGCATAATAAGTATCGGCCTTATGGGAAACCCAGCAGATCCACAGCCTCATCTGGAGGCAAAGGGTCTTCAGTCAGTGTGACCCAGAACATTAGGTGCTACGAATGCAAGGGACCGCATAAAAGGTCCCAGTGCCCTAGGATAACTGGAGGGTGTTATTTCTGTTTGGCCTTGGATCATCAGAAGGCCCAATGTCCCCAGCGTCAACAAGGACAGAGTGTGGTGGGGGGAACCCAGGGATCTCAACAAGCTTCCCGACAATCTGTTGGACCACCACCAAGACCACAAGGTGGAGATAAGAAAGGGAAGGCGACTTCAGGACAGCCTTCTACTCCAAATCAATCCCAACAGCAGCAGAGGCCAATGACCCATGGACGGGTCTACCATTTGACGACAGAGGAAGCACAGGCATCAGCTGATGTCGTGGCAGGTATCATTTCAGTTAGTTCTTTCTATGCCTGTACTTTATTTGATCCTGGAGCCACACACACTCTTTACGGATTCACTTGACGATTTGCACGAAAGCACACATTGCCTACAATAGATCTACCCCAGGACTTGTGTGTAGACACCCCGGTAGGAGCTGCCATGATGGTAAGGAGGATGGTACCGGCATGCCCAGTAGTGATTGAGGGGCGGAGATTACTTGCAAACTTGCATGTAATGGACCTGAAGGATTACGATGTGATCCTCGGGATGGACTGGCTCTCTTCGGTTTACGCGGTGGTAGACTGTCGTGGGAAGAGGGTTGTGTTTAGGATGCCGGGAAAAGAAGAATTTACCTTTAAAGGCAGCCAAACCTGTTCCCTAATACGTAAGATCTCCAAATTTCTCGTGTTGCAGTTGCTTAGGGGTGGATGTATAGGCTATTTGGCTTCTATTTCTGAGGTAAAGAAGGATAGGGAGACTGTGGTCTCAAACGTACCGGTGGTAAGGGAGTACCCTGACGTGTTCCCGGAAGAGTTACCAGGACTACCCCCGGCGAGAGAATTGGAGTTTTCCATTGACTTGGTTCCGGGAACAGCTCCGGTGTCTAAAGCTCCTTACCGGATGGCACCTGCCGAGCTAAAGGAATTGAAGACCTAACTAGAGGAATTGATGGATAAAGGTTTTGCTCCAGGACCCAGATTATGTCACCTTTGGGGAGCACACTGCTCTTTTCAAGTAAGAAGAAAGGACGGGTCGCTAAGGTTGTGCATTGATTATCTGGAGTTGAACAAGGTGATCAGAAGAATAAATATCCTCTACCGAGAATTGATGACCTACTAGATCATCATGTGGAGCTCAAGTATTTTCCAAAATTGACTTGAGATCAGGGTATCATCAAGTAAGGATTAAAGAGACGGATATTCCAAAGAGTGCTTTCCGTACTAGATATGGGCACTATGAGTTTTTGAAAATGCCGTTTGGGCTTACCAATGCTCCAGCAGTCTTTATGGACATGATGAACCGGATATTCCGTCATTATTTGGACCAATTTGTGGTGGTATTCATCGATGACATACTAGTTTACTCAAGAAGCCACCAGGCACACGAGGAGCACTTAAGGATAGTGCTAGAGACCTTGAAAGAACATCTGCTCTATGCGAAGTTGTCCAAGTGCGAATTTTGGTTGGATAAGGTAGCCTTCTTGGGCCACGTGGTAAGTGGAGCCGAGTTTCGTGAGATCCCAAGAAAATTGAAGCCGCAGAATGGAAAAGACCAACAATCGGTGCATTTAGAGATAATGGAGTTTCCTTGGATTAGCCGGCTATTACCGGAGATTCGTTGAGGGTTTCTCGGTTATAGCAACACCATTAACAAAGCTGACCAGGAAGGGTACCAAATTCATTTGGACAGACTCCTGTGAAAAGAGTTTCCAGGAGTTGAAACAGAGGTTGATATCAGCACCAGTGTTGGTGTTACCACAAAGTAATCGTGGGTATACTGTCTCACAAATGTGGCCTCGCAAGACCGGGTCTTGGATGTGTGTTGATGCAGGATGGGCACGTGATTGCTTATGCATCACGACAGTTAAAACCCTACGAAGAGAATTACCCTACACACGATCTTGAGTTGGCAATGATCGTGTTTGCCCTAAAGATCTGGCGACACTTCCTCTACGGTGTACCTTGCGAGATCTACACCGATCACAAGAGCCTCAAGTACATATTCACATAGAAGGAATTGAATATGAGACAGCGGCGGTGGTTAGAGCTAATCAAGGACTATGATCTCAATGTCCATTACCACCCGGGCAAGGCGAAAGTGGTGGCTGATGCCCTAAGCAGGAAGTCCGGATATGGTATTGCCGCTATGTTAACTACTCAATGGCCGCTATTGGAGGATATGAGAAGGCTCAATCTAGAGGTCGTTTTGCCTACGATGGATGTCACATTAGCCAGCTTGCATATCCGACCCTCGTTGTTGGAAAGAATTCGGGTTGCTCAGGGACAAGATCTTGAACTGGAGGAGATCAAAGAACACATAGGCCAGAAAGAACCAACACGGTTCAGAGTCCATGAAGATGGCACTCTAAGATATGATGAAAGGATATGTGTACCAAATGTCCCTGAAATAAAAAGGGAGATTCTGGAGGAAGCTCACTATTCGAGCTACTCTATACACCCTGGAGGTACCAAGATGTACAGAGGGTTGAAGGACCATTTCTGGTGGAAGGGGATGAAGCGAGATGTTGCGGAGTTCGTGGCTATGTGCATCACCTGTCAGATGGTAAAGGCAGAACACCAGAAGCCGGCAGGGATGTTACAACCCTTACCCATTCCGGAGTGGAAGTGGGAACACATTAACATGGATTTTGTTACGGGGAAGCCACGTACTCAAAGAGGCCATGAATCGATCTTGGTTATCGTGGACCGACTGACTAAATCGGCCCATTTTATACCATTGAGGACGGGAGCATCCTTGGAAAAGTTTGCCCAAACTATATATCGATCGGATCGTTAGACTACACGGAGTACCGTGCCGATCACCTCCGATCGAGACACACACGGTTTGTCTCCGTGATTCGGGAGAGCCTCCACACCGCTCGGGCACGTGGATTGGCATTCAAAGACCGCTTTCCACCCACGTAATCGGATGGACAATCTGAAAGGACCATCCAGGTGCTAGAGGACATGTTGAGGGCATGTGCAATAGATTTTACGGGGTCTTGGGATGAACGCCTAAGTTTGATAGAGTTTGCCTATAACAATAGTTATCAGGCAAGCATCAAGATGGCTCCGTATGAGGCACTCTATGGGAGGAGGTGCCGAACTCCCATTTGTTGGGGAGATGTGGGAGAAAGGAAGCTGGTAGCTGAGGCGACACTTAAGCAACCCGATTTTGTAAAGCAAACGGAGGAACATGTCAAGATGATCAGGGAGCGACTCGGTCAGCCTTGAGTAGACAAAAAGTTATGCGTAACCCGAAGAGATCTGATCAGGAGTTTCAAGTGGGAGACTTGGTATTCCTAAAAGTATCTCCTATGAAAGGGATAGTAAGGTTTGGACGACGTGGAAAACTTGCTCCACGGTATATCGGACCTTTTGAGATACTGGAGCGCATAGGAGTGGTGGCATACAGATTGGCCTTACCTCAGGATCTCGCCCAGGTTCATGACGTCTTCCACATCTCAATGTTGAAGAAGTGTGTACGGGATCCCACCCGAGTGATTCCTCAGGTTCCGGTGGAAGTCCAAGAAGATATGTCCTACGAGGAACGCACAGTGGCAATCTTGGATCGGGAGGACAAACAACTAAGGAATAGGACTATTTCCTTTGTAAAAGTGAGGTGGAACAATCATACTGAACGGGAGGCTACCTGGGAACGCGAAGAGGATATGAGAAAACGTTACCCAGATTTGTTTACTCCCTTATGAGCAGTGATGAAATTTCGAAGACGAAATTTTTGTAAGGGGGGAAGATTGTAAGATCCGAGAAATTTTAAGAAATTAAGTTATTAAATTCTTCTTAAAATTATTAATTAATTTTATAATTTCCCTAGAGTTTAAATGGGGAATTAATAGTGGGGGAAAATAAGTTAAAAAGGGTTTTAAAACCCTAGTTAGGGTTTATGGTGACCAGAAGGACTTTATTGTAAATTCTAAATGTTTGAGGGACTAAACGAGAATTGTTCATTCTCACGGGCTTGGATTAAATTGTAATATAAAACTAATGGAGGACCTCTGGTAAATTCTCCACGAGAAAACTCTTAAAGGAAAGGATGAATGGTTAAGATTAAATTATCTTAACCATGCCCTATCTCGAGTCATTATAACGGCCTTAGAGAAGACACGTGGCGATCATAGATCCGAACAATCTGATCGTGGAATAGATACGAGGCAAAAGAGATGGTTAGTTTGGAAATGACTGCACGGTACGGGTGATCTAGAGTCGTTCATCTCGTGATTACCTGTATCTCGAGATACCACATCATTATTATAACAAAGCTATCACATCTATCAAGTCATTACCTTATAATATGTAAGATCCAAGAAATTTTATGAAATTAAGTTATTAAATTCTTCTTAAAATTATTAATTAATTTTATAATTTCCCTAGAGTTTAAATGGGGAATTAATAGTGGGGGAAAATAAGTTAAAAAGGGATTTGAAACCCTAGTTAGGGTTTATGGTGACCAGAAGGACTTTATTGTAAATTCTAAATGTTTGAGGGACTAAACGAGAATTGTTCATTCTCACGGGCTTGGATTAAATTGTAATCTAAAACTAATGGAGGACCTCTGGTAAATTCTCCACGAGAAAACTCTTAAAGGAAAGGATGAATGGTTAAGATTAAATTATCTTAACCATGCCCTATCTCGAGGCATTATAACGGTCTCAGAGAAGACACGTGGCGATCATAGATCCGAACAATCTGATCGTGGAACAGATACGAGGCAAAAGAGATGGTTAGTTTGGAAATGGAAATGACTGCACGGTGCGGGTGATCTAGAGCATTTCATCTCGTGATTACCTGTATCTCGAGATATAAGATGGAGATCGAGCCGTCAATCCTCAAACCATCCCGACAGCCGATCTTGGCAGATGCTTGATACGAGAATGCAAACTCAAATCGTAGCCCTTGAAGGTGATCAAAAGATCACCGCCCTTTATCGTCGGCGTGATGATCCCGAAGGCAAATGATCGCCTCTTCCCGTCATTTGGAAACGGCCGCGCGAGCACCACCGGCTATCTCACCCGTTATGCATGAGGCCGTCGGCCGTGTAATGGCGAGGCTTCTCGGCTACCGTCTCTTCGTCTGGTTCCAACAGCCTATAAAAGGGAGCATGAGGATCTGGGAGGGAGCATAGCTCTCCATTGAGATCCCACTCGGTGAGGTGGCTTGATCGGAGGAGGAAGGGCTTCTCTGGCGCGGGAAATCGCAAGATCGTGGTTCTGTCTTCCGAGCTCAGCGGCACTGACTCAAATGGAGGATAGAGACAGTAGGGAAGAGGAGAGCAAAAGCTCACCAAAGGTCGCGGCCGAGCTCGTCGGAGGGAGAAAGAGGGTTTTTTTTTTCCGGCGTCTCCAGTGTTCTCGTCGTCAGCAAATTCACGGTAAGTAATAAAAAAACTCTGTAGGGTACGTAGGGATGATTTTTGCATGCTTTTAGTCGACGGAGTGAGATTACCGGAGAAGTTCATCTCAGTGAGAACAAAGTGAAGTTCCACCGCGGAACCGAGGCCGTGGAGATGATTATGAGCTGGAGGAGGCTTGCAACGTAGAGCCGGACCCGGCAGAGCATTGTTTGAGCGCCGGCGAGCCGCCAACACCGCATCGCGTTCTGGCCGGAGGAGTCAGCGATAGAAGGGGATAGAAACGAGGAAGATGAAGTTATTTAAAAATAATAATAATAAAAATAATAATAAAGGATAATGTTTTAATTAAACAATCAACTTAGGGTTGTGACAATATTTTTGTTAAATAGAAACCAAGAAATAATAGTTAGTATTTGATTAATTTATTTCAAGTTAGGAAAGTGTGATACATGCATAATTATTTAACTGTGTGTATAGTTTTAAATGATTTTGAAACTATGTGTGTGACAATCATTAAACTGGAACTAAGGAAATGTGACAAAATCAGAGATTAAAACCTAGGTTGCTTAAAGTGAATTAAAGGTTTTTAATAAGATTTTAAAAACCTTACTAGTGTGACAAGTTAATGGAAATTGTTTTGTGTGACATAATTAGTTTGACTAACTACATGGAATGATTGAAATGATTTAAGTAACCTAGGTGGTGTGACAAGGAAAATTTAATCAATCTTGATTTGTCATTGTACTTTGATCAAATTAATAAATATCCATTTGATTAAATAGACTTGGGTTAGTCTATCAAGTTGGGTTGAACCAACTTGAGGATTAGGTTAGTCACATGAATTTGGGCTAATCAACTAAAGTGTGTCAAAAGCAAACCAAGCTAAGTTGACTAATGAGGTTAATTAAATGATTAACCAAAAGTACCTAGATTGGCCAAGAACCAATAATCTCGGAATTGGGTCCAATGGCTTTGAGGCCCAATGGGCTGAGCTCAAATGATACACTAGAGCGAATTTTATTATTAACTAATAATAAAAATAAAAGACTAGAGCAAGGGGACCCTAGTAATATGGTCGGGCCTTAAACCTTAGGGTCATAGAAATGACCAAAATGCCCTTCAAGGGATTAAGGTCAAGTTAAATGGTACAATGGTTTTGAAACGGGCCCAACTCAACTAGAGTGAATAGAAATGACTAAATAAAGTTTGGACCCGACAAGTAGACTAAAGTTGACTAGGTTTGACTAAGTTGGTCTAAAAGTCAACTAAAGGACATAGAAATGGGAATAAGGGCTGGTAACCCGAGAGATGGTCCTTAAAACCCGTTAGTAGGCCTAAGCCCAACAAGAATGTAGGACATGCATGTAAAACTAGAAGCTTGTTGAAAACTTGACTCTAATAAGAGTCTATGTATGCCAGATACTCTCAGGGGAGACGTAAGGCATTTCAAAGGAGTCCAGGAAGGTATTTAGTCTCTCCAGAGGTAAGTTCACTTGCCTAGTTTCCACCCGGTGACGGGGTTTATTGGACTTGCTATGTATTCTTGTTACATGCCCTATTGATGCCATTCATGCTGTTCATATTTGTTTTTGTATCCTGTTGAGCATGTGTGTTCGTTTTCGGGACGTTGGTGTCCCTATTTGTCATGTTCTACTGCCCGGACTCAGTGGAGCTAGGGAAGCTCCAATTTAGGAATGTTCAGGGACAGGACCCCCGACTTTCCCCGATGTTCTACCAGAGAAGCAAATTCTCGAAGGTCTTACCCGCCAAGCTGGGCATGGTACACCCACCGCAGTTAACACGTAGGGAGAGGTAGTTCTACCGACCTATGACCGAGGGTCAAACGCCATCTAGGTCGATTTACATCTAAAAAGCCGGACATACCGCCGTGAGTAAACTTTGAGTTCTCTTAAAACTCATTGTAGAGCCCGAGGGTTTCTCGTGATCGTGGGTCGTACCTTTGACTTGCTTGTGGCAGACTCCCAGGACTATTTTGATGGCGTTATGGTTTGATTGGTCGGCATATTTCCTATTTATGACATTGTGACCTGCAGGGGTACTTACTGGGCTTTCCATTAGAAAGCTCATGTGTTTCTTTTCCTCTTTTACAGATTCCGAGGTTTAGAAGGGAGAGGAGCCCGAGGGGAGGACACAGTTAGAAAAGAGGTTTTAGGAGCCTACTTTGCCCTTTATCTTATATTTTATACGCATTGTTATTTGTAGGACCCGTATAGGGACCACACTATTATAGGGCCTACAGACCCTGATGACTCTATGTTCTTATGAACTCGAGTTTATTTTTATGTTATGGATTGTTATCTACTCATCACATTATTAGGCCTTGTATTCGAGTTGAGTTTATCTCTACCTTAATACGGCCGGTCTGTTAACGTGCTCGAGGTCCCTAATCCGGCCTGGGGCGCTATGTGACATTAAAGTGGTATCAGAGACAGGTTCTCTAGATAGAGCAGATAGCAGACCCTAGATGCCCTTAGCCAGTTGCATAGACTGAGTGTGGGACTGGGGTAGTATAGATAGTGGTAAGTTAGATTGACACCTGGTTTTACTCGCAGGATGTCGGGACCGTGCCGACGCGGATTCGCCCTCGACGATGAGGTGGAGTCCGCCGGGGAGAACACTCCACCACCCTGCAGGCGATTCATCTCGAGCCCACCGAGGTCCCTCGCCGAGGTGAGGAGGACGTTGGAAGCCACCAACCTAAGGTTGGCGAGCTTCGCACTACGCTACCATGTTGGTCCATGGATTTAGAGACCATATGGCTATGCAGAGATCAGTGGGCGTAGGACCCAGGGCTCCATTAGTGCAGGAGATAGTGAGCCCGAGTATCCCTCCGCGGCGCGTGTGCAGAGCCCGTGATTACCGCCGTGGATTGGGGGTTCAGATTCGGGAGAGAGCTGTTGGACCATCTCCTACCGTTCTCAGGATTTCATGGTGCCGACGATTTGGTGTATAATGGGCACCGTGACTGGAAAGTGTAGGCACCCGCCTCTCAGTGCCGCAGCTGCGTGCGCCGGGAGCACCTAGCTTTCTACCGCCCATCCGTGTGCGGGATCTAGAAGGGGACCACAGGGTCCGGAGGACATCGACCTCAAGCAATACTACACTCTACTGTCTCCTGACGAGCATCACTTGGACTGAGTTCTAGTTTTAGAATAACCGTAGTCTTACAAACTTATGTGTTGTATGAACTACTTTTATTATGTCCTTTAGTGTCTTTTGTTATAACATGTTGTCTCTAGTCGTTGCTTTTGAATTGAATAAAAAGTATGCTTTTATCATCACCTGTCTTGCTGGAAATAAAAGTAACCTTGTAATCCTTATACAAATTTAAACTATGGATCACTTGCGTGGAGGTCGAGGTGGTAGGGGTAGAGGAAGGGTAGGCTAGGGCGACCTCGCCGCATCGAGATGCCACATGCCTCCCCGTGGAGGAAGAAGTTCTCAACCGCTAGGTGGGGAGGTACCCCCACCCTGTGGGACGAGATGGAAGTCGAAAGCGGGAGGTTCCTCGCCAATCCAATGCTCAGCGCCTCAGGCAGAGGGCCAAAACCCAAGGGAGGTACCCCCATGAGCATGATGGAACTAATGAGGGAAATGTTGGAACTAATTCAAGAGACCCGACAACAACGCGTGCACCACCCCCATCAACCACCCCCACGCCAAGTAGAGGATTACTTGGGGAGATCAAGAGACCTTCTCTCCCCGACCTTCGAGGGGGGGCCGCAATCCCATGCAAAATTAACAATGGATAAGGGAGATGGAGAAGACCTTCGAGGTTTTCCAGACTACCGAGGCGGAGAAGATCAGGACCGCCATGTACATGCTCCAAGGACCCGCAGAAGACTGGTACTTTAGAGAAATCAGGCTGAGGACGGGTGAGGTCTTCCAGACTTGGGAAAAATTCAGGACTGCATTCTTTGCCAAGTATTTTTTTAGAGGACATCTAGTACAGCTCGGGCAGCAATTCTCCCGGCTTGTACAGGGAGGCTCCACTGTGGAGCAGTATGAAACAGAATTTGACCGGTTGGCTTGCTTCTTGCCTGATATGGTCCCAACGGAAGAGAGCCGGGTAATGAAATTTGAGGCCGGACTTCGGCCATCACTAAAGAAGATCGTGACCAGCCACATGTGCAAGACCTACAATCGGGCTTTGTGGCTAGGGCTAAAGTATCGGCTTCTTGTCAAGGGGACGCCTTTCGAAGTGGGGTCAGCCCCGAGAAGAGAAAAAGGATAAAGGGGCTAATAGCCACGCCATATCCGGAAAGAGCTCGGGAAGCGTAGGGCCGCATAATAAGTATCGGCCTTATGGGAAACCCAGCAGATCCACAGCCTCATCTGGAGGCAAAGGGTCTTCAGTCAGTGTGACCCAGAACATTAGGTGGTACGAATGCAAGGGACCGTATAAAAGGTCCCAGTGCCCTAGGATAACTGGAGGGTGTTATTTCTGTTTGGCCTTGGATCATCAGATGGCCCAATGTCCCCAGCGTCTACAAGGACATAGTGTGGTGGGGGGAACCCAGGGATCTCAACAAGCTTCCCGACAATCTGTTGGACCACCACCAAGACCACAAGGTGGAGATAAGAAAGGGAAGGCGACTTCAGGACAGCCTTCTACTCCAAATCAATCCCAACAGCAGCAGAGGCCAATGACCCATGGACGGGTCTACCATTTGACGACCGAGGAAGCACAGGCATCAGCTGATGTCGTGGAAGGTATCATTTCAGTTAGTTCTTTCTATGCCTGTACTTTATTTGATCCTGGAGCCACACACTCTTTCGTATCTGCACGGTTTGTACGAAAGCACACATTGCCTACAATAGATCTACCCCAGGACTTGTGTGTAGACACCCCGGTAGGAGCTGCCATGATGGTAAGGAGGATGGTACCGGCATATGCCCAGTAGTGATTGAGGGGCGAAGATTACTTGCAAACTTGCATGTAATGGACCTGAAGGATTACGATGTGATCCTCAGGATGGACTGGCTCTCTTCGGTTTACGCGGTGGTAGACTGTCGTGGGAAGAGGGTTGTGTTTAAGATGCCGGGAGAAGAAGAATTTACTTTTAAGGGCAGCCAAACTTGTTCCCTAGTACAAGAGATCTCAGCTCTCCAGGTTCGGAAGTTGCTTAGGGGTGTATGTATAGGCTATTTGGCTTCTATTTCTGAGGTAAAGAAGGATAGGGAGACTGTGGTCTCAAACGTACCGGTGGTAAGGGAGTACCCTAACGAGTTCCCGAAAGAGTTACCAGAACTATCCCCGGAGAGAGAATTGGAGTTTTTCATTGACTTGGTTCCAGGAACAGCTCCGGTGTCTAAAGCTCCTTACCGGATGGCACCTGCGGAGCTTAAGGAATTGAAGACCTAACTAGAGGAATTGATGGATAAAGGTTTTATCGTACCCAAGAGATGTCACCTTGGGGAGCACCTGTTCTTTTCGTTAAGAAGAAAGACGGGTCGCTAAGGTTGTGCATTGATTATCGGGAGTTGAACAAGGTGACTGTAAAGAATAAATATCCTCTACCGAGAATTGATGACCTACTGGATCAGCTACAGGGAGCTCAAGTATTTTCCAAAATTGACTTGAGATCAGGGTATCATCAAGTAAGGATTAAAGAGACGGATATTCCAAAGAGTGCTTTCCGTACTAGATACGGGCACTATGAGTTTTTGGTAATGCCGTTTGGGCTTACCAATGCTCCAGCAGTCTTTATGGACATGATGAACTGGATATTCCGTCATTATTTGGACCAATTTGTGGTGGTATTCATCGATGACATACTAGTTTACTCAAGAAGCCACGAGGCACACGAGGAGCACTTAAGGATAGTGTTAGAGACCTTGTAAGAACATCATCTCTATGCGAAGTTCTCCAAGTGCGAATTTTGGTTGGATAAGGTAGCCTTCTTGGGCCACGTGGTAAGTGGAGCTGGAGTTTCATTAGATCCCAAGAAAATTGAAGTCGTTGTAGAATGGAAAAGACCAACAACGGTACGAGAGATACAGAGTTTCCTTGGATTAGCCGGCTATTACCGGAGATTCGTTGAGGGTTTCTCGGTTATAGCAGCACCATTACAAAGCTGACCAGGAAGGGTACCAAATTCATTTGGACCGACTCCTGTGAAAAGAGTTTCCAGGAGTTGAAACAGAGGTTGATATCAGCACCAGTGTTGGTGTTACCACAAAGTAATCGTGGGTATACTGTCTACAGTGACGCCTGCAAGACTGGTCTTGGATGTGTGTTGATGCAGGATGGGCGCGTGATTGCTTATGCATCACGACAGTTAAAACCCTACGAAGAGAATTACCCTACACACGATCTTGAGTTGGCAGCGATCGTGTTTGCCCTAAAGATCTGGCGATTTTTT